>OY776115.1:45634059-46141559 GCA_963675035.1 Allygus modestus | reverse complement strand
TTTAAATGAATTGAATTAGGAAAACAAACATGTGTTATATAAACCAAATAAAACTCTCCTCCAAATGAATAACATGGGAACTTGGAAGTCCCATGGGCCAGAGCCCTAAGAACATTTCTAAACGGCAATATGCCTATGACACTCCTCGGTACAGAGACTACATTTGTTCAAAGTTTTAGCAGAATTGGTCCAGTGGTTTTGGCGTGATGGAACAATAGATAGACAGACACCACCTCATTTTACTTTCTCCACTTTATACATAGTATATGGAGAAAGTATTCGTCAAAATTTTCGAATTTGAGTTGTTAGTGGAAATATTCGTTTTGGTGCTCCTTGAACCCAAAAAAAGTTATTTTTACGTGATGTCTGTGTGTCTGTCTGTATGGATGTGTACAGAGCTAGAGCCCTAACCAATGGTCCGATTTTTATGAAATTTGGTATGTAGGTACTAATCCACGATATCTCCAGGTGTATTTTCATTTTTCTGAATTTTTGATTTTTAAAGGTAATTACAGTATCCTCCAAAAACCGCCAAAAAACATGAAAAATCAAGATTTCTCAAAAACGGCTATAACGATTTTGATTAAACTTTGTAGAACTTCAGTCGTTTGTAGAACTTCAGTTTTACAACAAAATGACACCACCCGCATTTCTGTAAAAGTTCTGGTTCAAAAATTACAAGACTTAAAATATCAAAAATTCAGTTTTTTTAAAATTTTCATAAATATAAAAAATATTAATATTCATCATTAAAAAAAGAGCTAAAAAAAACAAATAATTTAGTATCTTGAATTACTATTCTACGATTACTGGTTGCAGTGAAAATTTAAATTTCCATTTTGCGGTAAACACAGTACGTTGTCCAATGTTATTCTTATGGGGAATACAAAAATTACTATTTCTCTCTTATTTACTGATGAATTTCGTTCAAACTTGAAATGCTTGTCAAGTTAGCATTCACCAACAGAGGAAATTCAAAATATGTTGCCCCTTAATAACCCTGAGGGGGGGAATAGATCGAGGGAATTTCTCCTCTTAAAACCATGTGTGTAGCGATGGATTCTGTAGTGCCACCAAAACAGGGATTTGGATGGTTGTTTTTGAAAACTTGTTTACAAGATTTTCTGTACATTCAACCGTGCTTTGTATTCTATATTTAGTAAATAAAAAGTAATTTAATCATTTTGGGCTAAAAGGGAGAAAGTATGTGTCAGTTTCCTGATACCGTTTATTATAACAGTCGTGATTACATTTCAAGTGTTTCACAATTACATTTGATAGACTAGAGGCAATAAAGGAAACACTATGTAATGTAAGCATAATAATTATTTTGGTACAATAAATAGGAATGAGTTGTATTTTCCCATCACAATCTAATTGCATCGGCGCCGGCGTCTCATAGAGATATTAAGCTACAATGTAAATATGTTTTCCCCCACCTACTATATAAAGTAGAATTTGACTCCTTGTAATGAACGAGTAAAGTGCTACTTTGTCTCACATGGGAGACAAAAAGTACTTTGTCTCCTGTGGCTGTGTGAGACAACATTGAATAACATTGACAATCTGGCAACACAGTGCAGAGAAAACTGGCAACGCGCTGTAGCTATAACAGAATCGGAACAGCTGATTGATACTTCATTCCGAGTTCCAAGTTCCGAGGTTAGTTTAGTTATTTCGCATTACGCAACTAAAATGTACAGCGATTGTGAATACTTACGAATACTTGTGGATTTTGGGGTGGTGGAAAAATGTTGCGTGTATTACGAGAGTAAAGTACATTGTCTCCCTCGGGAAAATTGTCGCCTTCGCCTACAATTTCTCTCAGGGAGACCAAGTTGCACTTTACTCCCTTAATGCACAAAAAGCTATTAGAAGAACCATTTGTATTAGATGTTTCAATTGTTGCATGATAACATCAAAGGTTTACGTAATTTTCAATAAAATAACAAATTTACTAAAACCCTTTGAAGTCGATAAATGACAGTTACAACACAATTAAATTTACAATTGGATTTGTATTATGGTTTAGCAGAGTTTGTTTTAACTCTAGTCTCAACCACAACGCGGGTTTTTAAATCCTACCTGTTAAGGCCCTAAGAAGTTATTTGTACAGTCAATTGAGTTTTTTTTAAATTAAAATTTGGACATTAAAGTGTCAAATTTTAAGGATTTTTCAGATGGTTAAAATGTAATCGGTTGTTCCTCGAACATTAGGAGTCCGCCTCACTATCCCTCGATGTTCCATGTTGTTCTTATGGAAGAAAGATTGAATTGGGTTTGTGTCACATGAGTTGTATCTTAATTAGTGTAATACATATATAAAGAAAAATCTTACCACAGACTTTTGTGAACCCTTAAGACTAATATCTGTCAACCATATTCTTGGATGACAGATAAAAAGTCTCGTTGAAAAAAAATCTGTGGAAAAATATTAGTTTTGAGTTTTGCGATAAATACTCTCCTATCTCCTAAGGTTGTAAATGGACGTTTGTATTTCCATCACGCATAAACTACTGACCAATTAAGCTAACATTTTGCTAAAAGCTTACATAACACATTAATATATAGACCTAATAATTTTCATATCCAATCTCAGGGCTCCACCCCACGGGTCTAAAGATATAATGCAAACCTTATGGGAGGGTATCATTTATAAAATTATCATCTGTAGTTTGTTGTCAGTTACAGCAGAATGTTAGCAGCAGGTGAGGGCAGAATGTTTATTATTTATTTGTTTTATTTTTTCTTCCAGGTAAGTTAAAACCTATTAGAATTGTATAAGAGTCATAAAATAGGTTAAATAATGCTATAAACAATTCAAAGCAATTAATAGTGTATAAGATTAAAAATAATGTGTGATCATCTACAGTTAAAAGTTTGGTAAATACTTCCCTGACGAACACAATTTTATTCCTAGTCAGTTTTACAAATTTCGATATTGAATTTTTTTGGAAAGTGGTACTTTTAATGACAGGATCAAATTTTGATTTACACAGCTTTTTAAATACATTGATTCCTTATACTTGATTGAAATTTTGGCTTTTTAAATGTAAATAATTGTTTAAAACTAAAATATAATATGGACAAAATCCCAATACTTTATGCTTGATTATCTAAAGAGCAAAACTTTAATAACTGGTGATAACCTTTTTTTGAATAATTAATTTCATATTTCAATTTCTTCCATGATGGTCACAAATTCCCAATACAATTAAACTTATTTTAGCAATTTTACCATATTTCTTTGTGCATGGTGCGTTAATGGATTGCCAAATTACAAAAAACCAAATAAACGCTAAAAACACCCTTAAATAGTAAGCCCTTGTCTGGTTCTCCAAGTATTGTGAAGAAATCAAGAAGGACGCTGGGCGAATCGTCATTAATCATTGCACCCCCGTCACTCACTTCGTCTCCCCCTCATTAGGCGGGCTTAGAAGTGGCTGCGCCAGCTTTATAACCTTCTCTTAGCTTATTTTATATTTATGCACCCCTGATAATCTAATGGTGCAAAAATCGAATCGGAACGTAAGTTTTTCTATCATTTTTGTAAAAAGTATATCAAATGCATTATCTTGAATATCTAAGTTGTATATCTACGCTAGTAATTCTTTAAACCTGTCTGTTGTGATAATTAAGTGTTATTTTCATGTGATCAAAAAAGTTAATAGATATGTGCATGATTTAAACAAAAATAGAACTTTGAACTGCTGAGGTAAAAGATTAGTTGTGTAAATAATTGCATCAAAGAATTTGTACTTTTCTAAAACGGGGGCTTTTTATTTTTACTCCTGTAGGTTCACCATTCACGATCAACCAGTTTACAGAAGAAAATGAAATAACCTTCGGAATAGAATTTTTGTTACGTTCTATCAGTTATTAGTGAATTTCCTTTGGAAAGTGAACTATTAGCATGACCCGCACGGTGAAACTTAAGCCCAGGACCACCATAGAAGTTCCTAACGTGACCCCCTGAACACGTTTTGGGGGGTCGATCAAAATTTTATATATATATATATATGTGTGTTTGCACTCTAGCGGTCACATTTTTTGTCCGATTTACTTCAAATTTGGTAGGGACGTTCCTTTCTGTAATCAGTTGGACAAGTTCTTTGGGCAAAACAATCGGAAAACTCTAAACCCCTTTTTTTGGGGACTTATCTTTCAAATTTTGAGTTTTTGGGCCAAAAAAAGGGTCAGAAAAGCCCCATATGTAAAATGAATGCATGTAAAAAGATGGGAATTAGAGAGCCAAAAGTTTTAAGCCCCCTCTCGTCATTCTAGCATAAATATTTACCGAGTTATTAAAGAAAATGTGTATTGACCAAACAAAGTGTACGTTGTCTTATAGGGATTTTACATTAGAAAAGCCTGTTATTCATTTGTTGGTGTACTTTTATCATCCCCAACAACCTCACGCCTACTTTAAAGCCTGACTGAAACTTCTCCTAACCTTATAATGCGCAAAATTGTATTCCCAGCATTGCAGGTAAATAGAACCAGGAGCATCAGAACAGCCAAAAAAATCAATGTTTTCAGATTTGAATAAAAGTTGGAATAAATGTATGTTTTTGACTGATTTTGAGTTTTTATAGTTTTTATGTGGAAATTCACTTCCCTCACGTCAGCGTGCTGCGTGCGAACTCGTTATTACATATCTGGTATACAGCAATTGATGTGGGAATCCGAATAATGCAGCTAGCATTCACTATATTGTGTGTGCTCAGTTGAAGCGGTTACACACAATACACAGTGCGGCGTTGTTGTGGCAAGATAATTTGTACCATGACCGCCACAGCATCATTAATATCTCTGACGTCGAGTCGTATCTAGGAAATATGACACTGTTGTATGTCTGAATATATTCGAGAACAGACTTTGTAGTTGATATAGTTACCGTGGTTACTGGCTGATATAGCTACTAATGTTACTGGCTTTTCTCTCTTTCTTATGCGATCGTCTCGTAATTATGTAATGTTTTCATCTCTGTTTAGTAACAAAAGGAAATAAAATTACTGAAAAAATCAGGCTTTAAAGGCCTAATCTCACGATGCTACTACTAGCTGCTAGTTAAGGCGTACCAACAACTAACTAGCTGCTATAAATATTTGTCTGTTCTCACGCCGCTAGTTTGCTAGTCGCTAGTACTATTGTCGTGTGGTAAGGTGTTTAAGAAAGCTCGCAACTTTCATAATGGTAAAAAATTGAAAGTCTGTTACAGACCAAACTGTTATAATGATTGACACACATGTAGATTAAAAATAACTGCTACATATTTAACATCAGTCCAGAAATAATGGTAAGGTTTAAGTTAAACAAGTTTTCTAATATAATCACAGTGTGTATTAATACATATTAAGATTGATTTTAAGATATATTAAGATAGATATTAAGAAGACAGAGGGAGAGAACTGATGGTAGTTTTTCTTATGAAAAAAACTAGCTAGACACCCTTTCCCCCTGCTTTCCCCTACCCCACCGTCCTCGCTAAACAACAAACATTTCAGACCGTTATTAAAAAAAATCAAGATTCTTAACAGTTTATAACCAAGCAACATTTCACTTTTATGAGCATGAATTTTACCAATACAGTATTTATAATCTTTATCGCTAATTCAGTCCTTCTTGTCTCAGCCGATTAATAGAAGGGAAAACTCAAGTTTTTGAAATTCCAATCGTGTATAAATGTGCATAATATTTTCCAAATATATGATAACTCATTCTTTTCCAAAACTCATTTTTAATTTTTTACTTGATACTGGCTATTTTGCTTTGCTTTAAATATTCTCAGGTCTACAATGTGCCAACTCTCTCAGTCCTAGGGTTTGAACAATTTCAACACATTTTGGGTAAAATGCCATTGTACACATATTGTACACTATAAATAATTTTAGCAATCATACCTAAAGATAAAAATTCACACCTACTCCACTAGGAATTGAACAAAAGTTGAATATATTATAGACTTACAACAACTTAGTCTAGTCATTTTGTTGTAGGTGTAAAACTAACTTTACAATGAACTTTCACTTTTACAATGAACAAGGCTGTATTTTACCATCCACCCTTATCCAACACCCGTTTCATATGTGATGTTCTCTCCGATTTACCATTCTCTGTTGTGTTACCAACTTACGAGAGGTTATGTTTGCTTGTACAAATGTTGAACATTCGCGATCCAAATTGGCAGATTTGTCAGAAGCAGGCGCCTCTCCCTGACAGAGTGAAGTTTCATGGCAAATCAAGACAAATCAAAAAGAGTATTTTTAAAATAATTTTGTAACGAGTAGTTATGTTTAGCTGTTTTCAGTCATATATTACTAAATATCAAACGGATAATTAGAATTTATAATTATACTCACAGTAATTGGAATTGTTTCTTTCTGAATCCTAGTGACTCCAAGTGATCACTCTGAAACAACAAAATTATGATTAGCGGGAAATATTTAGTCAGTGGAAAAGAACTGACAACTTTGAAATAACACCTTCACTACCAGCCGCCTCATCACACCATTATTCGCATGCAAAAAAGGGGGGCCAAGGTGACCCCAGTGTGGTAGGGAATGTGTTTAAAAGATTAAATCTGGAAAGAAGATAAGACAAATTACACTACAATCGTCGCGTCGGTACAACGGAGTTGTATTTAATAAGGCGGCATTTGTGGTGGTAGGTAACATGCTTGTGATAGTCACATCATTCATACGGTGACATCACTATTCCACTTATACATAAACAAATACCAGTTCATATAAAAGCTGTATATAAATTATATAGAGTTAATATAATGGTTTGTTTTGTAGTGGGCAAACCCCTGAATTTAATTTTAATTATCATTTTAAAATCCACACTCGTTACCTTCTTTTGGTATTATATAAAAATATTGTATGTAAAAGTTATTGGGCGATTTTTAAATTTCATAAGAAAGTGGCGTTAATTTGTATAAATACGAAAAATCAATTTATAGAAATTCATGGCCTTTTGCTCAGGGTTTGGTCAGCCTGTCAGAGTGTAAATCGCATTTATGCTTTTATGGTTAGCGTACCTGGGGGGCCGAGCTTTGCTAGGAGAAGGCCAGTCAGTTTGTTTAGATGACTGGGAGTAATATTTCACCAATTCCCCCAACTGATTATCATATTTTTATTGCTCATTTGCCTCTTTTCTGCATTTTAAAGGTCACTCCAGTTGTTATTTATCGCTCAATGTCCCTTTGAACTATTTCGGATATGGACCACTCTATATATACAATCTTCACTCAACAATTTTAGTCACTGCTCTCAGGAAACCACATGTTAAAAATTATAAACAACACGAGTATTTACTTTGACAGTTCCCTGATTGATTATGAAGAGCTGTAACAATTCTTTTGTTTTGATTTTAAACTCCATAAGCAAAATGTTAATTTTCTTAACTTTTCATTTTAGTTTTTTTACATTATTTGATTTTTCCTGGGGATGAGACCTGTCTAGTTCTTATTTTTATCCCAGAAATTAGTTAATTCAAAAATTTGAAGGAAATCGTTGGGGCCGTTTTTGAGATCAGAGTTGCAAGCAAGCACGGCCGGAAACACGCAAACCTTACTCAGTATAGGATATTTATTTGTCTAATACATTTACAATGAGTTTTGATTGTATTCAGAGTGTTTCCAAATTAATGTTGCTAACTTCAGGATATTGTTCCTTATGCAAAAAGGAATAGAAATCATCAAATAACCAAGGGTCCCTTTCACTTTGTTTACTGTCTGTCTGCCTGTATATGACTTTTACTATACAATTTAAATTTAATGTAGTATAATAGTTACTGCGTTAGTGTAAAAGCTGTTTCAAAAGATTTGGCGACCAACATCACTAAATTGAAATTTGTCAACATATATTAACTCCAAAGATGGAGAGGAAAATATTACTAGGTATATACAACCACAGATTAACAAACATTGTGTTTATTCATCTGTGATACAACTAATGGAATGTGTAAAAATACTCAGTAAGTAGAGGAGAGAGCAAAGGAAGTACTTCCCTCATCTGATCGTAATCAGTGTCTGAGGGGATATTGGCCTTCTTGCTCTCCTCGGCAAGGCTTAGCTAGGGAATTTTTAAGGTGAAAAGCATATAATCAAGATTTCCCGCTAGAACTCACTGTTTATACAGAATATTATTGTATGAGTAAGGGCAGATGTTAAAACATAAATAAAATTAATAATAGCAAGTTTTCTGTACGATTATAACATTTTATACATAGAATGTAGTCGTAACAATATGCAATGAAGTAAATGAAAAGTTATACCTAACACGGTAAAAGTATTATTGCAGTTTGTACTAAGTTAGGATTCTTGCATATTAAATTATTTTCAGGCATAACAAGTTTGATTGCAATAAGGGTTATTTTTTATTGGAATAAGTTTAATGCAAAGGTGAGCTGGACGATGAGTAGTAATTGTATGCTAAGTTGTGGCCGCCTTCATTTACAGGATACTGCCCGCCACTCACGGAAGTGTATTGATTGCCGAGCCCGCAGTAATTCAGGCGCGAACGCCTCCATCATCACTGCTATTGAGACGGATAGAGGCAACAATATGCTCTCATAACCTTAGTCCACAGAGTGGCTTGGTGGTAATATTATATTACCCGTGGTAGGGTTCAGTGTTTTTAGACATCATCTCACACGTGATTATTAGGCACTTAGGTTCGTCAAATATAAACTAAAACCAAAACACACTGATCAATCGTTTTGTAGTAAATTAACTTAACCTGTTTTTATTCCAGGCGAATATTAATTACCTTTAATATTTCACAAATGAGTAATCTTATTTTTCCGTTTACAAAATCTTGTATGCTTTGAAAAATTATTTTCAATCCCCCACTTAAATTTTACTTAATTTTTAATATCCTCCTTTGGCTACAATTATACGTTATAAGTTTGGGGAATCTTGAGTTGGCCGATCTTACTTACATTGTAATATCAAGTTGAAATAAAGTGCTAATCCGGAAAAAGGATGTCTTTGGGAACAAACTTTAATTTGAAAGACTACCTGATATTTGGTAATGTTAATCAATTATTTTATTGTGTATGTGTGCAGGAAAACGAAATATCATTATTTAAAATATAATATATTGATAAATGTATAAATCAGTTGTCTGGAAATGAGGAGGATCAAGTGATTGAGATCACGTTTCAAACCAAATAAACCCCATAATGGAACATCGGACGGGCAATTCCAGGGTTAATGAGTGTCAGTTGAGAGAGCCTTCTCGTGTAAAGCTCTTGATCACATCTAAATATTCGACATGGTTTAATTAATAATCTTAACCTCCTTTTGCTAAAAATATTATTTTATAACATAACTTTAATAAATGTTGATTTATGTTCCGTAGTTTGTTTTCATAGAATATTATCTTTTTTTACGTTTACATGCATCATTCAAGTAGTCTATTTGTCATTATACCTGAAACACAGCTGTAAATTAAACAATCTAAGCATTATTGTATTTATTTATTTTTAATTTATAATATTTGTGAATATGTTTAAAGATAGAAATTGTTTTATGGAGTGATATTATTACTGTCATTGCATATTTTAAATTCCCTAATAAAGCAGGTGTTATTAGGCCTATTCTACAAGAATATTTATTTTAAATAATTTTCCGTGAAATATTTAGGGAACCTTAAATGTCTAATAATGACGATCTATTACAGGATGTATTGCAGAGGAATATTTTAAGTATTTAGAAAAAAATACAATTATTGTAATAAATTATGGAAGTTAATACAAACTTAACAACTAGTTCACTTAAGGGCACATGCAGTCAAAATGGCTTGGGTATGTGAGAAATATATTTGTTCTCATAACCTTATAAATTAGTAATAATACTAAATTAAACATTAACGCATTCACTACGTTAATCGTGTATTTTCGGGATAATTGCATTTGTTTCCTTTTTAGGCAATGGCGGGAAATCCGGCGCGCCACACTGAACGTGTTAAATACGTTACATGATTGAAAGCAAACTAATATGATTATATTTAAATATATTATTGCTGTTGTACTGCATTATTAATCAGTTATAAAATATATATTATGATTTAGCATGTAAGTGTACGCTAAAAGCTGACACAGCAGGAGTACCAACGATGGACTGATATTGAAAGAGAGAGGCAAAATAAAATAAAGGAAGGAGATTACATTGTAGTCACGAGCACCATTCTACCTTTAA
Source organism: Allygus modestus (assembly GCA_963675035.1). Taxonomy (NCBI): domain Eukaryota; kingdom Metazoa; phylum Arthropoda; class Insecta; order Hemiptera; family Cicadellidae; genus Allygus; species Allygus modestus. The sequence continues at coordinate 46,131,352 of OY776115.1, read as the reverse complement.
CAGGATTAGTGTTGTTATTTTAAAATTGTTTACATTATGGATATAAAACTTGTCAACGGTTATGTAAAAACCGGTCGTGAGAAATTGCAATAGAAGGATACAATCCTACAGGTGTTTTAACGCAACCCAATTCACAAGTACCAACATTCACTGTTTATAGATCAAAACAAGTTAATTTTCTTAAATTAAATTTGCTGTAACAGTTGCATGAATGATTAATAATGGTTATTTATTTGAACATCTAGACAAAACATAAAACTGTTACGTTATGAAACTACATATTAGGAGTTACTTTCATCAAGTGACAAAAGCAAATAAAACCTATATTATTAATCTTAATATATAAAACCCAAATACCACTGACTGAATCACTCACTCACTCACTCATCACAAAATCTCAAAAACCACACAATGGATTGCAATGAAATTTGGAACATACCTTCCTTTTGGGTCTTAGGTGCTCACTAAGAAAGGTTTTAATAAATTCCCATAGGGCTCCGCCCCATGGGGAGTCTAAGTTCCAATCCTGTGTTATTCTTATGGACATTCACTTTAAGTTTGAGCTGATGAAAATACAAAAAGCTGATCTTGATTCGTAGTAGTTCCATGGGATAACCACAGAATGCAGCACACACAACTGTCAGTTTTGATATATTAAGATTATTTGCGAGGCGAAGCCTGCGGGAACAGCTAGTGTCTATTTCTAGCTTATCCTTCAAAATTCTGGGTTGCTTTTAAAATAAACTCTCTGTATATTAATAGTTCAAGTTTTAAAACTCATATTAAGTCATGCAGTGTAATAAATTTAAAATAACAGAAAGTGGAATAAACAACTAACAAAGTCTCAACGTTCCACAATGCAAAATACCTGGTAGAAGCTAGCAAACAGGGTTGCCAACTGATGAACTTGCATTGATTTTAAACAGTGACTTAGTATAATGACTAAACGATGTGAGAAAATGTCAGTATTATGAACTCTGCGTATATATCACATGTATAAGCTCTTCTTGCTTCTTGGAAGGTTGCCACCATGGAGTCCTCCCCCCATGGTTGCCTCCCCAAATTCTCTCTTGTTAAACCTTTTAAGATTTGTAAATGAAAATGAACTGTCCTTTGGTATATGGCAACAATTGATATGACTATACTGAACAATACAAATATCTTGCGGAGTTTACTTAGGTCCAGTTATAGTTGTTAAAATTAGTCAGTTAATTTAAGCAGTTTAAAAGGGGTTTGAATATCGCTATATTGTATTTGTTTCCTCAAAAACTACTTTTATTAAACTACTAATTGTTAATTGTGTTGCATACAGTAATTTCAGTTCAAACTTATTTCAGTCAATTCGTTTACTCAGGCCATTGGGAGTAAAGCAGTTAAATATATATCTCGATTCACCTTTCAAAATAATGTGTGGTGTGCCTTTAAAAATGTTGGCTAATCAAAGAGACCTGAATTTCTCATATGAAACTCATTTCAAACCGATTCAGCAATTATTTGTCACCGCACGAATCCTTTTAATTTACACTCCCCCTCTCAGGCCTGTTACAACCATACAAATTGATTTTCTGTCTCAAAGCAGTTATACTCATATCTATTCATTTATGGAGATGCGAGTTTTTCCTTTAGCAAAAGCAGCAGTTGTCTGCGTTTATTATAAGAATATTCTAAACAAAATAATACATTTGAATAAAAACTTTAAAGTATTATTTTAAGTGTGTTCTTTTACGTAAAGCGAAACCCAAAAATGTTCTTAAAAGTAACAATTATTTTCATCTATGGTTTAAATAGAAGGATTATAGCTAAGTTTAAATATATGATTAAAAATAATTAAATCAAGCGTAACATTGTTTAACATAGCAGACTACAGAAACGGTTTAATATCGTTATTGCTAATAAAAAATATGAAAATATACATCACGTATTTCAATGTGTTTTCTACCGCAAGTCTGTAAATTTTTTCGATGGAGGTGTTTAAAATGATTATACCTAGCATATTTGTATTTTCGTATACGACAATAAAATAAATATAATCTTCCTTTTTTGCGCCTATGAGATATAAAACGAAGACGTTAACAACAGGTCACATCGCGTGGACGGCTAAGGCCTCAACTCCCCAAAGGCTGGCGCTGACAGCGCGTTATCCTTACGGAGAGCGATTTTTTATTTCGACAATTCTCATATTTCTTGAGGTAATCTACACAGATATTAAAGTACTCTCAAAGGACTTAAACTCTCTTGAAGGCTTTTTTATTCCCCTAATAGTTGCCCTTTGTTTTAGTCATTGCTGTCATTGTTCCCCTGCTCACGTCTCAGCCTCAAACCATGCTATTTCAGTAGAATGATAATATTTCAACCACAGGTGATCAAGTCCTTTAGTCTCTTAAGGTCTAGCGGAAATCAGATTAGGAGAAGAAAATTGGAGTGGATGAAGACGATTGCACTCTAAAAGCTGTTACGGTTATTGCTGGTAACAGCTAAGGTTAAGATCGGAAAAGGAAAATTCGGTTGGATTGCGTCAGCTAGATACAACTGACGTGTATATTTAAAGAAAATGTTTTGACACTTATGTGGGGTAGATATCTACTTACTGTAAAACTTTAATACAGGGTCTCCGAAAAAGAATGACGGGATTTCGGACGGCCGTTGCTTGGGGACTATTCAAGATAACTAAACGATTTAAACGTCAAATATAAGAGAAAAGAACTAAGTTTTTTTTCATACCTTAATATGTTTCGATGTGAGCTCCATTTGTTGCTCAGCATACATCGAAGCGATATTAGATTTCTCGCCAAGTGTTGTGAAGCATCTCTGGTGTCACAGTTGCGATCGCTTCCGAAATTCGCCCACGCAGATGTGTGGATTTTCTCAGCATAAACAATGTTCTTTACGTAACCCCACAAAAAAAAGTCCAAAGGGGTCAAATCAGGACTCCTGGGAGGCCAGGGAATAGGCGCACCCCTGCCTATCCAACTATTTGGAAACTTGTTGTTAAGTGTGTCGTGCACGTAGGGTGATAGGGCCTTTTTTCGCCAAAAAAACAATAAATGGCATAATTTATTTAGATATGCTAGAACAATTTTTGTTTCCTCAAATTGAAGAAATTGAAGAACAAGCCGGTGAACGAGTCATTTTGATGCAGAACGGCGCCCCGCCTCATTACCTTCGAGAAGTGCGCGAAACACTTAACAACAACAAGTTTCCAAATGGTTGGATAGGCAGGGGTGCGCCTATTCCCTGGCCTCCCAGGAGTCCTGATTTGACCCCTTTGGACTTTTTTTGTGGGGTTACGTATGCTGACAAAATTCGTGATTTGCCACATCTGTGTGGGCGAATTTCGGAAGCGATCGTAACTGTGACACCAGAGATGCTTCACAACACTTGGCGAGAAATCGAATATCGCTTCGATGTATGCAGAGCAACAAATGGAGCTCACATCAAAACATATTAAGGTATGAAAAAAACTTGGTTCTTTTCTCTTCTAATTGACGTTTAAATCGTTTAGTTATCTTGAATAGTCCCCAAGAAACGGCCGTTCGAAATCCCGTCATTCTTTTTCGGAAACCCTGTAGTTTTTACACCTGTACTCATAAGAGTTATACAAATTTTTTAACGGTAGTAGTTATGTTCAACTGAAGTTACTTCTTTGCAGATTAAAAATATACAGTTTGAAATATAATATAGCTTGATATGTTGTTGTATCTAATAAACATATTTTGATACATACAAAAATATCAGTGTAATTATATACAGATTAATCCTAATGGTCCTTAATAGGACACTAGTAGCCTGTCGCGGCTTCGCTCACGATCACAACGTAATATTATGCTGACATTCCCGTATAAATACTGTGTTACTGTTCCAAAGCCAACATGGCCTGCTGATTAACTGTGTTTACTCTATCTATCCGATTGCTTAAAACTTATAGTTATTTTCCCAATCTTAAGCTTATGAGAAAAACTCAACTTTAAGGGGCCCCAGGGCCTCACTCACAAATGATTTCTCTTTAAAAAAGGTTTCCTGCTCAACTTCACGTTAGGCTCTTTCCAATTACACCAAAAACATGAAGATCAGTTTAGTAGTTTAGGAGGAGTGATTGACACAAAAAACCTGCTCGCCTATTAAATAAGTATAGATGTAGAGATTATGAACTTTACAGTGAACTACTAGTAGGGACATAATGATGTGCATAAAGTATCTTATTTTATTGAAATTTGCATAAGGATCGATACCAGAAACATTAGTTTATTTGATTTATATAGGCATTGAAATATGTTTAGTTGCAGTGTTTGAAATATACATGTTGTTTCCCAAAAAAACACGTTCTTTAAATATAATTTACTTAAAAAATGGACAACATGTAAAACTAGAAAATGGAAGACTTGGATTGATTTTTATTATTTAAGTTGTCAACTAACTTATAAGAATTGCCGTTTAGGATAGTAGTTAAAGAACAGGTAACTCAATTTTCCTTTAATGAATTTTTTCATTGATTTTATATAAAAAATGTTATAATATGACAAAAAGGATTGACTTCGGGTTAGGACGCCTATTGAAAGTTGTCTTCCTAACTTAAAGTTTCCATTGTTTGAGCATTTGATGACGCAGTGAATAAACTTTTAGCTAGCACAAGAATTTTGCTTGTCAGCTTTTAGGCTCATGTGAGGCTTACCTTCTTATAATAAATTGACTCGACCATCAGGTTGGTACTTCACTGCAGCTTCGTACGTTTACGCTCTTGCTTCACATGTTGATGTAAAATATTTTAGAGCCTTTACATATGCAAGAGAAATAAAACACTCACCTTTAGCAACCTACATACTTTGAGTTTATGAACAAAACTACAGAACGAGCACCACGTTGAAGTATAAAGTGGAACTGATTTATATTGTTAGCAGAAAAAGTCTCATAAATTAAAATCTATCCAATGTTGGATTGCAGAGTTTTATTTTTTAGTGAATTTCCTATGGAAAGTGAACTATTAGCATGACCTGCACGGTGAAACTTAAGCCCGGGACCACCATAGAAGTTCCTAACGTGACCCCCTGAACACGTTTTGGGGGGGCGTTCAAAATTTTATATATATATATATGTATATATATATATAGACATATATAATATAGATATATATATATATATATATATATATATATATATGTGTGTATGCACTCTAGCGATCGCCTTTTTTGACCGATTTACTTCAAATTTGGTAGGGACGTTCCTTTCTACAATCGGTTGGACAAGTTCGTTGGGCAAAACAATCGGAAAACTCTAAACCCTTTTTTTGGGGATTAATCTTTCAAATTTTGAGTTTTTGGGCCCAAAAAGGGTCAGAAAAGACCCGGATGTGAAATTAACAAATGTAAAAAGATGGGAATTAGTGTGGCAAAACTTTTAAGCCCTCTCTCGTCATTCTAGCATATATATTCACCGAGTTATTAAAGAAAATGTGAATTGACCAAACACAGTACGTTGTCTTATGGGGGTTTTACATTAGAAAAGCCTGTTATTCATTTGTTGGTGTACTTTTATCATCCCCAACAACCTCACACCTACTTTAAAGCCTAACTGGACCTTATCCTAACCTTATAATGCGCAAAATTGTATTCCCAGCATTGCAGGTTAATAGAACCAGGAGCATCAGAACAGCCAAAAAATCAATATGTTCAGATTTTAATAAAAATTGGAGTAATTCTATGTTTTTGTCTGATTTTGAGTTTTTATAGTTTTTTATGTGGAAATTCACTTCCCTCACGTCAGCGTGCTGCGTGCGAACTCGTTTTAGATTTTACAAGTTATTGTTAGTTAAATTATCTATTCTTCAATATGATGGCACACATTCATATTTTATGGACAGTGTAAATATATATTGGGAGTGTGTAACAAACATAACTCGCTACAAAAGCATGATGCTAATTTCAAGTAGAACAAACTTCTTCGCTTTTTTTAGAAACAAACTTAAAAAAGCAGGTAAAGCTGCTGTTGAAGACAGTCTTATGCATAAACACAAAATATTGTTAGGTTTTTTAACTTCAACTTCTTGGTAGTAATGGAAAAATTGTCAAAATCAGGGTATTAGGTTTTTTTTTAAATTTTTAAATGAGAAATGTTTTTACTTCGAATTATACTGCCATCGGAAATATTTATATATCTTAAAATAAGGTTAGATTAAATGGTAATACAAATTAATGTTTAGAAGTTATAATATTTAGCGAACAATAGCTAAAGGTGAAGGTGAAAGGGCAAACGCTATTAGCTTGGAGGTGGGTGATGTCATAATTGAATCTTAGTGTCATAGTGTCTTGGTTTTCTGAATGCTGCCTGACCCGAGCCAAAGCTAAAACTATAATAGTAAAGTTATTACTACTCAATGGGCAATTCTATTCTTACATTATCCCAAATTAGTAATGTATAATTGACTCTAAAGCGCTTCATAACGGCTCGTACTCTCTCACAGGCATCTGCCCATGTGGGTACATTTCCGTAATGAACTGTAAAATGTTACATATTACTTTTCTTTTAATTTGTACTGTATAATTTTAATGTAACAAAACTTTGTACAATATTTTGGAAATCAAATATATTTTGAAATTTTGAATTTGAATTTCGGTTCGAGAGAAAGAGGGAAGAATTTACCTCAATTTCACAATGTCATATTAATGACTCTCAATCGACCAGTTATATAAGGGTTACGTTTCGGTCTTTTCTTGTTATGGTACCAAACATGTTTTATAACACTGACCAACGTCCACTCTACACACTTGCAGATTGTCCAGAGTTGTTATTTAATTATATTCAAGTTGGAAGAAGATGCATTAACTAGCCAGATCCTTGCATTAATAAAATGGTCTAAGAATAACGAAATTTTGTTGAACTAAACAGTAAGTAATTGATAGCTTATTGTACCTTACATAAAGATAAATATGGTGTTCCATATTTAATGTGTCCTAAATTTTAGTTCCTTGCGCACTTTTGTAAAATGTAGTTACCACATTCAGGTATTTTCCCTTTAGAATTAATAGAAACCAGGACTATTGAAATCTAAAATCACCATAATAGTTTGAACTGTCATGACGAATAATACATTCTGATGTTTTACGTAGGTGTATTACTACATTCTTATATTATCAAGCTCGGTTTATTGTCATACCAGATTTATGTAAGGAGAGGAAATACTATTTGTAATCTTGTAAAATTTCTTAAATTTAAAGTCGTTTAAGTCTTAACACAACTCAACTTTATACCAATAACAACTGCCTTTTACAAGTTTAATATTGTAGAATTAATTACATAACTGTTTAAAGAAGAAAAACAAGTTTAGAAAAAAAAATAAAATTAGTTCTACTACAAGGAGTTAACTATAGTAGGAGAGATTTTATTGGATGCTAAATTTTAAATGTTTTATAACAAAGAAGTATTCTACCTAATGTAAAGATATTGTGTCTTTTAATTTCAGAATATTCAAAAATGCAAAATGCCAATTAATGCAATATTTATCGTTTTAAGGCAAACAAAGTTTTTTTTTTTGTTTATGTCAGGTAAAACTTGCAACTGAACTGTAATTTTATAAAACTAATAACAAGTTTAAACAATAAAGCTGGAAAATGCCAAGGCAATAGGGGAGAGATTGTAGGTGCAGTATTTACTCCTCTACTGAGCTCCAGAAAATCATCCAAGCATCTGAGATCTCGGCTTCATATCGCAGGCAAAGGGCAATATATCGTGTGTTATATCGACAACTCAGTTATTTATGGTACAGGATTTGACTTAAAACTCTCCACCTATCAGATTACCTATATGTTAAACTGCAAATGAATTATTTACATTGTTCGCCTAAAATTGCTACTCAAAATATTACACTTTTTGTTTATAAATTATGGAAAACTTTGGTTTCTGTTTTAGATTTTTTTTAATTTTGGGTGGAAAAGAGGGATTAAAGTTTGATTCAACATTTTTCACAAGCTGACATTTTAAAATTAATATGTCGTGTGCAATTATCCCCCTTACTGGAATTTTATTATAAATTAAACCTCCGGCAGCCCCAAAATGCCATAGACATGCACAATCCTGAGGGGCTAGTTGCAAGATAAATATCATAAATTTATCCCGATGCGATTAGATCTATATTGTTGTAGGTTAATAAATTAATCAATGCATGCATTAGGAACAGTATGCAACAATACATACTGGGTGTCCCATAAAGGTTGAACGATTGTAAATTTTCAAACAATCGTTAAATGTTAGCATAAGTCAAAGTAATTTTTTAAGTGGTTAAGGGTTTCAACCCTCAACCCTAAATAGGGGAAAGTCTACTTCTTCAAATTGGAAAAATTAAGAAGTTTTTCAAATGACTTTCTTATACTTTGGTCTTTGTCCAAAGGTCTGATCATTACTTTGACTTATGCTAGTAATATTTACCAAAGATTGTTTGAAAATTTACAGTCGTTCAAAAATTAAGAGGAGGGACTTTTATTTGACAACTGTAATAAGTTAAATATTATATGCCGGGACAACCTTTCACCCAGCAATGGCTTCGCCAATATAAGATTAGTCTGATATAATTCTCTGAAAAGAAACATCTCTCTTCCACTTATAACTACCTGCATTTCCGATATTTTCCGTGATATCTTAATCTGGGGAGATATGATCCCCTAGATTATACTTATTTGATTATTAAATATAACATTTAAAATGTTTAACAATATATAAATATTTAATTTTGTAAACATAAAAAAGTTGTTCTAATCATAATCTCAGATCTAAAAAAATAATGATTAAATAATCTTAATTGTAGCTATAAAAAGTGTGTGTAATTGTTACTATTTTACTTTATTTTAACACCTTACAAACGTATTGTTACATAGAGCTCTTAGACTAGGAAATATATTACTATTTTGAAAGCTAATCAATTAAGCTACCCATTCATGCGGAAAAAATCGAGCTATTTGAGTTCATTGACTTTTTATTTTACTAATGGAAATACATTTTCCAATACACAAAATATTAACTGTACAAATCCATGAATACTGAAATTTAATTAGATTTAATTACACCCGTCAGTCTGCGCCAAGCCGCTGCCCCGGTTGCCCCACACACGGTGTTGTGGCCAGATATGACTGCCACAGCCTCGTTAATCCTACTCTAAATCAAATCTCTGACGTTGAGCTCTATTTAGGTAATATGGATACTGTTGTTAGTTTGAATATAATTCGTGAATATGAGTGTTTGAAAACTGGCTGGACTTGATATATTTATTGTGTGTCAGGGGTTCTACGTTCTATCACGTATCTGAAATAACCGTTCCTCATCAGAAAATCACGTGATTCGTTAGTTTGTATGTATAGACTACAATTTAATTGTGGCTATTAATTTGATCACTAATAAGTCTATGGACGAATATGAGTGATGCCAATATGTATGAAAGTGTCATAATGAAGAAAGATACTTTAAACCCCTCGCAAACACTTAGAATCCTTGACTATACTCACAGTTTAGTTTTAACTGTTTGTGTCTGAACCCAACTAGGTCCGTCTGATTACTCTGAAACAAATATAACAATATATATGTTATAAAGTAAATCAAATATAATTACTATGACAGTTAAAAAAAAATTAAATTAAACACAAAAGTGGTGGAAATTTGCACTATAAATTTAATAGTGCATTGAAATTGTTATAAAACATGTACTGTATTTCCGTTTTTAGACAAAATCAAATAAAAGCTTTTATCATTCGTGACATCGCTTATTCCTCTTAATCACTTCCGACATTACAAGTGCAGAACCTCTTTGGATTAAAAAATGATTGATGTACCTCTGAGAATATTTGGGTCGATAATAGAAGAGAAGGGGACATTTTAGAACCAAATCCTACAATTTATACATTTACTGACTCATTACAGTCCCTTGTCTGGATTTGATCCAATTAACTTAATGTCATTTCAGTAGAATGGGTTCTTTGTTTTTCGTAATTGAATTTATTAGTGCGCCTAACCTGACCAAATTGTTCATGCACAACTATTGTACATTGTGTTGCGGCGCTGATGGTTAGGATAGTTTTAAGTTGTTGCTAAACATATATACAAATTAAAAACACATGTATAGTTTCAAAAGCAGAGTAAATGCAAGACTGGAAAATTGACAGGTTAACATCACCGTAAAGAGTAGCCTATTGTAGCAGAATTAGGGAAAAGGTCCCAATTTTATCAATAAGGTCACGGTGATTTATTTAAGTCAAAGGAGACAAAAGTCTACTCATGAATTCCTATAGTGTACTGTTCAGATTTAGAAACAAACTTATAACAATTTAATTATAAGTATATTTAATTATAATGGTTGATGTTTTCTTTCAGACCCTTTAAAAAAGTAAGATATACTTGACATATATAAAATTAAGCTCGATTGAAGTTCTTTGAATACAAGATTAATCATTTGTATCCAACAACTCTGCATTCTCAAATTGCGGTCTTAAGACACATGCACAGCATTATTCACGAAAACTAAACCAAAATATGTTCTGTGAACATTTCTTACGTTCACATAAGATAGTTAAAATAGTTTAAGAGGTTTTTAAGAATAACAATAGTACAAGTTTGAAAAATGTACTCCAAATGTGGATCAGAAGAAGGTCATGCTAATGGACCGAGCAGAAAAACTCAATTAATAGGAGGCAGACTGAAGGAGCTACTTCCCTCATCTGATAATGATCAGAGTCTGAGAGCTTTGGCCTTCTTGCGCTACTTGGCCAAGTTGGCCTCCGAACTTTGACTTTAAAAAGAATAAATATAACTCGTCTTTGGCTCGCCTTTTACACGGACAAAATTCATAACCAAACTTGTATTTTATCGTAAAACAATCATTGAACGAACATAATTTGCTGCTCTAAATCGCAATGTTATAAGAAACGATTTAGTTTGGGACCCTGGAGGGGGATATTTGTTAGTTATAAAAGGTGGTTAATGGAGCACGTGTCAATTTAGTGTTGTAATGAGTTTCACGTTATAACACAAACAATGTTTAAAATTGACGACATACTGATTGAAGTAGAGGGGATAGGAATAAGGAATACATCCAGTAAATATCGGATATAAAACAATATGTCGAGGGTAGATATTGAGGGGGCTCCAGTCACGAAACATTTCACGTGCCTACACGATTACCTCCCGAAGGCCAATGTTAGCCTTCAATTCCCGTCTCTTCTAAGCGGATTATCCGAACTCGTTGAGATATATATGGCTCATCACAGTGATTTCAGCGAGTTTGATTTGGATATCACAAGTAGATAACCCATACATAATCACAAAGATTGAATATTTTGGTGTTAATGAACGATTAAACTATTATTTGTGATATCAAAATTTTGGTTACTGAAATGTAACATAGTTCACGAAAACTTGTTACAGTCAAGACACGTTTTAAAGGTACTACTGCATTTTAAAAACATGTAAGAAAAGATAAATACAATACATGAAGGTGCAGGTATGCCAGTTTACACATTATAATTTATATTTGTAGATATTGCAATAAGTGTTATGTTTGTTATACTCAAGTTCGTATTCAACATTGTCTAGTAAACCACTGCACTGGGACTATAATTCTGTGCTAAGTTGTGGCCGCCAATTTACAGGATACCGCCTGCCACTCACGGGAGTGTATCGATTGCCTAGTCCGGAGTAATTCAGGCGCGAACGCCTCCACCATCACTGCTATTGAGACGAACCGAAGCTTGAGATAGGCTCTCCGGTGGCGTTAATATCTTAAATTATAGTAGTAGTGGGTAAACAGCAAAGAGGCATCACTTCCGGCGCTTTTTCCCCATGTTATTCTTATGGGGATCAGTTTTTGCACCGACGCCCGATCCTACCCTACACAAATTTTCTTTTTGGCCCCCGCCTTATTTTCCCCCATTTAAAATTTGCATTAATTTTAATACATCCTTTGCAGAAATCCACGAGTTCAAAAATAACTCCACACTAAATAAACAACACATGTAAACAACTTAGAAGTTATTGTGTAGTAGTGGGTAAACCACAAAGAGGCATCACTTCCGGCGCTTTTTCCCCATGTTATTCTTATGGGGAGCCGTTTTTGGACCGACGCCAGCTCCCGCCTATAGAGCTCCCGCCCGCTGGCCTATATTAAATATACCCTTGCCTATATTAAATATATTGTCCCAATCCCCATCCCTCCTCTATATTTTTAAAAATTAATTTTCAAATTCAGGCTAAAAAACTATCTTTGGTGTTTATGGTCCTATTTGTCTGCAATTTGGATATGTTATTGTCCTAGGCAAGTGTTTTAATAAATTTCACTTACATTTCCCAAATTCACTATTACGGTTGAATTAAAAAATTTTGAAAAACACTGCCGCCAACTTCTTTATTTACTGCCCGATTTGTCTGCAATTTGGATATGTTATTGTCCTAGTGTTTTAATAAATTCCCCCAAAAAATACTGCCGCCAACTTCTTGATTGTTGTAGTGTTTTAATTCCAACTACGGTCGAACTGGCAACTGATTAAAACATCCGCCGCTTGCACGCGCAACGATCCGCTGCCCGCACACGCCGACATACTAACACACTAAGTCACGGCCTCTCCACCCAGGACTCTGTGTGAGTGTTAGCAGTGGTGTGATGTCTTTAGGGACAACTGTTAATCCATAATTGAAATAGCCTAATATTTGTAAATCTCCAATTCACCATTTCCAAATGTGTATTAATACCTAAAATGTGTATGTAAAAAATAATATTGCACCACCAAATTGGAAATTTTTTTAATTTTTGCAGTAATTAAACTGCAAAAATGTCTTATTTTAGAGTTAAAAAATATGTTTTTTATTATTTAAAAAAGATAAAATTTTAAAATTTTCAACCAAGGATATATATAGAAGCCCCAAAATCACCACCCTCATTCCAACAAAAAATGTTGACCTGTGCACAGTGCTCCACGTCTTACTCCAACAGAAGCAATTTATTACGCCATTATCGACTTGTTCACAAAGTTATTCCTAAAATTTGTAAAATATGTCATCAAATATTTGACAATAGCAATTTTAAAATGCATATGCTAGAGAACCACAATACTTGTAATGTGTGTAAGAGAGTCATCACCCGGAACAAACCCCGCCACCACCTACGATGTGACAAGCGACCCTATAATGTGTTTAAGTTTTACGGCGAGTCCGCGGATATATTAGACACTCTCCAATCTTGTCCTCTACCCATCAAATGGATTCTTATTAGGAGAGTAAAATTCATCAAACACTCAGTGGACAATAATGGTGATTTAATCATTGACAAAGAATGTATTGCTGATTTTCGAAGTTTAACTAATTTATCAATTGAGAAAGCACAGCTAAAGACTCAAATTGAAAATTCACTTTTAAAAATCGATACCTCCATGCACAAGTATCAAGCTCAAGGCAGTGGATGGATATATGACCGCACCAAATACTGGCAGTTGCATGTTTACAAATATAAGCCCCTAACTCCCAAATCATACATTCCCACGCCAGAAAATATAAAATCAAAACATGCTGTTTTAAATATTAAAAACACCGATAATAAATGTTTCACCTGGAGTGTTTTAGCAAGCTTAAGACCAAGGAATAGTAAAGAAAATGCAAATCGAGTAGTTCACTACGAACCCTATGAGGGCCAGTTAAATATGACAAATATAAAATATCCAGTAAAAATATCTGACATTGATAAATTTGAAAAACAAAATAACATAAGTGTTAATGTATATGGAATTGAAGGAAAAACAATATATCCACTGAGAACAACTAAACTAAACGGCAATACTCACGTCAATCTGCTGCTTCTAAAACACGGTCAGAAATCACATTACTGTTTAATTCGTGATTTTGACAAGTTAATGTTGCGGTCTACAAAATATGACCATAAGAAATATTTTTGCAAGTTCTGTTTGCAACATTTTTCCACCAAAGATATATTGGAACGTCACACAACACACTGTAAAACCTTTGATGCTCAAAGAGTACAAATGTCTGAAAAAGATACACTACAATTTACGAATTACAAATATCAACTTAAAGCTCCTTTTGTGATTTATGCAGATTTCGAATGTTTTATAAACTGCGGCAAACACACTCCTTCTGGATTTGCTTATGTTGTGGTGAGAGACTCTAAAATTATTTACGAAGAGTTGTACAGTGGTGAAAATGTGATGGATGTATTTTTCGAAAAGTTATTTAAAACTTATGACTTTATTAAAAGTCAGATGGAAGTATATGTTCCCCTTGTAATGACTGCAGAGCAAGAGGCATCCTTCAAAAACTCTAAATACTGCCACATATGCCAACAGCTGTTACTGGGTGATAAAGTGCGCGACCATTGCCATCTAACAGGCAAATTCCGAGGACCCTCCCACAACGCTTGCAATTTAAACTATAAAGTAACCAAGAAAATTCCAATATTCTTCCACAACCTTAAAAACTATGACGGTCATTTAATAATGCAACACTTGGGAAAATTCAATCGCAAATTGAATTGCATAGCCAAGGACATGGAAAAATATATTTCGTTCTCTGTTGATGATTTGGTATTTTTGGATTCCTACAACTTTCTGTCTCTTCCCTTAAGCAAATTAGCTTCCAATTTAAATACATTTAGATTTATAGACAATCCACTACTACAACGCAAGGGCGAATTTCCATACGAATACATGACAGGACCAGAAAAGTTTTTAGAGCCCCTACCACCCATAGAGGCATTTTACAGCAGCCTAACTAAAGAATGTATATCTCCTGCACAATATGAACATGCTAAAAACGTATGGAATCATTTTAATATAAAGAATTTAAAAGAATATCACGATTTATACCTTAAAACAGATGTGTTGTTATTGGCTGATGTGTTTGAGACATTTAGGGACTTGAGTTTAAAGGATTATAAACTCGACCCCGTCCACATGTACTCACTGCCTGGACTAACATGGGAGGCGTGTCTTAGAATGACTGGCATAAAATTAGAATTATTTCAAGACATTGACATGCATTTGTTTATAGAACATGCCATTAGAGGCGGTGTAAGCATGATTTCCACGCGCCACGCTAAAGCCAACAATAAGTACATGGGCGAACATTATGACCCAAATCAAGAAAGCACCTATCTTGTATACTTAGACTGCAACTCGCTATACTCTACAGCAATGTGCGAGTCGTTGCCCGTTGATGGCTTTAGATGGACAAATGAGAAAGATTATAAATACAATCAAAATGAAAACTTTGGATTTATTTTGGAAGTTGATTTAAAATACGATAAAAGTTTACACGATTTGCATAATGACTACCCGCTCGCACCAGAAAAAATGAATGGAAAATTAATACCAAACTTAAATGACAAAACCAAATATATTCTACATTATAAAGCACTAAAAAAATACGAAGAATTGGGTTTGGTAGTTACAAAATACCACAGAATCTTAAAATTCAGACAATCGAATTGGCTCGCGCCCTATATTAATTTTAATATTGAAAAGCGACAAAAAGCTGAACATGATTTTGAAAAAGACTTTTACAAACTGTTAAATAACAGTCTCTTTGGTCGAACAATTATGAACCAACGCAAGTTTCGTGATATACATCTTGTAGATGAGTCTATGTTAACAAAGTATGTTACAAAGCCAAGATTTGACTGCAGCAAAAAGTTCGATAACAACTTGCATGCTGTGCATTTAAATAAATTAATTGTAAAGTTTGATAAACCAATATATTTAGGAATGACCATTTTGGATATCAGCAAAGTAATCATGTATGATTTCCACTATAATTATATGTCAAAATTTAAGAATAAAAAGTTCTTAATGACAGACACGGATTCTCTGATGTATTCTATAGTAACAGAGGACTTTTACAAGGAAATACAAAGTGACTTGGACCGTTTTGACACCTCTGCATACAGTAAAGATCATTTCTTATACTCTGATAAAAACAAAAAAGTTACGGGCAAGTTTAAAGATGAATTAAATGGTCAAATTATGTATGAATATTGTGGTTTAAGGCCAAAATTATACTCTTTCATTCCTCTACAGTGGTTATACGAAAAAGAAAAGCAGTTAGAGGTTAAAAAGGCAAAAGGAGCTGACGGCGCTACAGTTAAACATCTCTTAACACACCAACACTACTTACACTGTCTTGCAACCGGAGAAGATTACTACGAGAATGTTACAAGAATTAAATCCACAAACCACCATCTTCAAACATTAACGATGAACAAAAAGGTACTCTCTTTTGATGACGACAAGAGGTTTATTGTGGATGGCATCAACACCCTTGCCCTTGGTCACTATAAAATTGGTCAAACATAAATCTGTATTTGCCATTATTCTTTGGCCTTTCCTTGTCTATTACAAAAAAGCCATATTTAGACCTATCCCAGCATTGATGGCAGAGATTTCTAAATTGGTTAAATGAAAAATCATTTCCCACATGATTGTTATACACATGTTTTAAATTTAAATCGTCTTGTTTAAATAATATTAGGAAATTAACATTGTCACGTAAATGTTTGTTTACTTTACTGTAAGATTGACACAAGTAAAAACTGTTAACATTTTTGTGTCTGCCCATTGAGAAAAATTGTGTGATATTTGGACTATTTATGTCGTCAAATACAACTATTGAGTGTGATTCTACATCATTTGGTGTGATTTCACAGTTTGAATATGTGTGTAATTAACTTCATCACACAGACGGAATATTTCAATTATTTTTTTATATTTTTCTTGTTCTAAAGATTTGGATATTATATATAAATTTGTAAACTTTAATCCTTGTTTTTTTACAATTAAGTTATAAATTACAACAGTCTTCCCCGAACCACTGGGCCCTATTATAAGACAGCGAATATTATTAGGAAATAGACCCAACTTCTTTGGTGTATTTTCTTTATGTGCAATTTTAAATTTGTTCTTTTGTTGAATAAATGACATTTTTTTATATAATGGTGTATTTTCTTTGTGTGCTATGTTTGTTAATTTTTTTATATAATAAAAATGGCAAAGAGAAAGTGTAAGAAGGGTAAGGGATTATTCTTAAAGCCATATAGAGGCCGTGGCTTGTTAAATACCCTTATAAACAACCTTCCTTTCCCCCTCCACATCCCGTCGTATTCATATTGTGGTCCAGCAACTAATATACGTGAAAATTTAGCCAAAAATGTACCTCCAAAAAATAAGCTAGACTCTTATTGTAAAGAGCACGACATATTCTACATGAATAATCCTGATACAGCCGCCCGGAACAAGGCAGATATGAGATTAGCGGACCAGGCTTGGACTAGGGTTTCGGCAAAGGACGCCAGTCTGGCCGAAAAAGCAGCAGCTTATGCAGTGACAAATTTGATGAAGGCTAAGGCAAAAATGGGAATGGGATTAAAAT
The DNA here is from genome assembly GCA_963675035.1 of Allygus modestus. Lineage (NCBI taxonomy): Eukaryota > Metazoa > Arthropoda > Insecta > Hemiptera > Cicadellidae > Allygus > Allygus modestus. Next base: position 46,113,955 of record OY776115.1, on the reverse strand, counting down.
TTAATAAAAAAGATGGACAACTTTCAGCTGTTAGAGGCAGCAAGAGACGTGCCTCACTTTCGAGGAGTGTACCTAAAAAACGAGCTAAGAAAACAGAGACCAAAAGTAAGAGAATGTGGAATTATTAATTTAGACAGTGACAGGGGCACACATTGGACAGCATATCGTAAAAATAAAGATGTTGTAATATATTTTGACCCTTTCGGAATACAGCCTCCAAAAGAGGTAATTGAATATTTTGTACCATCTAAAATTTACTATACAACTGATCAAATACAAGATTTAAACAGTTCCATTTGTGGAATTTTATGTTTATCATTTCTGAAAAATTTTAGTTTATAAAAATGGATTCATTTACTATAACATTCACAGGTACAGAGCCAGAGTTAAAGTCGGTGTTCTTTCCTCCTATAGAATTAAATGGTGATTATGTAATTGGGCTGGTAGATTTTCAAAGTTATAATTCTATATTTAATGTTAAAAAACCTCTAAATACTTTGACATATTACAAAATGCACAAAATTACAACCCCAAAAGGGGAGGTTACAATTGACGAATTAAACCGGGCATTAGATGGTAAAGTTGAAGTTATTATACAAAATAAAGTAGCATTAATTAATACAAAAGTCAAACTTATATTTTACAAAGGCCTAGTTCCAAAATTAAATAAACTTAAAGACACAAAATTAACTATAGACGAGGGTGAGGATGTGTATTATTACGATCACAAAGCTCCAAATGTAATTGAAATTGCTGAAGGTACATACGAAGTGTTTGAGCTTGCGAAGGAAATTCAAAAGCAACTCCCAGATTTTGTACTTATAGCCGATAATAAAACTATGAAAGCCACATTACATTCTGGCCATGTGTTTGATTTTACAAAACCGTGTTTAGGGTCTGAATTATTGGGATTTAAAGGATTTTCTACTCCAGATATTGCGTTTAAATCCGTAAATAAAATCAACATAAATAATGTAAATGTGATTAGAGTAAAATGTAATATTGCGAATGGGTCTTATTTAAATGGTGACAAATCACACACCATACACAGTTTTTACCCAGAAGCTCCTCCGGGCTACAAGATTATTGAGGTTCCCAGAAATATTATATACTTCCCTGTAAATAAGAGAAGTTTAGATGTTGTTAGCATTACATTTGCAGATCAACACGACAAGCCAATTGACTTTAATAAAGAAGAAACTACAATTACTTGTCATATAAAAAAGATATGAGAATTTACAAGAACGGACTGAGTGTGCAAAATGCCAGGTTTCTGCGATCAATTGGGTTGAAGTTAAAATTTTCTATTAATAAAAATGGAAGATTTTCTAGACGTTGCAGGAAAATTCCAATACGATGATAGCCTGGTTAAAATTACAAATCACTCCTATGTTCCACACAACACTTTAGCAATAAATAATTCCGATGAAATTCGAATATGCATAAATAATCAAGATTTACTAACACTCCCATGTAGGAGTTATTTGTATATTAAAGGAGAAATAGAGAATCATGATAAAGGACATTTTATAAATAATGCATTTGCATTCTTATTTGACGAAATTAGATACGAAGTTGCTGGTAAAGAAATAGATATTGTAAGAAATCCGGGAATTTCCAGTCTTATGAAAATATTGTGCTCTTACAATAAAACAACTAAATTGTCAAATGCAGCATTTGATTCTGATGAAAATTTAAAAGAGTTCCATAAAAGCGGCAAGTTTAGTACTTGTGTCCCGTTAGAGCTGTTAATGGGTGTGTTTGAGGATTTTAATAAGGTTTTAGTAAATGTTAAACAAGAATTGGTGTTGAAAAGATCCAAAAACGACTTAAATTGTATATTAACAACATCTAATGCTCCAACCGGTGTCGATCCTATTCCTAAAATTACACTTAAATCGATTCAGTGGGTGATGCCGCACGTGGTACCATCTGATGGGGAGAAGCTTCAATTACAAAAGATGTTATTGCAAAATAAAAATTTGCAAATTGCATTTAGAAGTTTGGAGCTACACGAACTCCCATCATACCCCGAAACCAAGAGACACACATGGTCAGTTAAGACGTCTTCGAGTTTGGAGAAGCCCAGGTATGTTATATTTGGTTTCCAAACAGGTAGGGACAACAGTGCACGAAAAAGAACTGATGAATTTGATCACTGTAAATTGAAAAATCTCAAAGTGTTTTTAAACTCTGAATATTATCCTTATAGCGATTTAAATCTCGACTTTGAAAATGGAGATGCCTCTAAAGCTTATGAGATGTTTGTGAGGTTTAGGGAGAGTTACTACAACACCGTCCCCGATCCTATGATTAACAGAGCTGACTTTATAAATAAATATCCTCTAATTGTAATAGATTGTTCTAGGCAGAATGAATCAATCAAAGAGGGGGTTGTAGATATTAAATTAGAAATTGAAACTGCAGAAAACATCCCTTCAAACACATCTGCATATTGCCTAATAATACACGATAAGGTGTTTGAGTATAATCCATTGACAAATGAGATAAATAAAATGTAAATAAAATGAAAACAAATATTCAACAAGAATTGGTAGAGTCTGCAAAACAAATAAGAGAAAAATATAGGGCGTTAAAACGTGGTAAATTTCTAGAGGCTGAAGAGAGGTTCCAAACGTTTCAACCGTTAATAGAGCCTTTGCAAGAATTAAAAAATTTAGCCACAAAAACAGAGAGGCCAGTTCTCCCAATGATTTTAGAAAAGACCCCGTCTAGAATACCAAGAATAACACAGATAACACCACACAAATTAGATTTTGGTCTTTTAGCATCAGACTATTTGGGAAATTACCTTAGTAGAAGTAGTATGACAGACACCACATATGGTATTAGGCGAGAAGGAAATAAATTTTTTATTGGGAATCAGGAAGTTCAAATTGCCAATGATGATGTTACGGTTGGAGAAAAAATTTATAAAGGGACAAAGGGATTGTGGGAATTGTTAACTTTAAAAGAACCCGTAAACTATAGTCAGGCTGATTTGCAAAATTATAAAGAGATTTTGGAAGCTACAAATGCACATTTAAGGGGTTATAAAACAGGTGCGGCGATGTCAAGCAATAAACACACTAAATATCTTAATATAATTAAACCCCTGTTTAAGACTGTTGGTGAAGGTTTAAGGCAGGTAACTGGTAATAAAATAGACTATGTTTATTGGGACGATCCTAATGAGCTTGTAGATAGGTTAAGACTGCTTTGGTTAAGCCGATTGGCGGGAAATTCTGGAGTGGATAATGAGATAGATTCTATCATAGAAGAATTGAGGGAAAGTGGAATTGTTTATTAAATAAAAATATGATAGATAAATTTTATCGCGTATATAACCTGTATAGTAAACCAGAAGCTAGAAGTTTTAAAGAAACTACTTTAAATCTAAAAGATGATGGTTGGAATGCTTTAAATTATAAAATTAGTAATGTTAAAGGTGGGGAGTTTACTGACGATGTATCGACTTTGGGGCAGACGTTAACCAGGAAAGGTGATGCTTTTGTACAAGGTAATACTAAATATAAGTTTTTAGAATCCAAGAATAATAATTGGAACGCTAATAAACGCAAAATTACTAATGTTAAACGAGGTGAAAGCGCAACCGATGTACCCACATTAGAGAAAACTTTAATAAGAAAAGATGGTGTCTTTGTACAAGACAAAAATAATTATGAATTTTTGGAATCGGAGGGAAATGTTTGGAATGCCAAAAAGCGAAAAATAAGTAATTTGTTGGCTGGTAAAGAAAGCGATGATGTTGTAAACGTCTCTCAAGTACCAAAAATGGATCTAAACTTTTGGGATTTTAATAATAAAAGGCTAGTTCGTGTTAAACCCGCTGTTGATGAGAACGATTGTGTTACAAAACATCAGACTGTGACTTTAGACGGTCTTAAATTTGATGGTAAAAATAAGCAATTAACAAACATTTTACCTGGGACATTGCCAAATGATGTGGCTGTTGTTAATCAAATATTAACAAAGGGTGAGAAAAGCATAATAAAACAGGGGGATAAATATTATAATGTATTAACATTAGATGGCGATGTGTGGGATGCAGAGGACAAATTAATAAAAAATGTACCTGAAGGCAAAGATAGGAGTGATGTTTGTTTAATGTCGCAGGTTTTGAGGTATGACGATAATATTAAAACTTTTAGACAAGACAATATTAAATTTGATATTTGTTTAAAATCACACGCATTAAGGTTTAACAATAAAACTAATAAATTTATGCAAGACAATAATGAAATCGATTTGATGATGTACAATCCTAAATTGTTGGTTGCAGACCCTACATCTTTAAGCGGATTTAAGACTTTAGATGGAGGGGCATATTTGCCAAAAAACTATGTATATCAAAGAATGAGTGATGGTATGTTAGTTGGTAGCAATGGAGGTGTTTTTGAAACGACAGAGACTGGCAGATACGTTAACATTAAAAATAAAGAATAAAAAATGGAAAAAATTGCTTACGAATTGCATAAGCCCGCGAGAAAGAACTTTGTTAGAAGGTCTTTTAAGGTGTTGGGTATAAACGAAACTGTTCAAATAGATTTAATAGATATGCGGAATTATGCTAGAGAGAATTCTGGGAATAAATATATTTTAACTTTAATAGACACATTTTCTAAAAAAGCTTATGCTGCTCCACTAAAGAATAAAACTGGATTAGTAGTCATAGAAGCTATAAAAACTATTCTCCCAAAGGGAGTTAAAAATATTCAATCTGATAACGGAAAAGAATTTTTTAATGAACATTTTACCAAACTAATGAAAATTCTAAATATTAATCACTACCACACTTACTCTACAACTAAGGCGGCTATTGTGGAAAGGTTCCAGAGAACTTTAAAGAATTGGTTGTATAGAGAGTTTAGTGCACAAGGGAGTTACAAGTGGTTGGATTTACTTCCAAAGTTAATAAGGATATATAATAATAAAGTACATAGATCCATAGGGATGAAACCTAACCAAGTAAGTGCTAAGAACTCTAAAGACGTACACGAAAGGTTAGCATCTAAAGTACAAGTTAAAAAGCCAAAATATAAGGTGGGGGATAGTGTAAGGATATCTAAATATAAACATGTATTTAGTAAAGGATATACCCCTAACTGGACGGGAGAGCTTTTTACAATAGCAGAAGTTAAGAAAACAAAGCCTGTGACTTATATTTTGAAAGATGAGAATGGCAATATAATCAAAGGAGGATTTTATACAGAAGAATTGTTAAAGACTAAATATAAAGACATGTATTTGGTAGAGAAGGTAATTAGGAGGAAGGGTGATTTATTATATGTCAAATGGCTCGGGTTCCCAAGTAGCCAGAACTCGTGGATTTCTGCAAAGGATGTATTAAAATGAATTTTAGGGTCAAAATTGGCAGTTTGGAATTTGGGGGAATTTATTAAAACACCAATAACATATCCAAATTGCAGACAAATCGGACAGTAAATAAAGAAGTTGGCAATTGGCAGTATTTTTCAAAATTTTTTTGACCGTTATAGTGAATTTGGGAAATGTAAGTGAAATTTATTAAAACACTTGCCTAGGACAATAACATATCTAAATTGCAGACAAATCGGACCATAAACACCAAAGATAGTTTTTTAGCCTGAATTTGAAAATTAATTTTTAAAAATATAGAGGAGGGATGGGGATTGGGAACATATATTTAATATAGGCAAGGGTTGGACAATAGTATTGGCTAGGGCGCGGGAGCTCTATAGGCGGGAGCTGGCGTCGGCGCAAAAACGGCTCCCCATAAGAATAACATGGGGAAAAAGCGCCGGAAGTGATGCCTCTTTGTGGTTTCTCCACTACTACACAATAACTTCTAAGTTGTTTACATGTGTTGTTTATTTAGTGTGGAGTTATTTTTGAACTCGTGGATTTCTGCAAAGGATGTATTAAAATTAATGCAAATTTTAAATGGGGGAAAATAAGGCGGGGGCCAAAAAGAAAATTTGTGTAGGGTAGGATCGGGCGTCGGTGCAAAAACTGATCCCCATAAGAATAACATGGGGAAAAAGCGCCGGAAGTGATGCCTCTTTGCTGTTTACCCACTACTTATAGTTCAGATTGTTTTGTTAAATACTATATATGTTCCTACTATTTTCCATATGCAAAATTTGTGATTTTAACGGAATTATTTTGACGGTCTCCTGCGAGAACAAAATTTTGCTCATGTAGGGGAGGAAAAGGCAGACCACGACCACGATGTCTTTTAGCAGTTTCAAACTCACAGGGGGATTATAAAAAACTATGGATAAACGAATTGTATATGTTATTATTCAATAGCAGTGCGATCATTACTGCAGCTTAAATTGTTCCAACTCATTTATTTTATTTTATTTTAATTGAGCTTGAGAAATTATTTTTTACAAATATTTACAAATCAACAGATACGGGGAAAACTCCCCTAAGGAATTATCAACCAATGGCAATGGTGTATAATTAACATACATACAATATAATTATATTGGAAAAATAAAATGGCTTTAGCCAATGATAAGAGTACAAGAATTGTGATTGGTTAACTTGCCCCCTGTTGTAGTGGGGGAAGCTTCCCCATCTCCAATATCTACATGGCTTTCCCACAAAATATAAAAAATAACACCGTTAAAACAATTAAGTTAGGGCCTATATATCATGTTTATTTTTCAAAATTTGCAATCAGGAATATGGTTTATATACTGACCTGTTATTGTTGATGTTGATGGTTTCTAAGAGATCAAAATATCAGTACACGTGTTTTATTTGACGTTTTTGATAGCCGTGCACAAGGAAAGGATAAAATTTACATGTTATCTCATCCTGCACTTCCATCCTTGAAGAGAGAACACTTTGAAAAGGTTTAAACTTACTGAGAAGTTGTTTAAAACCTTTTTTAATGTTCTCTAAAAGCTGTTCTCTTTTCTCTTGACCAGCTTCTTAGGGTAAATGAAGGATTTTGGAATTGATACATTTAACACTTTAAGGTAAAATATCCTTATAATTAAAACAATATATACATTTTTTGGGCGATTTTAACCTAACTACATAAATTATTATTTTGAACCCTTTTTTGTTTTAAATGGAAAGCCCTTTTATTTTAGAGATTTATTTCTGTTTAAATCAAATCAAATAATTCTTTATTGTCATTCATCATATCACAAGTACTGACATGCGTCAGCGTAAAATCATGTATTTAAACAATTACAAATGTTTGTCATTAATATACTCCTTAACACTATAGTAACACTTAACAAAATAAAGAACCCCTTAAGACTATTTTTAAACTTAATATCACTTGATTCCAACCTGAGGTTGTCGTGGAGGCATTGAAAAACATCACTGAATATATAACATCTGATATTTAGTTTTATGGCGGGGAATGATAAACTTGGTTCTATTTCGCATTTTATATTGGCATTAACAGCAAAATATGGATTACAAATATTTTAGCCGAAAAATACGCACATAATGCCAAGAATCCATGTTTTGAATATGTAGAATTTAAATATACATAATGTTATGAACTACATTATGCACTACAGTTCGAGAAGCACAATGTGGCAACAGCGCAGTACGAGCCAACATTGTTAATCAACAATTGACATCTGCTGTCAGCTGATTGTGACATAACAGCTGACAGTCAGCTGATGTGGGTGTCGCTCTGTCACCCACATCACACCACCCTCTAGATTGACAACAGTGTTTAGGGATTACCTGGCTTTGTAATTGATTGGTAATTATTATCTAGTGTTTCGTTCCCAAATTCAAATACTGTACATGTTTTAGAGACAACCATTAATTTTTAGTGTTCTGAAAGCTGAGCTTGAGCTAATTTTAAGATCCGACATTAAGACAAATCATAAAATCTTATCCTATTGATTTGGAAGAGTGCAGGGTAATTGAATTGCTGTATATCATGTCGCACTGAATCACATGTAATAATAGCAAAGAGAAACACAATGATCAAATAGAATATAGCAGTGCAATAGAGCGATTGCATATTCTGCGTTTGTGATGGAAATGTATTACTGCATGGATGCAAAGGGAAGAAAGTTAATGGATTCTTGTCAAAGAACTGTCAGTTGTCGATTATTTTCATAACGTAACACTGAAACTTATTTTACATAGGCTGAATGTGTAACGCCGCGGCCGCGTATCATGCTACTTAATGTATAGTTTGCTAAATTGTATCATGACATATTTTGTATAGAATTGATGTAAATGAGATGCAAATACAATGAGATGTAATCAAACCACTTCTTTAGGTACTTACTTGGGAGCTAATGGATGAATAATGAACCTCGGAGGCTTTAATGGTGAGATACGGGAGATAAAATACAGCTAATACCAAACAAATCAAAAATGCGTGAAGGAAACACTATAAAAGGAAATCTCATGAATTCTAAACAGGTAGTATTGAAGATAAAATAGGTCGTTCAACTCAGTGCAACGAAGAATGGTTTTGGGTCCAACAAGTCAACGGTGACATCGTTTGTGATTTGTGTTACGGGAAACCCGTTTGAACTGTTGCGAATACATTGTATATTTGGGTTCTGTGAAGCAGAATAAATTTAAATATTTGTATCTATATGGTTCGGTTCCGGTATGAATGGGTCTTGATGGATTCCGTAAACTGTTTATTTATTTTTATTGAAGATGTGTAACTCGAAATATATAATTTTATAAAAATATTTGCGTACTATCAGTGGTGAAAAATTAAATAGTGCTAATAATAGTTTTATAGACTTAGACAATAACGTAACATAATAATATCCATTGTATTTTTTTGTACTTTCCACGTGTTACCTTTGTTTAGTTAATTTACATGTTAGTAAGAAGCAAGGATTAAAATCTAAAGAGATATCAGGGTATTTATTTACAGGAAATGCCAACAAAGCCGGAAATTGGCAGAAGCGTACGTTTTTAAAGGCAACAAATAAATTCTTAAACACATTTTTTATAAAATATTCAATGCTACCTGTAATTTAAAATATGTTTCAGGAATTTTTATAAAACAACGAACGAAGCGTGATGACTAATCTCCTAACTCTCAAAGTCTTCCTTGAACTAATTTTTCGCAGCCTTTGATGTCCGTTTTCGCCGATAATTTAACTATGGGCGTTACAAATTTCCATTAGAGCTTAACTATATAAGTGTATTGGGGATAAAACGAAATATGAGTTATATGAGATAAAATCAAATGGCATAAAAGACTTTTCTTAAATTAAATTTAAAATAAAAACTACATGAAAAATTGGAACAGTAAACATTAATATGTTGGCTAATACTGAATTTTGAGTAAACAATGTTTTTTGTTAACTAAATCATTATTTTAACAATACTGAAATTGGATTGAAATTTTAGCCTTACTGCCTCAAAGGTTTAGATGGGCAATGAGCCGTTTTACAATTGCTTCTTCGTCCAATTTAATGTAATGTTCTTATGATAGAACGTTTTGGTGTCATTTTGTCAATTAGTAGATGAAATAACTCTTCAAAACAAATATATATTTCATTAAGACTAATACAATGTAATCTATTTAAGTATACATAAAGTGCTGCACCGAGAAGAAGGATATAGTTTTTATGTGAACGCTAATTTTATATTAATTTGGGGAAAGACCTAAGAACAAAGGTTTCGTTAAACAGTATTCGTCAGTATTATACAAACATTTTTTATATTGTATTGTAGACATAAGTGTACAACTCCAAATATTTTTTGAAACCCCGAATCCAATATTTTATTGTGTGAATGCCGTAGAGCGAAATAAGAGTACTGTGGCAACTGGAAACTAAGCAGCTTTACGTACGACGGTGTTCTCTACAATACAGATATTTAAACAAACCCGCAATCATAAGTTGTATTCATAGTTTATATTCTTTAGCTCTTCAAATGTTTTTAATGCGATTGAGTAGTGATTCAACTTCAATACTATGCAAATAACTTCACAAAAAAAAGTATGCTTTGAGAAATTCCACTTTAAAAAAATTATCATGAGTAACATCTCTTTCGTAATCAATGTGGTGTAGAGCAACCGTTTGGTTAAAGATCTACTTAATTTGATAAAGAATTGCGAATCTAGTCATTTTGATAATGCAATTTTATCATTAGTAATTTGAAAATTTGGGGATTTGTGCAATTTTAAGGTATTAACGAAACACTTCAGAAGAATAAAATCAATTTTTAAATAACAACTTTAACAATTTTATCTCTTTTAAAGTTAACTTTGTCTAATTACTCATAATTATATTTCATGAATATAGTCTACGTATTATGTATAGCTATATTAATTATACCAACTTTAAAACCTTATTATTTTATGGCTTCAAATAAATAAAACCTGCCTAATATTTCCAAAGAAATCCTTTGCATTAGAATGAGTAACGTTAATCCCAAAGGAGCGCCTCCCAGGCAATGCATTTGAAATTAGAATATGATCCGTATGTTATGATAGTCCACATAACAGATCTTCGTTGGAACATGTTTTACTCGACATAAATTAAAAATTAAAACAAATGCTTTATATATTTTATTTATTCTCATCATTGAGAAATGTTTTGAGGCATGATAATAAAAACAATGTTTAATGTGTTTTATTTTAACCTATAAGGGCAGAGGGCATGAGGAGTGAGAGGAACAGCGAAACATTTTATGATTCACGTCAAAGGGAGAGGCTCAGCATTGAGAGCCTTTTGTAGAGTGGCATTTCTGAATGGCGTTTTGTAATCAGACTCTTCCGACATCGCTGTCTAATGTAAAATATTACACGATGTAAATTGTAAAGAAAACTTAAACATATTATTATAATTTTGTAAATTAGTTCAATATAATGTTACTGGAGTTAAATCGCTCACTAAAGCATTGTTGGATTAATTGTCAAGTACTCTTTACTACCTTGAGCTAAGTTGTTTTTGTCATCGTCATATTAGTTTTGGGACTGAGCAACCAAATCATACAACCAGAAACACTAATAGTATTATTATAATTTGAAGTTAATTGGTCCGTATTAAAATTCATTTATATTGAATACATAAACCTATTAAAGCGATGTCACGTAGCGATGATTACGTTTCAAACCAAATAAACCCCATGATGGAATATCGGACGGGCAATGCCAGGGTTAATAAGTGTCAGGTGAGACCAGGGCCAGACAGCCTTAACTTGTAAAGCTCTGGATCACATTTAAATATTCAGCCTATAGTTTCCACATCTAAATCTTTCATCGCTGAACATACTTATATCTATCATTAACAATATGGCCCTGATTAAATATCTCCTTCAATATCAAAAGAATTTACTAAATTTTGTTTGGCAAATTTTAGTCTCTAAAACTATTATTTGTTGAACAGTTTGGTATCAATCAAAAGCTCTTACTATTTTAGGAATTTTGGGAAAAAACATCTACTTTTTAAGATCCCCACCCCATGAGCCCCCAAAGTTTGAATAAAGTTTGTTTATTATTCTTTTAAATTTGGATAATCAGCTACAAATGTTTACTCGTTACTCTTTAAACTTTATTTTATTTTTCAAATACGATTTAATTGGTTACAATTTAATCCTGCTTAGATTAATTTGCAATATTTACAACAACAAACAACAGAGTTATAAACAAAATATGAATTTTTATAAATTTGACGAAGATGTATGTTAAGCTAAAACTTCAGTTTTGATTTAAAATCTAAAAGCCGAATTGCAGTGGGAGTTGCAACGGTGAGGTAGGATTTGCGAGGGGCGAAGTAAGGGAATGAAATTACATTATCGAAACAAACCCATCCACGATTCACGGGATTACACACTCTGATTACACGTTATCTACACGTCGGTAGCAGGGATGTAAAAACCACCAACGCGAAAATTGAGTTATAACCAATATTGAACAGAACCATTCATCACGTACATTATGATATTTCGAGTGTTTTGGAATGTGTTCTTAATCTGTGGTACTTCGTTAACCTATAATATACGAGGAATCTGCATTTCTTTAGAGGATAATACTAAACAACTTTTTTATTCTTAATTAGTAATTTGTATTCTCAACTCCACCCTCTTCATTCAGGGGGTGGGAGATGCCACCCTTCCTTTTGACTCTTGTAATTTATGTATGCCAATTAATTATGAAAACAATACAGCACCTCTGAACGAACTATAATTTGTTGCTCTTTTGTAACTAATCCTCTTTGCACTTGAATAGAAACGTAGGATTAATTAAAATGTCTTTTCTCAACTTCGGCGCCTATTGAAAGTTGCCTTTCCGAATTAAAGTTGCCATTGTTTTATCATCGTGTGACAACTAAAACTTTAAGTTAGCATAAAAACTTCGCTTGTGAGCTCTTAGCATCTTAGGACGACTTATCAGGTTTGTCACTTCACAACACTGCACGCTTAGTTTTTAATCAACCTTACCTCATTTAAGACATTTTAAATACCTCTACCTACATAATATACTGACAAAATAAGACTCTCCTTTAGTAATCAACAAATTATATGTTGATAAACGACGCACGTAAAATTTAATTGAATTCAAGTCCAACGTTTAACGTTTTCCTGGCATTCTTGGAATGAATCGTCTCACAAATCCGAACCTGTCTCATGTTAAGTAGCTGTAACACGTGTTATTAATTCATTTTTGTAAGCTTTTGATGACAAATATTTTTTATTTGTATTTGTATGACTTACAAGAGTGGGAGTGGAACAAGTGGCGTGAACCGTGCAACTTTGATGCTGACTGCAAACACGCGTTACGAATTGAAACTTCTCTGAGGTTTTGTTACATAAACGAACTCTAAAGTGGATTAGGCTTTTAAAACGATTAGATAAATATATCCAAGCATTTGTACAACGCAGAGGTAGATTTTTGTTAGTTATAGACTACCACAAAAGGGTTAGCTACACATATATCAAAGTCTCATCTTGAGATTCATAGAGGAAAATAGTGACTAAATATGATAATCAAACTGATGTGACTATAAATCATTGTAAGGATAATGATAGTGATGAATCAAAACTGATTAGGAACGTACTAAAAACCCTAGCATTCTAGATAAACAGCATGATGACTGGTTCAATTTATTTACAGAGGATCTAGATCCATATATATGTTGCTCTAAAATTAATGAGTTTCTTTAATTCTCATAAAGGTCAACTGACGTTCCACCAGGATCGAAACACCCTGCAAAAATAGTTTATGAAGCAAGAAAAACGATGTAAACTATAAAGAAACGAGTTCGCACGCAGCACGCTGACGTGAGGGAAGTGAATTTCCATATAAAAACATTTAAAACTCCAAATCAGTGTAATAACATACATTTATTCCAATTTTTATTGAAATCTGAAAACAGTGATTTTTTGGCTGTTCTGATGCTCCTGGTTTTATTTACCTGCAAAGCTGGGAATACAATTTTGTGCATTATAATGTTAGGAGAAGGTCCAGTCAGGCTTGAAAGTAGGCGTGAGGTTGCTGGGGATGATAAAAGTACTCTAACAAAGGAATAACAGGCTTTTATAGTGTAAAATTCTCATAAGACAACGTACTGTGTTTAGTCGATACACATTTTCTTCAATAACTCAGTAAATATGTATGCTAGAATGACGAGAGAGGGCTTAAAACTTTCCCCTCTCTAATTCCCATCTTTTTACATGCATTAATTTTACATACGGGGCATTTCTGACCCTTTTTGGGCCCAACAACTCAAAATTTAAAAGATTAATCCCCAAAAAAGGGGTTTAGAGTTTTCCGATTGTTTTGCCCAACAAACTTGTCCAACTGATTACAGAAAGGAATGTCCCTACCAAATTTGAAGTAAATCGGACAAAAAATGTGACCGCTAAAGTGTAAACACACACACACACACACACACACACACACACACACACACACACACTCACACACACACACACACACACACACACACACACATATATATATATATATATATATATATATAATTTTGAACGACCCCCCAAAACGTGTTCAGGGGGTCACGTTTGTTACATGCTCTTGAATTAATCTCTATTATATATTATATATTCACATTTAAATTTAATTTGTCAATTACAGTAATGCAGAGCGAGTGTTGCTGGGCCCAAAAACACTCGTGGATCTCTGATTTAGTTGTGGGTTGCTTGAAAGAAGAATCTGATTGCAAGAAACTATTTTATTCAAATCTGAGCAAAGACATTACAACAAATACATAATTAAATTAGAGCCGGAAAATAGTATTTTAAATTAATGTAATATAGATCACCTTAGAGGTTATGGCTTTGGTCGATTTCTGGCCTTTTTAGTTTTAATATTTTTTTGTATTTTGTATTTAAAATAATCAAAAGCAGTTCTCAAGTTAAGTATCCAAAATGTGGTAATCAGGAATTCCTAGTTAATCAAATGGCGGTTTATTAAAACAAGCGAGTGGTCGGGAATAAATAATAATGTATTAGTCCTCCTAACTAAGCCTCCTGACCTCCGACACACTCTATCCTCCTATATCTTTTTACCACCAATTTAAATTATGCATTCATATGATTCATGATTAACTTATTTATAATATGAAGTGGTTCCTGATCTGAGCTCTGAACTGCTGCTTAATTAATTTTACTCTTTTTTTTTTTTGAAATCAACCAAACAGTAACACTCTGTTCTATGAATACTAAATTTCCTAGAATTTTGTATTATACTTAATTTCCAGCTCTTACAATTATTTTAGCTTAGAGACAATTGATTTGAGTTTAAATATTTTCCAAAAGTTTTCTTGCTTAATACAAATTAATTCTTGTACAGGGAAAAATATCTTTAAGTTAAATTATGACAAATAGAGAGTTGCTATAAATAATTTGTGAATACGATATTACATCAAATAATTAACAAAGATAAATGAATTTAAACTTAACAATTATTAAACTTTGACCAGTACCAGTTATGACATGTGCCCTATGAAATATGACCAAGTATGTAAAACTAATAAATATTACTCACATGAACATTGTAGAAAATTACATACACAAAACGCTCACAATATTAATACACTGTAACACTACTATGCACTTAATATTAATAATACCAGTTGTTTAATTTATTCCCCGTAAAACGACAAGAATGGCAGTGTTAAAACCTGCTCTTAGCACGTGTAATTTAGAAAAAAGTTTTATTAATTAAATAATACGAATGTGATTGTACCGCGAATTTCGGCCTTTTCTTTAAAACAATTCGCGAAATAGAAAACGTATGGGGTGCACCCCGTTAACAAATCGACGAACTTTTGGAATTGGCAAATAAACGCGGTATTGAATTTAGAAAAAGGTTTTTGATGATGTTACACCGAATAGTTCCGGGCTAAGAGAACGAGAAGCCGCCGTCGTCCAGTTTTATGAGCGAGGCGGGTCACGTGACTGCATTGTTGTCAGTTACTCCTGTACGCGGTAGTGCCTTCTAGATGTTTCTGATATGGCGGCAAGTTTGAGTTTGAACTTGTAACAATTTTCCCCCCCTCCAAAAGAATTTTTAATTTTTGTCTAACCTAACTTGGGATAAAGAGAGAGAAAACAATTTTACACAAAAATTAAAAATTACTAAAGTTAACAGAAACAATACTTATAAAGATAAACATAACAATATAGTATCATTAGTGAGAGAGATGGTGGACTCTTACGGCTACATTCCCTGTAAGTTCCACTTCGGTCATAGACTCATCCCTAACACTTGGTGAAACTAAACTGTTCAGAGCTACACAAGGTTCCAGTTTGTTGCACTGCACTACACATGTAATTTTATCCTGAATACTGTCCATGATTATGATGAAGGCTTTTCTGTTTAACTGAATTCCATCTGTCCTACCATTATAATAGAAATGTTCAATTAAATAGTTCATGTTGTGACCAGTGAAAATTGTATCTAAATCCAAAATAAAAATGTGAGACTGTGTTTCGTTTGGAGACAGAGAGAGAGGTGTGACTTCCGACATCGTTGGTGCCAATGAGCAGAACACAGGTTGGTTGTAGTTCGGCAGCGTGTTTTCGCACCTCGGTGACGATGTGTCTCGTAGTCGCCCCTGGTATGGTGATGTGTTTGGCGGCGGCTAGTTTCCACTGTTTCACTGCTCTGTGTAGATGGGAGTCTCCCACACAAGAAAACCTGTCATATGGATTTACAAAAAGGAAATAGATCTTAAAAAAAATTAAATCAATAAGTCACAACAATTTATTCTGAAGTAAAGAGAGAAAAAGGTATATATATATATATATTTCAGACTGGAGGAAAAAATTTCTTTATTTGATCAACATTAACTATCTGCTTTTGTGTCTGATCATTGTCCAAAGTTATTTCAACATTAACCGGTGAAGTGAGTTTAGTTACAGTATAAGGTCCCCTCCATTTGTGACAAAGTTTTGCTGTTATTTTCTTATCTTTATTACTGAGGGAATGCCTATACAAAACAACCTTATCACCAACAACAAAATTAGATGGAGTTCGATTCCTGTCATACCGTAACTTCGTTCTATTGTGCGCCTTTGTGAGATTCTGAAAAACATTGTCTAAACTCGGTTTGTTATTATGTCCTGTCTCTAAATTCCAAAGAAATTGCAATGGGTGTGTAAGTTCTCTACCTAAGAAAACGCTTGCGGGGGTGAACTTTGTTGCTTCATGTTTTGCGGAATTAAAAGCAAGCATTAAATATGGTAAATAAATGTCCCATGACTTATGATTCTGATTATGAAAAATTCTCAATGCAGTAACTAGGTTTCTATTAACTCGCTCAGCAACATTTGATTGAGGTCTATATGTTGAAGTTGTTACATGCTTAATTCCTAAACCAAAAAGAAATGAAAAAAAATTCTGCGATGTGAAGACGGAGGCATTATCTGTAATTAGGCGCTGTGGAATACCATGCTGTGCAAAAATGTTATTTCGTAAAATATTTATTGCGGAATCTGATGTCTGTTTTCTAACTGGGTATAAAAAGCAGAATTTCGAAAAATTGTCTACCAAAACAAAGATTGATTCATTTCCTCGTTGTGTTCGTTGTAGCGGACCAACAAAATCACAAAACCATTGCTCGTTACAATTTGTCGGTATATGAGAACTTAATTGACCGATTTTCTGGTTTTGCGCCGGTTTTGAGAGTTGACATTGTTCACATGACCTAACAAAATTCCTAATAAATTGTGTCATGCCTTTCCAAATAAATTGCTTCTGAATGTGATTCATAGTTTTGGCTATGCCCGCATGTGCAAACATAGGATTCTCATGAAAATATTTAACAATAAAAGTGTGCATGGACTCTGGAACTACTATTTTGCTTTTTCTGCCCTGTTTACCAAAATACAAAATATTATTGCGTAATGAGTGGTTCTTGACTGGAATTTTATTTCTCAAATCTGAAATAATTAAACTTAAACTCGGGTCTTGTGCCTGTTTCTCCCTAATTGAGGTAAATAGTTCTGGAAAACATTGCAGAGTGCAACATGTAGAATCCTCGATGATTTTAACGGTATTATCCGTATCATCCTTGAAGACTCTACATAAAGCATCTGCGACTACATTTAATTTACCCCTAATATTTTCTATTTCAAAATCAAACTCTGAAAGACGTAACACCCACCTATCAAATTGAGCTGTATGTTTACCCTTATTTTTCAAAATGTACATCACGGCAGAATTATCGGTTTGTAGTGTAAACTTCTTGTTTAAATATGGCCTAAATTTCTCAACTCCATATAAACATGCTAAAAATTCCTTCTTATGCATTGGGTATTTACGTTCTGTTTCACTTAATGTTCTGGATGCAAAATGAACCGGTAAAAGATTATCTCCCTCTTTCATTTGTAGAACTGCTGAAATCGCATTGTCACATGCGTCACAGGTGACAACAAAATTTCCATTAAAATCTGGCAATGTTAGTTGAGTTGACTAAACAAGGGAATTTTTTAATTCATCAAAGGCTTTCTGGTGTGTGGCTGTCCACTGAAATTTAACGTTCTTCTTCCTTAAGTTATTTAGTGGCAAGGCTATCTTGGAAAAATCCTTAATAAAGCGTGAATAAAAGTTTACACATCCTAAAAATCGCTGAAGTTGTTTTAAATTACGGGGTCTGGGATATTTCAAAATTGGTTCAATTCTATCGGGGTCCAGTGAAAGTGTTCTGTTCGAAATGATGTGCCCTAAATATTTTATGGAGGTATGGCCTATCCTAATTTTTTCCGGATTTATTGTGACATTGTATTCCTTAAACTTATCTAAAACCTGTAAAATGTGTTGCTTGTGATCTTCCCAATTGTCGCTATAAATTAAACAATCATCCAAAAAATTGAAGACAAACTTAAATTTAAAATCGCCCAAAATTTCATCCATAACTCTAGTAAGTGCTTGGGATCCGATTTTCAGGCCCTGTGGTACTGTGTTAAATTCGAATAAACCATACGGAGTGCAAAATGCTGTATACTGTCTTGATTGTGAATCTAATGGGATTTGAAAGAAGGCATTATTCATATCTAATGATGTGAAATACTTGGCTTTACTCAAAAACTCAAAGGCTGAATTTAAAGTAGGTAGGGGGTGAGCGTCATATGAAATATATTCATTTATCTTCCTGTAATTGCAAACTAATCTGAATTTATTTTTGTCCGCTTTTGCGACTAAAAAGGCTGGAGCACAGTGCATACTAGTTGACTTCCTAATTACATTATTTCTGAGCAACTCATCAGTAATATTTCTCATAGCATTCATCTTATCTGGAGGGACGGGGTAGTGTGGGGAGCATATAGGCTTATCTACCAAACAGCTGATGTGATAAGGAGAGACGCGGGCCTGCCCTATCCTCTCTGTTATGACCGAGGCGTATTCTTGCAATATTCTCTGTAAAAATTCCTCTGTTTCCTGTGAATGAATTTTATTTGCGTCGGAAAGTTCTAATAAAAAATTACTATCAGGCTGCTGTTGCTTCACAAAAATGTCACTCATTTGGATCTTACTGTCATTATTGAATTTAAAGTTAATAGTGTTACTAGAAAAGTCTAAATTCATTTGGGATTTCTGCATAAAATTTACACCTAAAATGATGGGAAACGGAAGTGAATTAACTATAAAAAAATCAAATGTCCATGAAAAATTGCCTATTTTGAAATGAAGCTTAACTAATTTCCTAACCATGGTGCTTTGCTGATTAATAGATTTAATCAACATCTTAGTTTTAATAACTTCCTTAATACTCGGTGATGATTTAATGCTTTGAAAAAATTTATTATCTATTAAACAACTTGTTGAACCAGTATCTATAAGTGCTTTCTGTGATGTATTGTATGGAATAAAAAACTTTACTGTCGGTAATCTCAAGGAAAAATCTAATGGAACTACAGAAATGGAGGTGTTCGTTTGTGACAATTTAATTACCTCCTCATTAAATTGCCTCGTGCATTTCCCTGCCTACAAAATCGTGCGATGTGCCCCTGCTTCCCACATGTAAAACATTTAACCTGTGATTTTTGTTCAAAAAATCGGTGAGTGATGGGGTTAGGTACAGTTGCTTGTTGAAGTGGGGGAAAGGTACTGAAATAATGATTGTCCGCCTGGACTGACGCATTTACTGCATTCGCTAAATGTTTTAATTCCCAAATTGTCTTGGGTTTCTCACAAAATGAAAAACTATTGCGCATGCGTGGATTAATATTCGAGAGAATTACATCAATTAAATATTCGTCTGGAAAATTGCACTGGAGTGCTACGGCTGAGGAAGTAACATCATTGATAAATGCTACAAAGGTTTCTTGGGGCCATTGTAATCTTTTAACAAACTTGTTTACTACTCGCTCTAACTGTAATCCTGGAAAAAAGGCTGTCAAGATTGAAAAGTGTAAATTATCCCATGTAAGATTCAATTCTAACCCATGTGACCAAATTTCAAAAAGATGTGCTTGCGTCTGAGGCAAAATTAATTTAATTACTTCATTGTGACCAACCCGAACAATCTGAAAAATCGTGTTTACTTGTTTCAAAAACTGAATAAGATGTGACTCATTCTCCCCTGAACAAGGTTGTAGTTTCCGAACTAATTCGATTACAACGGTGCGATCAGTCGTTGAGAGCGTGCTAAAATCCTGACCTGTTTGGTCACGCGTGCAAAAAGTGTCGGTTGCGCAATCCTGTCTTGGCGTGTATCGAACATGTGTGGAGTCTACCCGTGGTTCAAAATTCTCGGGCAATAATTTTGCATCACGTAACCTATTTTCCAAGCTGACATGCGCACCTGAATGGGAATGCGGTAAATCTAAATTATTGTTCGCCTGAGGGGCCTGCTCTACCTGTATCACAACTGGAGCGGATCTATCCGAACCTTGAACTCCTAGATAACGTGATTGAACCCTTGCCGCCCTATCTCTTGCTGTTGTGACATATTGACGTCCATAAAACATTTTTTTAATCAATATCTAAATCTAACAAAATATGAATAATTTTCACAGTAATATAACAAAAATATCAATAATAATTAATTGGTCATATTTCGCCACAATTGCAACCCACAAATCAGTGTCTGCCTGCTACCACTTGTTGTGTTTACTTGAAACTCTTTTTATTAAAATCTTAGGAAGGACATCTTGTCTCTTGTATGAACTCGAACTTATTTATTTCTATTCACATTTAAATTTCCTTGTTACATGCTCTTGAATTAATCTCTATTATATATTATATATTCACATTTAAATTTAATTTGTCAATTACAGTAATGCAGAGCGAGTGTTGCTGGGCCCAAAAACACTCGTGGATCTCTGATTTAGTTGTGGGTTGCTTGAAAGAAGAATCTGATTGCAAGAAACTATTTTATTCAAATCTGAGCAAAGACATTACAACAAATACATAATTAAATTAGAGCCGGAAAATAGTATTTTAAATTAATGTAATATAGATCACCTTAGAGGTTATGGCTTTGGTCGATTTCTGGCCTTTTTAGTTTTAATATTTTTTTGTATTTTGTATTTAAAATAATCAAAAGCAGTTCTCAAGTTAAGTATCCAAAATGTGGTAATCAGGAATTCCTAGTTAATCAAATGGCGGTTTATTAAAACAAGCGAGTGGTCGGGAATAAATAATAATGTATTAGTCCTCCTAACTAAGCCTCCTGACCTCCGACACACTCTATCCTCCTATATCTTTTTACCACCAATTTAAATTATGCATTCATATGATTCATGATTAACTTATTTATAATATGAAGTGGTTCCTGATCTGAGCTCTGAACTGCTGCTTAATTAATTTTACTCTTTTTTTTTTTTGAAATCAACCAAACAGTAACACTCTGTTCTATGAATACTAAATTTCCTAGAATTTTGTATTATACTTAATTTCCAGCTCTTACAATTATTTTAGCTTAGAGACAATTGATTTGAGTTTAAATATTTTCCAAAAGTTTTCTTGCTTAATACAAATTAATTCTTGTACAGGGAAAAATATCTTTAAGTTAAATTATGACAAATAGAGAGTTGCTATAAATAATTTGTGAATACGATATTACATCAAATAATTAACAAAGATAAATGAATTTAAACTTAACAATTATTAAACTTTGACCAGTACCAGTTATGACATGTGCCCTATGAAATATGACCAAGTATGTAAAACTAATAAATATTACTCACATGAACATTGTAGAAAATTACATACACAAAACGCTCACAATATTAATACACTGTAACACTACTATGCACTTAATATTAATAATACCAGTTGTTTAATTTATTCCCCGTAAAACGACAAGAATGGCAGTGTTAAAACCTGCTCTTAGCACGTGTAATTTAGAAAAAAGTTTTATTAATTAAATAATACGAATGTGATTGTACCGCGAATTTCGGCCTTTTCTTTAAAACAATTCGCGAAATAGAAAACGTATGGGGTGCACCCCGTTAACAAATCGACGAACTTTTGGAATTGGCAAATAAACGCGGTATTGAATTTAGAAAAAGGTTTTTGATGATGTTACACCGAATAGTTCCGGGCTAAGAGAACGAGAAGCCGCCGTCGTCCAGTTTTATGAGCGAGGCGGGTCACGTGACTGCATTGTTGTCAGTTACTCCTGTACGCGGTAGTGCCTTCTAGATGTTTCTGATATGGCGGCAAGTTTGAGTTTGAACTTGTAACACGTTAGGAACTTCTATGGTGGTCCCGGGCTTAAGTTTCACCGTGCGGATCATGCTAATAGTTCACTTTCCAAAGGAAATCCACTAACAAGTTATCCAAGTACAAAAACAAAGAATTACCGACAGAAACGGAAAGACAAATACAATTATCAAGTTATTCAATATGAATACTGTATCAGAAGAAGAAAAACGATTAGGAGAGTAATAAAAGATAAGGATGTCAGATTGCTCTAAATCTCATCCAGTTTTATGAACGTTTTATTACATAAAAATATATGTACAACGACTTAACTCACAAAGAACGCTGAACATACAAGACACGTTATCTTATGAAAACGCATCTTGCATCTTGCGATTGCATTTTGTGATGTGTTGGTTTGTTTGAAAGAATACAAATCACCTGAAAAGACAATTTTACAGTAGCATAATATATGGAATACTGTGCATAATATATGATTTGGATGTGCTATCGTAACAGAAAAGGACGTGAGAGATGCAATGAAAAGAATGCATACTGACACAGCTTACAGACCTGAACATGTTATAATGAGGGTACAAATAAAAAAGTTTACAAAATATTATCATTCATTTCCCAGATACATCCACCAGAAAGATATCATTACTTCCATTTTGAAAAAGGTAGAACAGTCCTTTTAAATAAAGGTGGTGAAACTGAAAATTTGAATAACTGTATATGCTTTATGATGATTCTGTAATATTGAAACGTATTTAAAAACAGCCGGCTTTAATTAGTTGGTTAATACAGTATAAGAAAACAGTAGACTATACTTATGCCAGTTTACGATTTGAACGACTGTTTAAAACAATCTTTTTATATGATCACCAGATGTCTGGATTAAAATTCCACAGCAACCAGAAGTGCCCCAGTTACAAGATTTAAAACATAAATAGTTTTTTGGGGCGTATATTTTCAACGTTGGTAGGTAGGCCGAACACTGAGCCCTAACTAAATATTGGAGGCAACACGTATCAAGGAAACTGCGTGCCGGCCGCCAATTCTGGTGAGGATAATGAACATGTCGGTCAAATCGTACGAGTTGCCAAACTCAAAATAATAAATCATTATTTAAACATAAGATAAGGTTACATTAATTTTGTCAGTGTTTTATTATATTGTATAGGAATAACAAATACACAGTCATAACGAATAAAATAAATTATTTAGATCTTTAGTTATTTTAGTGTTACATAAATTCAACTAGATTCAATAAGCGTATTACTGTAACAGAAATAGAATTATTATCATTGGAGGACCAGCCTTACAGTCAACGGCCCGGCAATCCAACGTGAATCATTCTGAACTTTTGCCGTGTTGCTTTCAGTATTTAGTTAGATCTCAGTGGTTGCAAATAAATAAATATTAAGTAAACAAATGATTTCACATTTGTTGTAGAATTAATCAGCTGATCAGAGCAATAACAAAGGAAAATAATCAACCATGGTCTTGGCGATACATTAAGTTATATTTGTATGATAACTCTTTTGGATTTGTAATTTACCAATTTTACAACGTGCTTTACCCTATAACTGGTGACATTGTTGTGGAAGAAAACAGTTATTTCCTGCCTGTTTGAAATTGCAAGTAACTTTTGCTAGTCTTTGGCTGCTCAGAGTTTTCCCCTTAATTCCAATCGAACATGTATATAGTGTGAGTAAAGTGGTCGTTTCAAATACGTATGGTACCTTAACCATTAAAGGTCGTGTAAAGACTGTTCTATAACCAAGGTAAATGTCACGTCTTATTCGGAATAATTAATAATTTGGATGAAGACACCGCCCAGTTCATCAATTAGGTCTACACATGTATTTATAAAACTGCCGTGCAAAGTCGGGGCTGAATCTGTGAGGAAGATTATTTCCAAAACCTACGATTTTAAGCTCTACCAAATACAAACTATTCTGCTAAATAAGAGATTTTTTAACCAATCAACTCATTTTTAAAACTTGGATTATGTTTTTTAAAAATTGTTATATATTTTTTTAAATGGGTTAATTGGTTAAAAAATCCTTTATTTAGCAGAATAGTTTGTATTTGCAATTTTAAAATGGACATAATTATTATTTCTGTGAGCCTGTATGTTATATGTTATTTATGGTTTGTTGTTTTTTTAGGGAAAAAAATCACCCCTCGCATCTAAACTTGAATGTATTATTATTATAGAAGGCAATAAAAATCATCCTTAAGGACTCGTGTGAGATTACAACATTATAAAAACCAAGTTCTTCACATTTGTTTTGACTGTGTTCAACTGTAAATTAACAGTCCCGGCTAAATTAAAACAAATATTCATATGTAGGCAACGCCCGAGATCATTTTTCAGAACGGTCGAAACCATAATAATTTCCGTTGATTTTTCAACGGGTGTTACGCTAGTATTACATAAAACATACCAAGCAAACATAACCTGATTCTCTTTTATGTCAATCCATATCACTTATAACTCAGAATCATGTAATCAAAATATTGCATGATACGACCATTTAATCCATATGATCCGCTACAAAAATAATTGCTCGTCAGTATTGTAAAAATAAATAAATGCATTTATCAGAACGTAACAATGTTTTCTGCATATTGAAAATTACTTTATTCAACACTTAACAACATTATTGAAAAAAAAAAACACTAAAAAACAATATTAAATAAAAGCAAGACATGATATGCTTGCTAAATTGATATACTAAAATCTCTATAATTAAATATATTTATATAACATCAAAAATCACTATTACAAATTATGTTACTTGAAAACAACTGAAGTTGCTGACTTTAATGTAGTTAGTTTGACAGTCTTCAAGAAAAGCCTCGAGGGGATTTTCTCTCTCTTTCATGATAACTGGCTTTTCGTGTTGAGGAGAGCCAGCAAATTCAATAACGTTGACCTGTCTAAATTAGTTTACCATAGGCTAATTGAGTCGCACATTGTGTATTCCATAGCCTTATGGGGTAGCTTTAAGACCCACTTAAATAAGATCTTAACATGGCAGAAGAAAACCGTTCGAGCTATTTTAAGGCCATGGGAAACCATGGGAACACTGTAGTGATTTTTTTAGGGAACTAGGCATACTTACTGTCCCCTGCCTTTATATATTATATGTACATCAAGAACCAGAACTTAACACATTATGGTTTAAGAACTCACCATTATAACACTAGGCATAGAGATAAGTATGCTCTGAAAATCACAGGCTGTCCCTTTTCGAAAGGAAACCCTTGTATTCTGGTTTAAAGATTTTTCAAAATTTACCTTTTTTATCAAGAATATCCAAGAAAACAATAAATTCAAACTCACTCTGAGGACTTATATTCTAAACCACAATTATTAAACGTAGATAGTATTGTTGATTGAGCACATGAAGAGTTGTACTCCCCAATGCAACCTTAACCTACCCTAACCTTGGTGGCTAACGTGAGAGTTGGGCACCATTTTGACCGGTTCAACGCTCCATGAGCCTATGAACGGAAGAATCAGGAACCAAGTATCAAGTATCAAGTAACCATATTACTGCGTGTGATCTTATACTGCATTGTTATATTTCACTATTTTATTTTTGTTTTAAGTGATTGTGTGGAATCCAACCCATGTCAATACTTTGACCAAATAGGTACTTCAAGGGTTATCTCGTGCCCTAGAGAATATTAAAATTTTAAGTTTTTTATCGCGTTTTTTCACCTGTAATCAGAATTATATTCAGGATAACCCAGACATTTTCTCTACTAAACCAAAGCTATTGAATTAAATGATTATAGGTGTTATGCATTTAATATAGTTTCGATTCCACGTTTTTTAACCTGTGCAAAATTAATTACTCGACGATTATAAAACCCTTAAATCGCTTATGAAAATTTCATGAGGCCAATTGACAATTTGTGACAATTTGCTATATCTTAAGAATGTAAAGGACCTAATCCTAATACAGTCATACGGCAAGTGTAAGTTTTGCAACATGTTCATGGCTAACAAAGTATTAAGCATTATTTATAGCTGTTATGAAATTGTGTCATCGTACTCAATACACCAACTTTAGTGACACTATTGATCCCCTTCTATGAATGTGTTAATAATGTATTTATTAGTCACTTTTATCGGATGCCATCAAGCGAACTGAATCATTACGACGGCAAGCCAGAACTTCATAAGGATGCATATTCTTGATAACAATAATATTAATTGTTTAACAAGTTACACTTTTATAAGTATTTTATACAGTTTTATATATTTAATTGTAACTAAAGTTATAAAAACGATTAAGTTTGTGTCCAAATTTAGACATACCCTGGCATTACTGCTAAAAATATAAATAACAGTAAACGTTAGTTTTTTTTTCTAAATTAATTCTATATCATAACAATTACTTGTTTTTGCTATACTAATCATATTTCCAATTGATATAAAGTTCTAAGAAAAGAATAAAAAAATTATATTTTTAACATATGTCTTAAATAAATCAAACAAATATGCTTAGATTGCTTGTCCATCAATTACAACACGATAACAATAAAAAACAAACATAAATTAAAATACGATAGAAAATTCCGGTTGACATAAGATTTATTGGAGTTCAGTTTGATCCCATCATGGATCTCATGATCTTTTAGGTTTATCTGGTCCTTAAATATTGTGAACCACCTTTTAAGAACTATTTTAGTCCATCATGTTCCGGTTTGAGTAGCTGCAATTATTTTTTCAAAATCTTCAATAGTGGCAACAGGATTGTATTTGTATATCCAAATATATTCCAAATATATTTGTATATATATTTGTATATCCTTTAACCAATGAATACAGACTCTTATAAGAAGGACAGGTCCCGTGTTAAAAATTCTGTCGCTTATTTGAAGTTTGCGCGCTGGAAATCCGTAGTTTTGCGCCCGCCGCTGTGAACCGCCTCTAGCACTGCAGACCAGTACCGAAAACACGAGGTGTTGCCGTGGCCTAGGTTCCTTCGCTCTTGTAGTATGGCGGGGTTGGCTGTAGCGGTGGTTGGGGGGAGGAGTGGCTGGGTAAACAGCGCGCGCTGCCTCGTGGCCGAGCGCAAAACTAGCACGGCAAGTTTCAAATACTGACAGACCATCTGGCCCATAAGACGTGTTCGTCTTATAAGACTCTGTATTCATTGTTTTAACTCTTCTTTTCCAATCTGTCGTTGCATCTTACCTCTAACATTTGTGCTTAATTTATAAATTTTAAGAAACAGTCGAGGCCTAGCTCAGGTCTACCGAATTATTTATCATTTAGGCCTAACATCTATGTTACAAAATAATTTTTGTTATGCATTGTACACATGCCAGAAGAATACATAAACAATGTCCAACCCTAATAAAATCTAAATAAATTTCACGCCTGAAAAGCTGAGAAATCGATAGCAGAAAAAAAGACATTATAATGTCTTCGTTGTTTGTAATAGTAACCTACTTTGTCATTTTCTTTTCTTATGTCTTTTACGACAGTGACACTTTTCGTCACGGGCAAAACGGGCTTGTTACCATCTGAGGTTGAAGTAGCACAAGGCAATTGGCAGCTGTATCCAGTGTCGAACTGTTACAGAAATATAAAGTTTGAGAACTATTATCGATCCCATAACTTCCATAGCCAATCGACTTGTCAGCCTAACAAATAATACACCGAATAATCCATCCTCAAGCAAAACTGTGTGCTGAAGTAGCATGAAAAAAGTAGTAGGTTGGAACGGTCATAATTTATAAACATGTCTGACATTTTGATGTGAGAAGACAATCATATTCTATCTTAGTTCCGATCTTCGTCATTGCAGTGTACAAGCAAGGTGATAACGTGATTCACCTCGCTGCACGACTCGGCAACACCGCTGTTATTATCTGCTATCTCTCAAGGTCGCCCCGACTGAGTGGACTGGAGGGAACAGACTGAGTGGGATGACTCATCTTGATGTTAAATATGGCTTGTTTATTTGTAATAGTATACATCGTGAATATTGAGGCAAGAGAATATTTTAAATCTTCATTTGGGTTCGGACGGCTAATTTACTTTGTTGTGACGTAGAGGTTATTCACAAACTACTAAGGTTGTAAATCACACGAATCACATAAAAGTACGGATGACCAGTCCGAAATATAAACGATGAATCTGTGCAGTAATTTAAACAGGATAAAATAAACTACGTCTCGCAACACTACAAAATATATTTTTACTTTTAAAAAACATAGTGAGATATAGTTTAATTTATCCAGTTTAATTGTAACATCACGAATCACACCACTCAAGAAATTATTTGCACTATTTTTCAAGATAAAACCAATAAGGTAAGCCATTTCTGAAACATAATTAGCAATGTATAAACACAGTAAATGGTTTTTAAACAAGTTAAAGTGACACAGGGAACAGTGAGTAGAAATTAATTTCCAAGCAACGCTAGTAATATTAATTGGTTGTTGAGAAGTGTCTCTTCACTGAGTAAAACGCTAAAATAATGTTAATTGGTCAAGTTTTAAAAGCAAATAAATAATAATAATAATTCAGTTTATTTCAGTTTATAAAGTACACTTGAAAATTGATTGTTTGAGAAGTTGATGTAGGCATTAAAAGCAGTTTTATGTGGAGGGATTTGAAGCTTAAGGATTGCATTTACAAGATAGATTACGTAACGCATTAACAAGGAGATTAAAACTGAGTTCAACTTTGGAGAGGACTGATTACATTCCAGTTTTTCCGACGATCTGATTATGAATCAATGTTGTTTTGCTGACAACACTGATTCATATTCAGCAAAACAACATCGGTTCATAATCAGACCATTAATTCAGATAAATCATAAAAACAACCATTATCAATCGTAAAAAATATGATTACAGAAAAAATGGTTACAAATCAACATTTTTATGTTATGAGGTTTATAATCATTATTTAGGTGTCTGTATTTGTTTGCACACTTAAAACATTTATTTCTTAATTACTAGCAGCAGTAATACTGTACTAACAAAATTCCCAACATTATGGAGTCTCTTGGGCTTCAGACTTTCAGAAATACTACCATTGACACAGACAAATTGCTCTGTTACCTATGGTGGCTGTTATATATTGAGCTACACGTTCCTTTAATAACAACAATGTTTTTCAATGGTCCGTTCGTAACAGTGATAATTTGTGCTATATTATACTCCTTATATTATTTTCTTGCGAGAAACTATTTTTAAGGATATCAATGTAACACAACATATATAATTTTACCTATAACATAAGTTTTGGCTCTTACCACATAACCGTTGTAGTCCCAGGACATCCAACCCTTACTTTTAGTTCTTCGTAACGGCCATCCCCGTGAAGCAAACTTATATAATGTTTTTCACTGCGCAGGACATTTAATTGTTAACATGGTCTGACCCACTGGAACTATCTCAAGATATAGTACTCAAGATATAATACTGATTAGTATTTTTGTATCAATCAGACACAAAAATACTAATCAGCAACAATTTTAGCTATTTATTTAGGTTATTGAAATATTTGTGAATGCAAGGTATTTTAACACAATTTTATATATATATATATATATATATATATATATATATATATATATATATATATATATATATTAAAACAATTTTCAAACATTAAGCCTAAAACTATCCACGATCAAAAATGTATGTTCCTAAATATATGTTTTACCAAAAGCGATTATGTATAGTAATTTAATACATAAAAATTAATACAGTTTTACCTCAACAGAGGTAGAGGAGTTACTCTGGTTCCAAACTGTTTCAACAGATGAAATTCGCCATTTCGAAGATGGAGCTCATATCAAACACTCGACTGCCTCTCCAATAATATTGTAGGGCCACTCAGCCCTCAGCCCTCGGCCTCCCACTCCCACTAGAGTCACTAGTTATTGCATTTGAATACCAACTTTCAAATCAGTTTTAGTTTAGGGAATTTTAAAACCGTTGTTTATACGCAAAACGTTAAATATATCAGGGTTGAAACCAGCTAATGAATTTAAATACAAATGAAACAATAAATGTCCGATAACCCTTGTGTGAGTCGAGGCGTAATATATACAATTTTTAATCTCGTGAATTTAGGATATTTCAGTTAATCCGTTATTAACAACTCAACAAACATATTATCAGATTTATTTTATTTTGAGCTTAATATGAGTAAATCAGTTTCCAATACAGTATTTAATTTGGTTCCACTCGAGTTGTCAATGTTTCCCAATTTGCATTTGTGCTCATCAGATTCAGAATTGTTTTCGTAGCTTATTCAAGAGTAAAGGCTACATTGTTTCTCATGTTGTTTGAATATTCATTAAGATTATATAATAAAGAGTGTGTTTGTTTGCTTAGCAAGCTATGCGAATAATTGTGATAAATTACATTTGTTATATTAAAATATTGCAATACAAAATAAGAACAGAGAAAACCGGCGTTTTTATCCACATTTATGAAAATTCGACCTTGTGTTGCATCACACATTTTACTCTTAGAACTTACTACAGTTACTTAGTTTTAAAGTTTTCATACATTTAAAATATTTTCACCATCGTATTTTAATTTCGCCCATATGAAAATAGATAAGTTGTTAAAAATTAAAAAAAAGTTAAATATACTACTTAACAAACGTAACAAAAGACGGTCACTCAAAAATGTTATAGTAAAATAAATATTGATATGTATTTAGGTAGATCTCTTAACTTTAGGATGGACTAAACCACACACCATGAACAAGTGAGTAGCATAGTTTCAAAACAATGAGCCAATTGGCGTTAAAGCGGTCTTCCTCATTAACCAGGCAAGACTGTAGGGCTGGTAAATGTCCTTTTGTTACGGGAGAGAGCGTCTCCATTCACCATCCACACCTCGCTAACTCTTCCACCTGACACATTCACGCACACTTGTTGAAGCTTGCATATGTTCACGAAGAAGATGAAGAAGAACTAACTACACCTCACCTGCTATAACTACGGTTATACTTATGGGCGTATGGGTTAATTCGACATCAGTATCCATCAACTTTCGGAAGGTTGGCTATTGAACAGTAAATTCACATTGGGATTTGCTCTTCATTACTGAATTTCCCTTCTGGAAGAAGCTAATGATTTGGTTACGCCAGGCAACTTCAGTTTACTATTTCATGAATTGTAAATGTTGTGGAATTCCAGACAATAAATAAAATTATTATTATTATTACTAGAAGTTAGGCACTTTATTTCAAAAAATAGAGTTTCAAATTCATGTTTACTTTAAATATACTGTGACATACTTTCTATCTAAGGGACCTTTATGTTATATAACATAGATACATGGAGAAGAGATGTAAACTTACGGTATACCTTCAGAATATTATTAATATTTAATATGGCGGAAAAAGTGATGTGAAGTTTTTTTGGGTCTATCAATAGAACGTTAAGCATTTTTGCATACTATGGTTCATTAGTATAATTTTAATAATCATAAAAATAATACGGGCTCCTTAAAATAGCACGAATAGGGTAGGTGTGAGCTGATATAAGAATTATAAAATAAACCGTTATTCTTAAGAGAAAGTTTCAAAGCTCCCATTCGTGAGTTCGAAGTTTTCAATCGCAACTTTACCGAGTTCTTAAACTTATTGAGCAGTTGTTAAAGAATAAGTTTATTTTTCTTGGATAAGTTCACGTTTTTGTAATAATCAAGAAAGTATTTTCAATTGTATTAAATCGAGGGTAAACATATTTTCCAGATCAAATAAATTGATTATATCCAAATCGACGTTGTGTAATTTGTTTACATTTTAGTTAAACAACTAAACTTATAATTGTTTAGATAAACATTACGGTCTTGTAGTAGACAAGCCAGATGATGATATCATAACGAGATTCAACTCGCTGCACGACTCGGCAACACCGCTATTATCATCTGATTATCCCTCAAGCCCGACTGAGTAGACTGGAGGCAACAGAGTGAGTGTGACTGGGAAAATATGTCATCTTGATGTTATTAAATGTGGTTCATTTATTGCAATAATACATATCGTGAATTTTGAGGAAACAGTATTTTTAGCTTTCGATTGTGTACTATCGGAGAATTTACAATGGTTTTAAAACAGTTACGGAAAAACTATTAAAGGTCAAGTTTGTTACGAAAATTGCTTGAAAAAGCACAGATGTTAAGGAAAAATATAAACAATGAATTTAGGAAGTTCTTGTATTTTACGCTAACAAAGTCAAACCGTAAATAAAGTATCAGAGACCCCCCGAAAAAAAGAAATCAACATTTCAAACGCAGGAAACTGTTTGGAAATAAGCCAATACAGAGAAATAACGTGTGGACATTTCAGAAACAGTAGCACTGGATGTGTTACTGTGTTTAGGGAAAATGTTTCTTTGCCAAGATTTTGCTTGTAGCAATGTCAAAACATTATTTTTATGAAAATAAAACGAAAACAAACAATTTATTGTAAAATGGTATTTGTGATTTTGACTACTATCTTAATACTCTATTACTAATATCATTGGGGATTGATATTGACGTGTTTATATAAATGAGTTGCCTATTTATATAAATCAATACACGTTTGTTATGAAAGTCGTGCACTTTGAGAATGGTCCTAAATTGTTTTGTTTCTAGTGTAAAATATAATAAAAAACAAATTGCAAAATCTTTTAGTTACGCAAACACTGTTTTAAAAACAAAATTGAAATGGATAAGGCAGCTTTGTATGATGATATTGCCAGCTTACGTTTCGTATAACGAGAGAGGTATAAAGTAAAGCATTAACAAGGACTTCTAACATTAGAAATCAACCGACATTAATGTTACAGATGACTTTTAACTATTTTTTTCCGAAGATATGATTTTGAATCAGTTTTGTCAGCAGCTGAAAAATTCCTATATCAATAATATGTAAAACAAGGACTAATTAAGAATGCATAATGAACTTGACAAATAATTATTATTACTCAATGTTTTTGTGGTATTAGAATTTAAATTTAAATTAGGTACTAATAAAATACGTAAAGAATACATCTAATAAATCTAATAGTATCTAATAAATACGGTTTTAAATCTTAGTATTAATTATTTTACGAAACGCAATTAGCCCCGAATGCTATTATACCTAGGACGAGAGTTTTAAATTGAGCTACTTTTTTAACTCCCCATTGCAATACACGAGTTAATACAATTGAATGTCATCTTTTACACCATTTTGGGCGAGGTATACTAATTAGTTTTATATATCACATCAAATCAAATAATTCTTTAATCAGTCATAATAACACATTACATGTATTTGAATAGCGTCACAAAAGTATGCACATTAATTATTAATTAAAACCATTATTAAAACTAAAACCAGAGGTTGACACTGAGGAGTATAGTAAAACAAAACACTTTGCAAAGTAAAGGTCAGTGATCAAAAATATTTTATCGATATCATGTAGCCTATCAGATACAATACAAATATTTATAGTTCAAATGAATGTTTAAAGTTTTAAATTCATAAATTATTTTAACGAATAACAGGAAGATTTAATTAAAACATCTTTTAGTAATCTTTTAAATTTATTAAAGTTGCTCTCCAGTCTTACAGGTGCCGGTAAGTGTTGAAAGAACTTCAGTCCTGCATAAGATTTGGTTATATAAAATTCTAAGTTGTGGCGAGGTATGTTAGTTTTAAATCTGGTATTATAACTGAGGATCCTGTTTGAAGTGGACGATATTTGAAGTTGATTTACGTAAATAGTTGTTTCATTAATGTATAAATTATATAATGTTAAAATTCCCAAATCACAAAAAACTTTCTTAACTGAATCTGTTCTTTTAAGCTTCATCATCACACGAATAGCTCTCTTTTGTCGAATTAGGATTTTATCTAAATTGTTTTTGGTAGTTGCGTCGTAAATAGCGATTCCATAAGATATGTGACAGTGAAGAAGAGAATAATAGATGATTTTTAGAGTTTCCAAATTGCAAATCCTGGACATCTGTCGCAGAGCATAAATACCAGAAGATAGTTTTTAACTACATGATTAATATGCTCATCCAAAGAGAAAGTTTTATGAATAATTAGACCAAGAATTTTGTTCGGTCTACTTGTTCTATTCTATCTCTTTTTATAAAAATATAAGGTTCAAATTTTGTTCTTGATTGTTTGGTCGAAAAGGATATAAAACTAGACTTATTTATATTTATGAAAATTTTTTTATCTAGAAAGTCTTTAGTGGACAAAAGGGTTTTAGATGAAGACTGTTCAATGTGTGATTGTGATTTTCCTGTAAATAAGATATTATAATCATAAGCATTTAGACACATAGAACTATCACTCTCAGGAATCGTCTCTGGCATACCCCTGATGTAACAAAGAAAGAGTAGGGGGCCTAAGATCGATCCCTGGGGCACTCCGTATCGCAGTGTTTGATGCTGAGATCTACATTTGTTAATGTATTTTGTGTTATTATGTTCTACAATATAATCCACTTCCACAAACTGCTGTCTATTCTTAAGGTAAGAAGTAAACCATCTAAGCTCTTTTCCACAGAGTCCAAGTTCATTTAGAGTTGTTAATAGCGTACTATGTGAGACACTGTCAAATGCTCTACTAAGATCTACAAATATTCCTACAACTTTTTCACATTTATCAACTGCACTAATGATTGATTCTATAAATTCTGTGCCAGCAGTTGTTGTGGACTTTCCTGATCGAAACCCGTGTTGCTCTTTATCCAATATTTTATTGGTTTCAAGGTATAGGGATAGCTGGATGTAAACAATGCCCTCAAATATTTTTAGAAAAACAGGTGAAAGAAAGACAGGACAATAGCATGACGCATCTGTAATACTACCCTTTTTAAAAATGGTAATAACTTTGGCCAGTTTTAATTTGGATGGGAAAATACCCGAGAGGAGCGAAGAATTTATTAAGTGTGTCAATGGTTTCAAAATAAAAAGTAATGATTTCTTTATTAGAGCAATAGGTATTTCATTAAACATTATACTTCATTGTATAATCTCTCACAGCAATTAAATTTGTAGAACAGCGTTATTTGAATTTGAACAGCTGAAACAGCTGAATACTGAAATATAATCAAATAATAAATATCGGATATTTATAATCCTTGAGTGTGTAGAGGCGTAATCTAGAAATAGTAAAAAATCTTAAAAGATAAACATGCTAGGACATAAAGAGCCTTAGAGGATTACTTGAAGGTGAAATACGATCGTCGGGAAATAAACTGAACTAATTTATTTTTATTTAGAAGGCTTTACACCTTCTTCTTTTTAATTAGCCATAAACTTCATCTTAAAGAAGCCTTTCTTTAACAAAGCTCGATCCCAATTAACACATTTAACTACACTTCCAGCAATATCGACCACCTTTTACAAATACCTTTCATTTACAAAAGTTTTGACCCCAAAGCTGTAAGCCAACTCCGAGCATCGTCCTAATGACTCTCAACGTAATTATGGCTAGCTAAAAACGACATAAAGTAAGTTTCCAGATTCCTGGGCAAACATGCCTGCGGTACTTACTACTACTATGGTTTTTGACTACGTGTTAATTACAAATAATGACAAAAAGAGGGGTTTGCATAGCATTTGTGCTGTAACTTTATTAAATAAACAAATCTGAAAATGACTTTAATATGAAATTACAATAAAAATAAATATTACAATTTATCTATATTTTTGTTAAACGAGGAGACTGACTGTAAATGCAACAGGTCGTTTGGCCGAGCGGAGGTCTCCGTGGACCTTGGAACTATCAGCAAGTAATTCTTCATCCTACTCTGAGGGGAGTAGTTACTTTTATCTTTTGTATTCTTTTGAGCTACTACTACGGTTATAACACAGGCTATCATTACATCATCGGTATTTACGAACGTTGTTGAGAGATTGTTACGGAAAATATTTTGTAACACCGGTAAACTGCAGTAAAGTTAAATTGTAAAATACAATTACCAAAAATTGTGAAATTGTTTTTATATACATATTTAGTTTTCTTTTCTTTAAGATTAAGGAAAAAATATATTTACTGTATACCCTGAGCTAACTATATATAACTATATATAAAAACAATAGTAATCTTGGGACTGTAAATCTGCCTATACTTTTCGTAATATTGCCCTACATGAGTATATTACCCTTCACTATGGGTATGTATAAATACTTTAAAATGCACTTAGAAGCCTTATTGGAAAACCAGTAAATTAATGAATTGAATTAAATGAATGGGTATATTCAATTTGACAAAATTTTGACACCGAAATAAAAAATACAAAAATAATTTCCAAAGCTCTTATTTGTGAACACAATGTTCGACGTATTTCCAATCGCAACTTTACAGACTTCTTGAATGAAGTTGGAAAAGCAAAAATACACTTTTCGTTAGCAGTTCACATTTTGCAACCACTGCAATAATTTTGGTTGTATTTCTACAGATGTGAACAAGTTTTATTATTAAACTTTTTCTAAATATATCCAAGTCGACATTGTGTAGTTCGTTTCTACTGTTCATAAACACGACTATTTTATAACCGTTACGATCTTGCAGCATACAATCAAGATTATGATATGATAAGCGATTCAACTCGCTGCACGACTCGGCAACACCACTATTATCATCTGCTTATCTCTCAAGGTCACCTCGTCTTAGTGGACTAGAGGGAATGGACTGAGTGGGAGGAGACTCATCTTGATGTTAAAATATGGCTTGTTTACTTGCAATCAAAACGGATTTCACAATTCCGGTTGCGAGAATAATTAGGCTGTTATGTTCTACCTAGTTAGGTGTATACGCTGTTTGGTGTTAAAATAATGAATTGCAATAACAGCGGCTGGACCAAGCAATTCAAATACGAACTTTGGGTCACAATCTACGCCTCCCCGTAAATAAAAGAACGCCTACCCATAAGAGGTAAAAGAACGCTAAACTAACACCGATTAAGAAAAAAAACGCAGTTACAATTTTGTACATGTGTTCTGCTAATAACCTTTAGGACGATTACAAAATAGGTACCTTTAAGTCGATTGGACTTGCACAAAAAAGATCAGCTTGTATGGTAAATATTTATGGACTAGTCTTTCAACTTTATACATCCAAAATACTATGTAAGAATGAAAATTTGTTTAAACTTTAGATAAAGCTTTGATATTACTCCAACTGTTGCCTTCAATATTTACAATCCGGGAAAAAGATTGTTGAATTATAGAAAGATTAAATCCAAAATAATTCCAAATAAACAAATGTCGCGTCAATAGTAAGGAAAGTATTTAGCATTGGAGTAGACACACCTAAAATTAATTAATATGAAATTGTCAATAGTGATCAATATCACATGGTAAATCAATTTACAATCCCTCAGAAATATCCTTTGCGACAGAATACATTGGTATCTTGGAACTGATTAATTCAGAGTGGTTTCTGTCAACCGATTGTATTTGTTTAACGTTTGTATTTTTGTCAGACTGTTAAAATAAGATGAACATTACAAACCCTTTATTATGTTTTCATACCGTGGAAAAAGGTTGAAAAGTATTTGAAAACCATATTTTTACGCCAGCGTTTGAAATGGGGTTTGAAATTTGATGGGCAGTTACAGTTTTTTACAGTTTTACCTTCAAACCACTGGGAGATTCAATAAAAGGATTTTTAATACTATTCGAACCTTTTATTACATTATTTTCTATACTTAAGTGAAAGTAACTTTTAATAACTACAGTTATAAACTGCTAAAACACTGTTGTACTTTTTAGGACCACGAATCGTCAGACACGAATCCTGTCCTTGGACTCAGCGTTTAAAGTAAAATCCATGAAGTTATAAGGAATAAGACCCTGGTTTTACTTTTTCGAGACATTTGTTGCTATATGAATATCACATAATGAATCAACTGTATCAGAAAAATAACTTCCTCCCAACTAAACCCCTAGTATTATGGATATTTTAAAAAATTAGTAAAAGTCTTATTTTCGAGATATTGTCTAAGATTAATTTGAATCATCAATTTTCTTACGAGTTCGCGATGACAAGTAAGTATGATTTTCACTCAATTCAGTAGGGTGAAAATTATATTCACATAAATTCACTTTAAAAAATCGTTGTTATCTAAACACATACTAAGTTCAACGTCTCACATCGAGCAAATGCCGCACTGAAACCCTGACCCCAATGATAGCAAATTACCTGAGAAATTGTTAATTGCTTTCCACTTTGAGTCACTGAGAAGTAAATTCGTAATATAAACTGAAAAAGCTCTTTAGGCGATACATGTAACGTTATGTTATAATTTTATAAATTAAACCGTTAAACAATTAAAAGGTTTTCACAGTTACATCTTTGTTAAATAAAAGGTTCAATGCCATTTAAAACAAATATTTAATGCTATATAAAAGTACGAATTAACGAAATAAAACTATCGCTAACATCTGTTCTAACTTGTAAGACATCTTAAGTATTTAATCGGTTTAAAATATTTCCAGACCCTGAAATGTTCAAATGGAGTTATGTAGTTATGATTGAGTTATTACTTTATACAGTAACTAATTTCCATTGGGTTAATTTACAGTAGTCTATACAAATTTGCAAAAGGTGTCTCTGGATCAAAGTTTCAGACTGAGAATCAAGATACTATATAACAATGAAAATTTGTTTAAACTTTAGATAAAGCTTTAATATTACTCCACTGTTGCCTTTAATATACAGTATATAAAGTCGTTGTTATCTAAACACATACTAAATTCAACGTCTCATATCGAGCAAATGCCGCACTGAAACCCTGACCCCAATGACAGCAAATTACCACCACAGCAGACTAACTACACCACAGCAGAACACACCACAAGTTTTATTACTAGAAGAAACCGGGTACGATGGCAGCTAGTTAGCACATGTATACAACACTGGGTATCGTAGTATTTGGAACGCTCGCCCCCAAGCGAAGTTAGTAATTATATATATTAGTCTGGTTAAGTGCTCAATGCCAGAATTTAATAGAAAATTAAATACCCCCCATCGCAGCAAACCTGCGTAATCAGCGAATTTCCAATGCATTTATATGTTTCTCACACCTACATAAGCCACTTACCAAGTTTGACAAAAATATATTCATAAATAAGTGATTTATAAAATTTTATTTATTCCCCATAAGAATAACGTTAGGACTGAGTACGCAGGTTTGCTGCAACGAGGAAGATAAGGAATGAGTTTCTATGCAATTATAACTGAATTTAGTTGAAGTTTATCAACTGCAATTATAACTGAACCAGGTGAAGCTAATTACCAAGTTTTATTAAATTATGTTCATAATTAAGGGAGATATAAAACTTTACTTATTCTCCATAAGAATAACATTAGGGCTGAGTATGCAGGTTTGCTGCTACGGGGACAACCAACAAAACATTTATTATTTGTGCAAATTACAATATACCAGTACAACGTAAAGCCACATACCAAGTTTCATCAATATACATTCATAAATAATCGAGATATCAAATTTTATTTATTCTCCATAAGGATAACATTGGACAACGTACTGTATTTAGCACTTTGAATATCTCTGTAACGGTTGGACGTAGAATCACAATTTAAACACCAAAATTATTGTTTAGTGGAGCTGAAGTGATTGGTAAAAGCAAATGTGAATTTTAAAGTAAAATTAACTGAGGAAAAGCCAAATACCTTTTTCCCATAAGATTGACATGGGAGATTTTATGAGCATGTTTTTTGGATTTTTTCCGCAACCACTTAACCTAGGTTAATAATTCAAAATACCTTATTATTTGCTTTTTTAAGCTCTATAACATGGTCGAACCCAAAATTGTTTTATAAATTTTAGGGTGAAAAATGCAAAAAACTGATTTTCGGAAAATTTAAAACCCCCATAAACCCCATTTCCCATGGTCCGATTTTTCTGGTTTTCGAACTTAAAGTCATAAATGTCACTTTACACATTTGAGCCAAATTTCATCGAAATCGGATGATTTTTACTCAAGTTATCGCATTCACGGACACACACACACACACACATATATTGTGAAATTTTTAATATATATACACATATAAATACCCCCGTAGCAGCAAACCTGCGTACTCAGCGAATTTCCAATGCATATATATATGTATCTTAATACCACATAAAGCCACATATCAAGTTTCATCAACATACATTCATAAATAAACGATTTATGAGATTTTAATTGTTCTCCATAAGAATAACATGGCGGCTGAGTATGCAGGTTTGCTGAAGCAAGGAACAAAAAATGGAGTTTTATACAAATATCAATATAACTCATGTAGGTAAAGCCACATACCAAATGTCATTAATTTATTTTCATAATGAAGGGAGATAACACGTTACTTATTCTCCATAAGAACAACATGGGGCTGAGTACGCAGGTTTGCTGCTACGGGAGCCTTTGGTAAAAAATGTTTTTTTTTTAGGAAATAGCAATGGTCCACAACCAGATGAAGCCGTATACCAAGTTTCGTCAGTATACGTTCATAAATAAGCGAGATATAAAATTTTTATTTTCTCCCATAAGAATAACATTAGACAACGTACTGTGTTTAGCACTTTCAATATCTCGGTAACCAATTGACGTAGAGAAATTATCAAAATACCAAATTGTGTGTTTTTTTAGCTGAATCCAATGGGAAAAACTAAAATTTGACTATTTCCAAAATTATATGTAAAAATTCGAAAAACCCATTTTTGGGGTACAAAACCCCCCAAAAATACCCCTTCGGATAGAGCGATCTGGCTGGTTTTCGAACTTAGTCATAAATGTTGCTTTACACGTTTATACCAAATTTCATCAAAATCGGATAATTTTTACGAGAGTTATCGTGCTCACGGACACACACACACACACACACACACACACACATATAAATATATATATATATATACATATATATATATATATATATATATATATATATATACAGTTTCGAACGAATGGTGTTTTTGGGGTCTGGGGATCTCAAAACGAAAAGTTATCATGGTCCCGGGCCTAGGTCTTACCATGCCGACTACGGTAATAGCTTCTTCCCTATAGGGGAAATTCGCTAAAATTGGAACGAATAGTGTTTTTGGCATCTGGGGACCTCAAAACAAAAAGTTGTCATGGTTGCGGGCTTAAGTCTTACCATGAGACCTACGGTAATAGCTTCTTCCCTATTGGGGAAATTCGCTAAAACAACATTACTTTACCTTTTGTTGATACTTTTAATGGTTCCTATATTGAATACCCAAAGTAATTAGTAAAATGGGTTTGTTCAGACTTCTTTACGTGAAAAAATCTTCAAAATAAACAGCTGGTTGTACAAATGTTCAAAGCCTTAATAAAAGATAACAATTCTAAAACATCACATAAAATAGAATAATAATATATAGTACAAAAATCATAAATACGCATACTAACCAAAGGAAATTGACAAAAGAAAAATTGAGAATGTTATTAGTAGAAACTTTATTGGCAATGTTAAGATTAACATGCCAGGTAGGTAGGTATGTTAATTCCAGTCGAGGGGTAAACTAGTCAAAACTCATTCTTATAAGTGTGAATGGAAGTCAATTCCGAGCCATCGATATAAATACTACCTATCGATATTCCGAACACGTGTAGAAGTTATGAAATGTTACAAATTGTGACAACTTGGAAATATACTTTAATCCCAGAAAGTTGTGGGGTTTAGTGAATGGCGTGAAGATACGAATCTATTTGTGTTTATGTATTAAGCACAAATTTCGGTAGGACTGTAATACATCGATATTTCCTTTTAAGTTGATTTAGATGATTAAAAAATTAATTGAAGTAGACTGTTTTAAGGTTGCTATTGCATGCAAATAAACTGAGAAGAATAAATATTTTGAAAATAGAAGATCTTTTTCCAAGCCCGCATGGATAACTGTAAACGTTTACAGATTGAGGTGTGTAGTGTATGACTTAAAATAATTAGGTGGAGTCAGTCAATTTTTTATTTAATTATATTTTTGTTCGATATTCCATTGAATTCTTAATCATCGATTATTGCTCACTTTCCTACCAGTTGTACTTTGTTTTCTGGATATACGCATTTTATATGTATTGACGTTTTGTAAGGGAACGGTCCAATCCCTGCTCTTGATATTCTTTAAGGTTGTCCTCTTCTTTAAATAACATCAATTAATAGTCCAATAAAAAAGGGGTCGCTGGGTACAGAACTAACCCTTCACAACATTCTCAGATTTACTCAGATTCGATCTGGCGATCCTCAGACTGCGATACCCAGTGTTGTATATATGTACTAACTAGCTGCCATCGTACCCGGTTGTACGACTAACACTGCGCTCCAAATACTACGATACCCAGTGTTGTATGTATGAGAAATAGCTGCCATCGTACCCGGTTTCTCCCTGGAATAAAACTTGTGGTGTGTTCGGCTGTGGTGTAGTTGGCCCGTTGAACTACTACGAATCATGATCAGCTGTTTTAATTTTCATCAGCTCAAACCAATGTGAACGTCCATAAGAATAACACTGGATTGGAACTTTGACTCCCCGTGGGGCACAGCCCTATGGGAATTTATTAAAATCCTTTCTTAGTGGTTACCTACGTTATGGAAAGAGTATACGAGCCAAATTTCGTGATTGCAGGTGTAGAGGTTTGGCCTGGGGAGTGATCGGTTTTTCGTATACATAGATATGTTGTGATGTAGGTACTAAACTAACGTCACCAGGTTTTTAAATCGGTAAATAATTGAGGTTTTCAAGTTTCACGAAAGTCAGCAATAAAAAAACATTAATAGCAAGATGTAGAAATAACTCATAATTTACATACGTATAGTTTCAATCAGTCCAATTGCAGGTAGAGTAAGTACACTACTTCTCTTCATTTTGAATTAGGGTGTTTTTGAGTGTGTTGATTATGTACTGTAAAATACTTATTTTACAAGTTACAAGTCAAATGTGTTAAAATCAGAAAATGTTATAAAATATATTTTATTCGTTAAATCCAAAGAAGCATTGAATTCACCCAAGTATACCATATATGTGAATTATTATACTATAGAAGGTAAGATTTAATAGACTAAAAGTGTAAGAGTAGTTCGGAGAATGATATTCACTACATTCACGGCTAAACGGAATTTGTAATATTTTTATTTGTAATAACAAGTTTTAATCATTTGGGCTCCTTTAATAAATAAGAGACTTAGTCATGCGTTGTCACTGTTTTAAAACTAGTGTTTTCAATACCAAACAAAACAGAAGTAACAAGAACAGAGACGGTCTATGGGAAGCCCGAAGGGCGGGATACACTTTGTGAGAGCAAAGATTTACAGCTTATACTTCTTTATCTTTAACCAATCAATAAGAATGGTTTGATTAAAGACAATCAATTTGAAAATATATGAGTATCAAGATTTGCATTAGTCCTGTCATCATTTATAAACGGTGACGTTTTATTATTGGCGTTGGTCGTTGGTATCATAAACATTTTTTGAAACCAAGTAAAAACCTGAAAAAAATAATATCATGTCTTGAGTTGCCGATATTTTTTGGATTCACTAACAGTTTTCTAAAAGCCCAGCTAACTCACACATTTACCTAATCGTAAACGTATTTAATTATTTATTCATGTAGTTATTACATATCATTAAAACTCATGTCACGGAATTTCACAAGACAACCAATTTGCCAAAGACAAAGAGCTGCTAAGAGAGAAAGAGAAAGAGTTAGCAAATAGGCAGGCGCGTGTTTAAAATTCCACTAGCACATGGCAGTTAACGAGCATAATGAGTTAGTTAAAGTTGCACGACCCGACAACGCCGCACGCCGCTTATCAGCACACCTGTCGGCTTATCACCTCAAGGTCACTCGGTCATCACGGCACACACCTGGCCACACGGATCTACTACTTCCAAACTGCATTTTGTTATTAACAGTTCAATATGTTTTGCTGGTTTCTTTCTGTAAACATTAAATTCACCTTTTGCTACGTCATGATGTTAATCACATTTATTAGAGCTGTTAATATTAATCCTATCCTATAATCTGATATGACTAAGGTTTGCTGTGTGCGGGCTTGCTTGCTTGCAACTCAGATCTTAAAAAATTTTCAAACGATTTCCATCAAATAATGGAAATAACTAATTTCTGGGATAAAAATTAGTCCTAGACAGGTATCAGGAAAAATCAAATAATGTAAAAAAGAATATGAATAGTAGACAAAACACCATTGGGCTTATGATCAAGCAAAAGAATCATAACAGCTGTTTATATCGGTCAGAGAACTGTCAAAGTATTAACATGTGCTTTCCTGGGAGCAGTGAATAAAACCATTGAATGACGAGTACATTACAGAGTGCCACCACAGAGTAATCATATCCAAAATCAATCAAAGGGACATTCAGCCATAGAATAAATAATACATTACTCTATGACTGAGCTATCAAGACCCCCCTCCCCACCCCCTCCGCTTTGTTGAGTGTGAAGTGACCTTAAACATGCAGAAAAGCGACAATGAGCTAAACAAATCTGCTCTTCGGTGGGGGGTCTTGGTGAAAAATTACCAAGTTATCTAAACAAATTTTCTGGCCTTCCCGATCAAAGCTAGTCCCCCAGAATTCTGAGCTTTGATTAAAAACGTTAAAAAAGTGTTATTATTATATCATGACAATAGTTTTAAATTAATTCTAAAACGTTCCTTTCTTGTCAAATTGGTTGTCTCTCAAATTTACACCTACCTCAGAACTACCTACATCTGTAAATATACCTTAAACATCAGTTTTCCCTTTTCACTAGGTCTGAAAAAGTGAATGGTAAGAACGAGAATTCGAATT
This sequence comes from Allygus modestus, assembly GCA_963675035.1. Taxonomy (NCBI): domain Eukaryota; kingdom Metazoa; phylum Arthropoda; class Insecta; order Hemiptera; family Cicadellidae; genus Allygus; species Allygus modestus. The sequence goes on along the minus strand of OY776115.1, from coordinate 46,069,028 downwards.
TAAAAGTATTTCCTACTACCTATTATGCCAAATTTGCAACACCCTCTAACAGTTCAGCGTGGTGAATGCAAACGTTTAATCAAGGCAGTGGCTACGTACACGTCCGACGTGAGCCGCTACTGTTCACGTCCGTTCCAAATTATGCACCGTACGTTACTTTTCCTGGGATTTTAAAAACAAATTGAGAGCCAGAAAACCTCCTAACCTAACCTAACGTAACCTAACCTATCCTAACCTAACGTAACATAACGTAACGTAACCTAACCCAACCTAACCTAAGCGGTAGCGAAGTGAATTTGCCCTTACATTGGACGTGTACGCAGTCACTTCGTTTAATCAATAAATAGGAAATATCAAGTAATTAAAACACCAAAGAGGTTACAAGCGGGCCCACTACAGTCTGGCTGTACAAATGGAGTAAATAGTTGTCTGGATTCCTCGCTGAAAGGCAATAATTGTCTCTACTAGTCAAAATATTACGGGATGTAATAAAAGACGTCTTACAACACTTAAGATATATTTACACTTATACTGATTCACATACAGACGGTAAACATATATAAAAGATGGTTCAAAATATTATGAACTTCCAGAATAATTTGATCATTTGATATGGTTTGTTTATTTAAATGTAGCTATTATGACTAACCGTATTATTAATACAAATTTTTAACAGTTAGCTTGTGAGTTAATGAACTTAATGTCCTATTGTTAACTGTTAGCATACTTTATAAGTTAAGTCGCCTTAAACGTAACGTCTATCTTTCACATTACATGCATGTCGTGATATCCGAAACGAATATACATAATTCACAAGACTTTATTGATCTTTTTGGCAAATGCATGCATAAACAGGTAATATTCACCATGCATTATGCAATTGGTGGTATTGCTATTGCAATATCACTGTGTCAGTACTTAACCCTAACAAAACTAACAGATGAATAAATCATATAAACTACAAATAAATACCAAAAATTGTTAACGTCATGCATTTGAGACAATCATCAAAACAAGTGCAAATGAATATTCCGACACAGATTTAAGTAAAGTGATCTGTATAGCCTAAAATCACTTTCTGTGTTGAGACTAATATTAACACTTTTAATATTCATCTACGTTAGTGTCCACTGTATTTCATACAAACATATGGTTTATCGAGTTGTTATTAACACAGCCAAATCAATATAACGATCAAACTCGTTATACAGTAGTACTTTTTAACCACTTTTAGTCATAAATTATGATAAAATATTTACGTTAAGAAGAGGTTGTGCGTTGAGTTTCCACACTCAGGAATCAACAAGCTGAACTTGTTAGGTTTTCAAATGTTTGGCTAACAAGCTTTAAATTTTGCCAATCAAAAAGCTTTCGAGTTTAACGAAGGGTTGCTTGAAACGAACTCGTTGAAACTCTTTCTTGACAAATGAGGCAGATCGACGCTTTATCCTCATCCATCACCGTGCAACTGATTGGCAACAGACTGCGTTGGCTGATTTTACCCGGGTGGAAATTTTTATAAACTAACAGAGTAAGAAGTAAAACACATTTTACCGGGAAAGTTTAAATACCGTACACACTCTACATTGCTATAATCAATTTGAATGATGAACTATCATCAATTCAACAATTTAACTAGATAAACTGACTTCTATGATGTTGTTTTCTTTGTTTACCAGAAGTAATCAATTTATATACTTTCTTTCATCCAATCTCACCCACCTGAGTGTGACCAATTAGAATGAATGCCTGAATCAGTGCATATTTTATTTCAGTACGTGGTCCTTTTAAAAGTTGGTTATATACATATTTAAAAAATCCTTTATGCTATAGTAATATCTGACGATTGCAGACCACCATTAAGATAATGTATCACATTACTTTCTAAAAGTTTACAAATTTACAATTTGCCAAATAACCTGCTGTTCTGAAAACCTGTTAGCCTCTTAAGACAGTGAAAGAGTCCCTGAACTAATTAGGTTCTTACGAAAGCTGAAGATGTTTGGTAGTTAAGCATAGTATTACACCGTTATTACCAAGTTACATTCCTTAACATTAAACAAATTCTTGAAAATACTGTTTAGCCGCAGTTTATCGTAGTTGATTATAAAATAAATGTAATGTTTTGATCAATTAACAGGATTTTAGAGAAGTACATGGCTGGTTAGTAATATTCAAATATTAAATATAAAAGAGGAGTGTAGGTTAATGTAATAATTAATATTTCAAGGTCACTCTGGAAATGCAGGTAATTAATGCACAAAACAGTATATAATATTTTCCACGGGTTGTCACTAGTTCTTTACAATACTATTACTATATATATATCACAGCATTAGTTACAAGTTACAAGAGCAGATGGGGTCTACGGGAAGCCGAAAGAGCTGGAGTAACTTTGAAAGAGGAAATTCTAATAGGTAAACTTTATCTGATTAAAACAACCTAAATCTTACAATCTTACAACCTTATCTTAATTATTTGAACTACTATTAAAACACAACATAACTAACCATTCATAGGTAAGTATAAATTGGTTTAATCATAATTTGACAGAAGTTTGTTAAGTGAAACTGGTTCTAATTGGTGTTGGCTGATGGCTGATGGTATATTTAATGCGAATAAAACTAAGTAAAACTCAACTCAATCAATTACGAGCTGACTTTAACTAGAACTTTATACGGTCTGACTTTACTCAAATCATGTGATGTTCATTTTTTCCTTATTGACTAAACGTAAACGTAGTATTAAATATTCATTGTACAGTAATTAAATGCGTGTCAAGGATCGTTATAACTCACCACTTCACCAACGTCAAAGAATTGCTAAGGGAGAGTTAACAATGACGCAGACGCGCGTTTAAAATTCTACTAGCGTGAGACAGTTAACGAGCACAATGAGTTAGTTAAAGTTGCACGACCCGACAACGCTGCACGCCGCTTATCAGCTCACCTGTCGGCTTATCACCTCAAGGTCACTCCGTCATCACGGCACACCTGGCCGTCCAGCTTTACTATTTCCAAATACATTTTTTTATATGTTGGTTAAAACTTGTATGTGGTTTATTTCTAGCATCATAAAACGTATGTTTTGTTACGCCAACCCCAGATGGTAGCTATTGAAATTCAACTTCAACAGTTGGATACTACTAGTCATGGGAATTATTTTTGTATTTTAAAATCTAAAATGATGTCTTACACATACAATTGCATTGCAACCTCTGTCAAAATATAGATTGATCTAATTATATTTTCCTCATCGTGGAATTAAACATGGTCTGAAAGTATTACATGTGTGAAATTCAATCCGGTTGCGTAGTAATGTGCATGTGTGTCAGTCGTTTCCGTTACTTCAAATTAAAATATTTTAAGTTCAATTAGGGAATTTATAGAAACATTTTCTGATTCAGTTTATTGTTTACCTTCTTCATGAGACAAAAGAAATTGGAACTTTTGTGTCTAATATGGTGTTTATTAAGGGAGATTGGTGCTTGTAACCATAAAAAATGTAAAACAAGGACATAGTATTTAAAAATATTTAAATTTTAAGGTTTTTAACTATGTGTTTTAATTTATTCTTTTATGGGCGCTTTCACAAAGCGAGGCACGGATTATTATATTTTCCCGTCTAACCTAGAAATTGTTGAGTAGCCGTACACCATTAACCTTTAGAACCAGCAAACTTGTTAATTTACAAATAATATATGAGATTTTTCAGTAGCGAGGGCACCAAACACAAACAGTTGGATGTTTGGTCCAGCTGTGCTCAGCGGTCACAAACCACAGAGAAGGTTATTGGTCATTGTGGTCTGGCCGAACAAATACTAATTAATTAGTAATTTGACTCAATTCCTCCCTCAGGGTCAATCTCAGTCTCCAATGGACGAAATCTTAATCTACTTAGAAATTAATTTTAATAATGGTGTTGCAAATATTGAAATACAGCAAACAATACAGATTTATATGTATGTAATTGTGAATATGGTCAAGCATTGAGCGTTGAGCGTTGAGCATTGGGTTTCCGCCGTCAGAAATATAAAATTCGTGAAACTATAAAAAATTGCATGACAGAGCTTAAAACTATGGCAATCATAATGCTACATGATAACTCAGCGATGGGTCTTGTAACAAACTCGTCAACACCTTCCCTTGAGCGATGAAGCAGAAATACGCTTTATCTTCATCCATCAACTATACAAAAGATTGTTAAACAGACTAAAAATTCCTGACTGTACCCTTTACTCTTATATTTTTAACACTCTGGACTGATGAGTTAAATGCGTTTTACATGATAAGTTTAAATATTGTTCATACAATTTCGAAAGATTTTTACGTATCAGTTGCGCAATTAAACTATTATCATTCCGAAATTTAAATAATTTTACGAGATTCCGCAATTAAATCTAATCCTTTATATAATAATCAATTAATTTTAAGTATATGGCTTATTTTATGATATCACTAATCTGAGGAAGACTTTTCTTGATGCAATCCTTTTTTAGCGAATTTCCCCTAAATGGAAGAAGCTATTACCATAGGTGGCATGGTAAGACTCATGATAACTTTTCGATTTGAGGTCCCCAGATGCCAAAAACACCATTCATTCAAATTTACGTATTTAAATTTTCAGTTCCTATATATATATATATATATAGGAACTGAAAATTTCAATACATTACACTATATTTCGCATTTCGCTTCTTCAGGTGTATAAAATAAAATAAAAGTATAATAAGTATAAATAAAAATTATAACATCTAACAAAATTAAAGAACGAAAATATAAATATAAATAAAGATCACATGTAAATTGGCCATTAAATAACATCTGTGGCAAAATCTATCTCAAATTCAGTCCATGGGGAAACTTAGTTTTTAAAACCATCTAGTGAGCTTGTTCCATATATCTCAGCTGTTGTGTCGTGGAGTCTTTACTTATTGCCGAATCGGTACTGTTGTATATAGTTCTTCAAAAGATTCCTTGTGGTGATCGGCGTGTTTGACCAGTGGCTGTTCCATCTTCCCATGATTGAAGGCATACCAGTAACCTGTAACTCTTGTTCTCAATGTGTTTATGGTTGATCATATATAATCCTTAGGGCACTTCCTGCATTTAACTTGATACATGATGTTTGATGAGTCACAGGACAGGTTTTTTGTAATGGGGTATGTTTATTTGTTATACTACACGAGAATGTCGATGAACATGGCATCATTTTACAAACGAGACACCTTGCAGGGTTGTACTTTATTCTTTTGTTCTGTTTTCATCTGTTCGTTTTTAGAAGGAGGTTTCGGTTTTGATAATATTTCTTTTAATACCGGAGGTCTTTTTGAATATTATATTTGTAGAAGAAGATTGCTGTAATACATTATAAGCTATTCACATTATGTTACTAAGTTTGAATAACTCAGGATGGTAAGTGGTTATACATCTTTGATCTTCTTTCTCAAAAGATGGTTTATTCTTTACTTTTATAGTCCTAGTGTTAAGTTTAGAGTTAATAAGCTTCCGTGGATAACCTCTTTTAGTGAAAGCTATTAGTAGGTTGTCAACATAATTTGCTATGTGTTTTCTCTCGCTACATAAATTCATTGCTCTTTCTGTCAGACCTTTTGGGATGAACTTTTTTCTGTGTGGAGGATGGCAGCTTTCATAATGTAGATATTGGAACAACTAATGTACTTTTCACATTTATGTTATTTATTTAAATTCCTTTATCTATATACACGTTCACAACTAGAAACGTAACAGATGATATGGATATGGTCCATGTAAATTTTAGATTACTAAAAGTATTCAGTGACTGTAAGAAGTTTTTCAGTTTATCACGAGCATATTCCCATATCATGAATATATCATCAATATTTCGTTTTCAGAATATAGGTTTGTGAGACTGGGAGGCTAAGAAATCCTCTTCCATCTTACCCATAAACGGGTTAGCATAAGAAGGCGCCATTCTTGTTTCCATTACAGTACCTTTTTGCTGTGAGTAGAATGAATCCTGGAATCGGAAACAATTCATGGTCATTATTAAATTAATTAGTGTAGACTGAAACGTCGTAGAAGGAGATTTCATTGCTCGTTTCTCTAGATAATGTTCGGAACCTTGTATTCCCTCTGAGTGCAACATATTTGTGTATAAGGAAGTGACATCTATTGTCACTAGAAGAGTTTCTTGAGGGAGTGGTTGACTGACATTTTTCAACTTTTCTAAAAATTCATTTGCGTTTTTTACATATGATGGTACGTTTTGAACGATATCTTGAAGATTAGCATCCACAAATGCAGAAATCCGCTCGGTAGGAGATGAGATAGATGAAACTATTGGTCTTCCTGGTGGCGGCATAGTGCCTTTGTGTATCTTTGGCAATATATAAAAAATAGGAGTTTTTGGATTTCAATCCTTCCTTTAATCTATTAGTTTTAAAATATTTTTCAACTTCAGAAGATAACTTATTAGTCAAATCTTTGTCTAGCAATTTATATGATGACCTATCATTCAGCTGTCTTTCCGCTTCTTTAATATAATCTGCAATATTCATTATTACAGACATGTCACCTTTGTCAGCAGGATGAATTATAATATATTTGTTTCTACAGAGTGAATTAATAGCTTTCCCTTCATCTGTTGTTAAGTTGTTATTTTTTAGTATATTTATATTTATAAATATAAATTATATTCATACTTGTATATTTATATATATATATATATATATATATATATATATATATTTGTGTGTGTGTGTGTGTCCGTAAGCTCGATACCTCTCGTAAATAAGGTCTGATCTTAATGAAATTTGGCACAAATGTGTAAAGTACCATTTATTTGAACGAATTCGAAACCCAGACGAATCGTACCATCCAAAGGAGGGTTTTGTACCAAAAACATGTTTTTTTGGGGTTTCACATGTAATTTTTATTTTAATCCAATTTTAATTTTTACCATTGAATTTGGCTTAAAAACAAACAATTTGGTATTTTGATCATTGCTCTACGTCAATTGGTTACTGAGATATTGAAAGTGCTCAACCATAGAACGTTGTCCAATGTTATTCTTATGGAGAAAAATACAAATTTTATATCTCGCTTATTTAAGAACAAAAACTAACGAAACTTCATCTTCATCTGGTTGTGGTTTATTTACAAAAAAAAAAAACAATTTGTCGCATATAGTTCCCGTAGCAGCAATCCCAGGTAATCAGTCCATATGTTATTCTTATAGAGAATATTTATGAATGTATATGGATGAAACTTGGTATGTGACTTCACTTAGATGAGTTAAATCGATATTTGCATAAAAACCCATATTTTGTATTCCTTGTTGCAGCAAACCTGCGTACTCATCCCCAATGTTATTCTTATAGAGAATAATTAATATTTTAAGTACCGGTATCGCTTGTTTGTGAATATATTTCTTATGAATCCTGGTAAGTGGCTTAGTGTGTATATATTCTTTAGAAATTCGCTGAGGATACAGGTTTGCTGCGACGGGGATATTTTATTTCTTAAGTGATCATTTTAAACCTTTTGCTTTTTTTATTATACGGACTGTTAAAATTAAACTGTCGAAATAATCGCTCCTCAAGGAATCAATTTTTTAATGAAGGAGATTACTGTGAACTTAATTAATGTTTGTTCATCCCTATTCAATATTGGAAGAACTTAATATTTGAATTCCTGCAAGCTTACTGATATTTTCAAATGTCTACTTCAAATGTCTCTTGTAAGCTTGGGTGGGTAGCTGTGGAAACACATGTTAGCCACTGGAGTGCCATAAAGGGCCCCTGAATTAATTAGGTCCATCTTGAAGGTGAAGTGATGAGATAACCGGAGGTTAATTAATTAATTATAGTATGCCATTGCAGTATCAGGTAGACGATAGGCGATTGCAGTATTTTATGATGGACAACAAATTACGGTATATCTATACTTTTGTAGGTTGGATTTTATAAAACTGTAGTGTGTAAACTCTGAACAGAGATTAAAAAGTGTACTGATACTCTTAATATGTATTACGTACACATATTTTTTATAGTTACTATAGCTTTACCTGATAACGAAGTTTACTTTTAAATTCAAGGCTTTTTGAAAATTATTTTACATTAAGCTTAGCACATTAACTGTAATCATTAAATAATTCATTCTACATTTTTGCGAGATTCCTAAAATATCTTCTTATTCGATTTATCCGCTGTCGCCAATATAACAAAACCAATAAAGAGCAGCGTCTCTCAAGGAAGGTGTACGTGGTTGTATACCCACCGCCTGCATACGCTATCGTATTCAATTATATTCAGAAAGTTTATTCATTGTAAAACCTTGATGAGAATTTATACTTCCAATAAATTCCACCTTTCCTACTTTTCTTCTACCACAGCTGATAGCATGTAAAAATCAAGTATAATCTGAAAATAGGATAACAAACTGAATACAAAATCCTATGATATTAACATGCTTTAATTGCATCACTCCAACTACAAACTAAACGGTACAGTTCCAAACTATTTCTAGATAGAATAAATAAAAGAAACAACGACAAATAAAATAAAATAACGAATGCCTAATGAAGCTGTTACAATGTCCGTCTTCTTAACAAAAACACACAAACATAAACACAGTTTAATTCCATTTGTTTAAGTTTTTAAAAATCACTAAATTATGTCTTCAAAACAAAAGCTAGACTCGGGCGTAAGATACAAAAGAAGCTCAATATCACCGGAGCGCCGTTTTTTTGTAAAATTTCTCCAATAATACGCATTCCTTCACACCTCTCTGACACCCTTGCACACCCCTCCCCTCTTCGTCTTCCCCTCCCACCCACTACCCACCCCCAACCCCGGTTGTTGTAACGCCTTCATTTCCGCTTGCCCGGCATTCAACCTGCTTCCTCGCCTTCATTCATCAAACAGTAAGCCACGAAGCCTTCCTTTCTATTAGGACTCTGACCTTCCTGCCAAGATTCAATATTGCATTTATTAAACCTGATCTCTAATTTTCTCTTACCTAGAATGTTACACAATCTTGTATACTATTAAGAAACGCTTTGTTACTTGCTTCAAATCCTGGGTGGGTGGAATGGTAAATAAGTTATGAAATACACCAAGAAAAACTATAATAATTTTATATATATATATATATATATATATATATATATATATTAATAAAAAAACGAATAAATGAAGTTATCATACGCGAGTTACGTTCATCGATTCAAAATTTGCTTCAAAGTTTTGTTAAAATATTCACTTTTGATTGTGCTATTGTTATTACTAATCATAAAAGGTCTAGTACGTTCCATACCAAGATATTTTAAGTTGATATTATGACGTCTTTGTTAATTCTTTCATCGGAGAAATTATATAGATCGTTGTCGCTTGAAGAGGGACGATTCATCCTTAATCCCGTTGATCCATCGATTAATATGATCCATGTCTATCATTAATTTTGTACCTACGACTAGAAACCAACTTTCAAGTAAAATATGTTTTTAGTCATGATCAAGATAGTGTTTATTTTTTTGTAGAATTTATTGCATTGTATTACTTGCAATAATTTATATTTATAACATTTGTAAATGTTATTAAATTCATACATTATTAAGAGTGACTACAAGAAATTATGTTTTGTTCTAAGCTTTTTTTAAAACAAATAAAACGTATTTCTCTCTTGGCGAATGGTAACATAAAACTTCCTGTTTTTGTACTACGTTATCCTTATATGACAAATTACAAAGTTTAGAATGTTAAAGTTGCATCGACAATTTTGTATTAATAAATTATTAACGCTTTTATGGGTTTACGTAAATTATTTTAAATGTACAAAATATTTACTGACTGTTATTTAAAACGCCATTAGGTTTTCTAAACTGATCTAAGTTAAGTGGTCTAAGTAATGTAAGCGAAGTGCTCAGTTAGTCACTTCTAAACTGATCTAAGTTAAGTGGTCTAAGTAATGTAAGCGAAGTGCTCAGTTAGTCACTTCTAAACTGATCTAAGTTAAGTTGTCTAAGTAATGTAAGCGAAGTGCTCAGTTAGTCACTTCTAAACTGATCTAAGTTAAGTTGTCTAAGTAATGTAAGCGAAGTGCTCAATTAGTCACTTCTAAACTGATCTAAGTTAAGTGGTCTAAGTAATGTAAGCGAAGTGCTCAGTTAGTCACTTCTAAACTGATCTAAGTTAAGTGGTCTAAGTAATGTAAGCGAAGTGCTCAGTTAGTCACTTCTAAACTGATCTAAGTTAAGTTGTCTAAGTAATGTAAGCGAAGTGCTCAGTTAGTCACTTCTAAACTGATCTAAGTTAAGTTGTCTAAGTAATGTAAGCGAAGTGCTCAGTTAGTCACTTCTAAACTGATCTAAGTTAAGTGGTCTAAGTAATGTAAGCGAAGTGCTCAGTTAGTCACTTCTAAACTGATCTAAGTTAAGTTGTCTAAGTAATGTAAGCGAAGTGCTCAGTTAGTCACTTCTAAACTGATCTAAGTTAAGTTGTCTAAGTAATGTAAGCGAAGTGCTCAGTTAGTCACTTCTAAACTGATCTAAGTTAAGTGGTCTAAGTAATGTAAGCGAAGTGCTCAGTTAGTCACTTCTAAACTGATCTAAGTTAAGTTGTCTAAGTAATGTAAGCGAAGTGCTCAGTTAGTCACTTCTAAACTGATCTAAGTTAAGTTGTCTAAGTAATGTAAGCGAAGTGCTCAGTTAGTCACTTCTAAACTGATCTAAGTTAAGTGGTCTAAGTAATGTAAGCGAAGTGCTCAGTTAGTCACTTCTAAACTGATCTAAGTTAAGTGGTCTAAGTAATGTAAGCGAAGTGCTCAGTTAGTCACTTCTAAACTGATCTAAGTTAAGTGGTCTAAGTAATGTAAGCGAAGTGCTCAGTTAGTCACTTCTAAACTGATCTAAGTTAAGTGGTCTAAGTAATGTAAGCGAAGTGCTCAGTTAGTCACTTCTAAACTGATCTAAGTTAAGTGGTCTAAGTAATGTAAGCGAAGTGCTCAGTTAGTCACTTCTAAACTGATCTAAGTTAAGTTGTCTAAGTAATGTAAGCGAAGTGCTCAGTTAGTCACTTCTAAACTGATCTAAGTTAAGTGGTCTAAGTAATGTAAGCGAAGTGCTCAGTTAGTCACTTCTAAACTGATCTAAGTTAAGTGGTCTAAGTAATGTAAGCGAAGTGCTCAGTTAGTCACTAATTTAATGCTGTCACTAAATTGCTCTTGAAAATGGCAGTTGTAGGACTAAATTGGATACATATTATTAAGCGACTTTAGCCTCAACAGTTAAGTATCCATTACTATCAACGTAGCCTAGATATTGAAGAACCATATTACGATACGTTAGTGGAGAAAATAAAAACACTAATAATAAACCCTAGTTTGGTTAACAAGTGAACTGGGAGTTATGAGTAATAATGTATTTATGACATCACAAATGTTATTTTAGCGTTGAGGAAGGTTCAACATTTTTACGCTGGATTAGGAAATACAGTATCCAAACATTTACTAACCCGGCAATCTCGCTGAGTACATACATACTCGTAACCCCCGGCAGACATCCTATCTTATAATCGCTAGCGCAGCCTGTTAGGTTTTATTATTAATTTAATTATCCTTTTCTTATATACATACGTATATATATATATATATATATATATAAATAAGTTTAATAAATCTGGTTATGTTTAAGTACTTTATATTTTTCAAAATATTTAGGGCCACCTTGTTTATCAAATACATATACATGGTGAACCATAACACCTCTTGCTACTAGCTTCGTATACTGAATACGATTCAAGAGTAATTTTAAGGTTTAAATTTTGACATTATTACAGACTTAACAAGAACACCTCGAAACTGTTTCAACATGTATTAAATTTTGTTTATTAAATGTTTATAAATGAATTTGTATTGAAAAATAATGAATCTCAATTATTTATACAAAAGATATAGCCTATATCAGTTAAAATAAAGGAAAAATTATAAAAACTTCCAGTAAATTAGTATTAAATATCCACACTTTTTTCGCCCGTTTTATTGTGTAAATTTCAGTAAATAAAATGAATATATCAAATTGGTAATAACAAGAAATCACTTGTTATTAATCACCAAGTTATATCTGTAGAGGTGCTACAAAAAAGATTTAACGTAAGGTTGACATTTCAGAGTTGCCTTTAACAAAGAGTTTAACTTATTAGTTTAATCAATCATCAGATCAAAGGGCGACTATTTGATGGTGCAAGGGCTGTTTTGCGGTTGGCGATATAGTTTTGGTACAGAGGAGATCCTCTGCTAATACGACTAAACACACAACGATGCTTTAGAGATTTGGGTATTCACCTATTTGGGTAAACCTGATTCGAAATGCACGCTCCAAGTGCAATCACCATTGTTTGCCTTTCACGTTTACTCAGAACTATTCATTATTTATTCAGGCGTTTTACTTTGCTCCGAATTGTTGGACGTAAATCTTTGCAGTTTTGTCAACTAAATTGAATACACTACTTGAACACTGATATTAATAATTGAATATCAGAACACTGATAGTAAATCAGTTTACAACTATTGGAAGGTTACAAAACAATGACGATCAGAGGTTAAAATAATATATTTACAATTTAAATAAGCTAATAAATATAAATAAAATAATATATTCAACAGTGATTTAGAGTAAGTTAATAAATGTTTGAAATATTTTCGCGGGAGTAATTTAACTTTATATCTTAGTCGTGAAATTCCAAAAAAAATTGATCAACCGACTTTGTATTAAAATCTGCTATGTTAAAAGTTATTTCACATTTTTACATTGTTTACCTTAAAAACATTTGTTTGTTTTCTATTGTTTGTAACTATGTGTTCACTTTGATTAAAATATAAACTTCTATAGGATTTCTATAAGAGGGAATAACTTCCCTGAGCGTGTCATTTTTATGTTGTAGCAGTAAAGAAAATAATATTTTGATTATTACTTTTAATAAATGTGACGTTTATTGAAGGACTTTCATAAAAGTTCACTGTGTCAGTGTGGGGCACATGTGCTAATATGTGGTCGTGCAGACTTATATACCATTAGGGTCGACTTTCACCTTGCAGCGTTAGAGACGTAAATAACAGAAGTATCCCGAGCAAAAATAGTAGCTCCTAGTAGCTTGGCAAAGTTAATAAAAATAGTTTACTTTTTCCACAGTTATGTCGCAGGGTAAATATGCTACAGAGTAATTATTTGTTTGCCAGTTCAAATTGCAGGCATTTGCATTTTAAATGAGCGAAGCGGAATGTTATAAAGGAACGCAGCTCTTTTCTCTAAATACTTTCATCCCCTTCCCCTTAGCGAAACTGTGTTTATTAAATTTCCTAGCATTACGTTCACCAAGCATTCCGGCAGTTCTGAAAACAATTTTCTAGACTTACGGAGTTGAAGACATATACAATCTTGTTAACTCGCACAATTAAACAATGTTATGTGATACTTTGACAACCTAAATTTTCAGACTAAATTAAGAAAAAAATCAATTTACTAACTTTAAGAATGTTACGCTATTTGCTATAAAGGTTAATACGATGGTTTAAACCTTTTGAATGAGTTATAATTATGAAGTTATTTTGAGTTAATTAGTTATTATTACATTGAATAAGGGTTTTGGTTTTTACAGTACTTGGGATATCATTGCTCACAATAGCTGCTCCACTATTCTGCTACAAATGTTTCCGTGTCTTAAAAATAATAAAGGAAATATGGAATTGGAAGAAAGTATCACATTCTATGAGGTCGTTCCAATAATGACTACTATTGTGACAGGTACGTTGGAAAATTGCTTTTGATGGATTTAACAATAAATGTTGGTAGGAGAATCTTAGTTTCCCACGACCGCTCTTGCAATGGACATAAACTCTTATATTGTTTTATTTTAGTTTATTGAACATGAGTGGGTCAGATAAATCAATAAATAAGTTACTACTTCAATACATGAAGTACAATGGAACTTAAATAATGCAAATTTCTACCTACAATGCGAAATCTACTTTGTTTGTTTGGTCCCTAATACTATATAAACATTTTTTTTAAATAGGTTAATTTTTGTATAATTTGAATATTTTTACAGGTCCCTTGAGATTCGGATTATCCAAGTTTCACTGTATTTTAAAGAAAAATACAAATTACGAAACACAAGTTTCTGTACAATTATGTATACAGTTAAGACCTACTACATAGTATTACATTGATCACACGTAAAAACTTTGTTAGGGCCTAGTTCCTTATAGGGTCCTATCTTTAAAATGTGTAAAAGACCAATGTTTGAGGAAAGACGGAAACAATATGATTAACGAAATAAAAAATAAAATGTGAATAGTATTAAAATTAATCGTACATGCTGAATATACAATTGCTGACCAATTATACGCAAAGTGTAGTTTTACCAATACAGTAGACTCCAATTATCCGAATTAATTGGGGATCGGGCCAATTCGGATATGCAGAAATTCGGATAGTCAGGTATACCTCGGGAACTAAGCAAAAAACATCACCATACATAAAAAATCTGAATTTTATCGACAAAGTTATTATAAATGTAGTGAACAGAAAGTGAGCGAACTGTATCAAGAATATACGTCATAAAAATTAAATTACAGGAGTTAAATTGAATACAGTATATACAGTTGCTCTTTTCAATAGGCCTACATACTGTGCGTATTTCACTGTTCAATGTTGGTTATTTCACTTGAACATCTCGAGCAAAGTGAGTTTATCACTTAGCGAAAGGACAACACGTTTACGTTTTGTACTCATTTCGAACGATAATCTCGGTGAAAGAACAGTAGCGAAACACAGAAACAGTAGTAGAAATTTAATAAACACAGTTTCGCTAAGGGGAAGGGGATGAAAGTATTTAGAGAAAAGAGCTGCGTTCCTTTATAACATTCCGCTTCGCTCATTTAAAATGCAAATGCCTGCAATTTGAACTGGCAAACAAATAATTACTCTGTAGCATATTTACCCTGCGACATAACTGTGGAAAAAGTAAACTATTTTTATTAACTTTGCCAAGCTACTAGGAGCTACTATTTTTGCTCGGGATACTTCTGTTATTTACGTCTCTAACGCTGCAAGGTGAAAGTCGACCCTAATGGTATATAAGTCTGCACGACCACATATTAGCACATGTGCCCCACACTGACACAGTGAACTTTTATGAAAGTCCTTCAATAAACGTCACATTTATTAAAAGTAATAATCAAAATATTATTTTCTTTACTGATGATGAGCAGGGCGGGAAGGGGGTATGACTCATTGTTCCCTGCGAAAATATCGTCCGGAAGGTAACAGCGCAGGCTTTTATTTTAGCGCTCACGGCGCATTATCGCTACACGCGCTCCGCTGTTATTTTCTTGATTTTTATATTTCTATTATTTCACTCAAAATCGATTAGGATAATTGGATATTCGGATAATTGGGGTTCGGATAATTGGATTTCTACTGTAAGCATAAATACCTTATTACCTATTTACCTGATTAAATAGTTTTTTTTATAGTTAAAACTTTAACCAGTTTGTATTTTACATTACATCTTTAAAGCTCCATGAGGGAATTAGGTGAGGAAGTTTAAAGTATAATATAGAAACAATATTAACTAATCTGTTCATGTAATGGATTCTTTAATTTGAGAAATGTTATACACACTAAACAAATTATAACTTTTAACCATCAAAATGTTTCATGTACATCGCCTGCTTTCCTCAGTTCAGATGCAAACTCAGGGAAAAATTAAAACAGAATACTTCAGGTTTCCTACTTATATTTAAGTAGGTATTGTAAGTAATTTTATGTTGTATCCTTATTATGAGACTTGTTCTTGCATTATGTTCTACAAATTTACATTTTTTAGATAAATATTTACTCACATATATTTTAAAATATACTTGTAGCTATCAGTTTTAACCAAATTAGGGGTATTTTTAAGTTTTGGTAATAATAAATCTCTCCAGTTGCCCTTGAAAAAATGTTAAATAAATGCCCGCAGTTGTTTAAGAAATGATTGCGGACATTTTCCACCACTGATTAGTAAAAACAAAGTTTATCAAGGTTTCGGGATGAATTTGGTTTAACATTTTTTGGAACGAAATAAGCGTAACATTGAGAGCTTTCTTAGGTGTAGGAAAACTAGTTTAATCATCAAATTCCAAAATCTTCCTGATATTTGATAATAAGATACATTCATGTTTTAAGTAAGGTAAATCAGAACATGATCAGGGAATCTAAAATCTTTTTGATAAAACAGTTTTTTCGGCTCTTTAGATTTTTCGGCTTGAAATAATATTAGTACTGAATAAAGAGTCAAACCAACTAACCTATCAAATTAATATACTCGGGCGTCAATCAATGAGTGACAAATTGTATGTGCCTTTATTTCATATATCAGGATACATATACCGAGGGCACCAAAGCGTTGACAACCACACACAGTGGGATGTTTGGCCCAGCTCAGCGGTTGTACTGTATTAACAAATCCCAGAGGGAGCCACTGCCGCCCTACTGAACAAATTGATTAATAAATCATGTGTCCCAATTACTAGCTCAGTAACGATTAATGTTTCCACTGACAAAATTCTTGATCAGCTTCTAGATTAATTACGGATTAATTAGCGTCTAGTGGTAATATCATTATAAACTCCCGTAGCACGGTAGAATATATACATTTTTAGGTTCATTTATTTAATGTGTCAAAGTATCGATCGGGTTTTGTATGTCATGTCCGATTTTTTTTATTCCAACAGTTTAACAGTATGCGTTATAATTAAATTGAACATCGGAATTAATATTTCGTCTAAATTGTGAAGGTTGCAAGTTAACCAATCTTTGCACTACTCGTTCAACTGTCTACGTTGAAACAACGTGCAAAAATTGATATCGACATAGTGGAAAATAACTACATTGATAAGATGTATACCATATGAACAAATATTTTCTCATTGACATTTCTACATATGGTAAATGTTTTTAAAACTGTATTTTAGACCAAGTTCGTAAGATCGTAATATTGTATTTGTATTTTTATGTATAAACTAACATTCATTGTTAATTCACAGATCTTAGCACTTGGTTTGGTACCTTCCCCCTCCACGCTTACCAGCTTGCCTCCTAGTCAGCTTACTTTCTACAGTTATCTGCCTAAATATATGTTATGATTATTTTAGAATTTATACCATTTGTCATCTTTAATGGTGTACGAAACCATTGTAGGGGATTAGGGATGGCGTGT
Source organism: Allygus modestus (assembly GCA_963675035.1). Taxonomy (NCBI): domain Eukaryota; kingdom Metazoa; phylum Arthropoda; class Insecta; order Hemiptera; family Cicadellidae; genus Allygus; species Allygus modestus. Next base: position 46,051,786 of record OY776115.1, on the reverse strand, counting down.
TACTAACCATCTCTCTCGCATACTAGCCTACCTTCCCTACCGCCAAATAATGAGAAAGAATCTATGTATGTATTCGAAACGAATTAAAAATTATTACGAACATATTATGTAAAACTCTTATTCAAATGTTTAGTAAATTACAAAATTTAGCCCAACCAAGAAGATGTCTTTGATTTTAATGGTGAAAAGATTACCTAGGTTTATTTTAGAAAAATTATGTAAAACTATGAAAACATTATACAACTATTTTTACTACGATACATTCATGCTATTTAGCAATGAAGATTTATGTATTAATAAACGACTAGTATTGCTAGTAGTATTGTGGCATGAGAACCATTGAATATAAACAATTAAACAAAGTTTATTCATAACATGTTTTTAGCGATTAAGCATTGCGCGTTTCTCTGTACTCACGCAGCAATTACAACATCGCATTATTTTTAAATGTGTCTCGAGAATAAAGTTAAGTTTTTCAATCAAAAGGTATTGACTTTTGTGATGGGTTTTGTTAGAAACAAACTTGTAAAACCGCTCTCTGACCAATATGCAGTGGACGCAAAGCACAGTTCCACAGTCATTCTACTGATTGGCTATAGATTGGAATGCGGTCCACTGCTCTGAACGCAATTAACATAGAATTCACTTTATAATGGATAATCCACGTTAGACTAATCCTATTGAAATTAAGAAAGTAATTTAACTGTAATTCAGTTGAGTTTTAAGTGAACTACTCAATAAATTTGGAATTTTATGTTTGTACTTAAACAAATTTGGTACCGTAATTTAAAGTATATTTTTCAATAATTACAATTTACTACCTATTTACTTCCTATTTTTTTCCTAAAGGAAAAAGATAAATTGTTGTGCTCAGTTATAATTACGTCCTGTCAGTTAAATCTTTTTGGCGTTAATTGTTTACAAACATTTTGTAATACAACATCTAGATTCGGGAGTCCACCTTTGGGAAACATTAGCATCTATAGTTTGTTGTCTAAACTTCCATCAATAAATATTATAAAAGAAAGGTGATGTCTGTCTGTCGTAATGTATTCTCAGCCCTGACGCAACAACTTCTGAAAACGATAAAAGTACAGGTCTTCAAAGTTACAATGTTATTCTATGAATATTGTTTTTTTATTATGATGTTAATATTTTCAAAACATCTGGCGTTTTACTGAGATTTCCCCGTGCAAAAACGGGACACCAGCTATTATTAAAGTATTCTGATAGCTATGGATGGCAATTTGATAAAGCAATACTCTAGAGTCATAAGCAAAATATTAAAAAAATCGATTTCCTATTTCTTGCTCAACTACTTAGAAATACTCAATCGATAAAATTTGAACATTGTATCAATAATATTCAGTCCCAATTTCCAAAAGGGAATCGAATTGGTAAACGAGAGTATTCCACTATCGGTAAATTAAATAGCTATGCCATTGAATGACATCCACAATTTGTGACATTAATCATGTGATGGTATCTTAATCAACGCGATAACAAGAGTGCTCCTGCCTCTAAGTATGCAAGAATTATATTGATTATATTTGATTCCTTTTTTATTAGTCGGGAGAAATGTATCAATCTATATAGACCACTTAAGTGGCATAAAAGAGTCCATAGGCTGATAATGATCCAGCAGCTGAAGTGATGGGATAACCAGGGTATTAACTGGTAATTATATCGTCGCATTAATGCATTGTCAAATTTACAACGCTTCATAATCAAGCGTTATTCATCTACACGATATTGTGATGTAATTGTGACTGCATAGAAGTAATGCACCAAACAGTAGAACCTTGCAGATTAGTATGATGCTTGTAGCACTTGTATATTTGAGGACGTTATACCTTAGTAACATTAAGGTAAATTCATTGAAAATATAAAGGCTATCTGTTTTTGCAATGGCTGGGCACAAAGTTTAAGAAAATGTCATTTGGTTACCAAACGATATGTAATTAAATTATGTTATCACATTTGCTTTTTAATGTTAACTTTAAATTGTAAACATTTCAATTTTAACCCGCGCAAATTTGAAATAAATATAAATCGATTTATTTTCAGTTTTAATTCGTTGTATGATGAAGGGTAAGATATCAACGTAGATTCGCCCACGTTAAAGTTAAGGCGGCAAAGTGCATTCTCGCGAACATAAAGAAAGACGTGCTCATGAAATGAATTCGTCTTTTATGGGAGTGTTATTGTTATGCTAATAAGAAATACGGTTTTGGATAAGTATTAATTGAGTAAAATTACGATAAAAAATAGGTTACTTACCTTCCCGTTGTCAATCCACTTTTTTTTTAAGATGACTAGTTTTGGAACTGTTGTTCCATTTGCAAATCTTCTGAATATATTGAATTACGATCGCAATGTCTTTAGATTTGATATTTCTTAAAACAAACACGTAGTCTTGACATATTTATAATTTATTTATATATTATTCACTATACATTCTAACAGGTATGGCTGCCAAATGCAGTTAGGTCAGTTTGAACTTGTCTTTACCGCTAAGTACAGTGAAATGTAATAAAAGTGCAAACAATGTGGGTGTTTTATGTGAAGAAATGTTCACTCTCAAGACAACGACATTACATGTAATTCATGTAATTCAATATATTGAGAAGATTCCATAATAGAAAAGAAGTGAAATAGTTCCAAAAGTAGTTAGTTTTTTTTTTAAATTAGCAGATTGACGACGACAAGCTAACCTTCCAGGAGGCAATCAAATTAAATGGTTCAAATACATTTCCCAGACAATATTGTATTTTTATTTTGTCAACACACAAAGAACTAAGAAAGATAATTCACCAAACTGTGAAGCAAATGAGTCTAATCCTCACTATGAGTTCCATGAGTTACAATCCTAAAGTTTCACCTTACAGCAGGATCAGTAATTAACTAGTTAAACCTATAAAATCAGCCCTTTTATAGATGAAAATTAGCAATTTATTTTCTGGTTATAGACTCACGTAGCGCTCGTATAACAATATGAGGTCCCCTTTCCGATCCCGAGCCAACCTTAAACATTTTGAAAAGATCTACACTGGATCTAGCTAAAATTAGTCAGTAACTTGCTCACTTAGAAAAAGTCAACCTTATCGGGGTTAAGTAGAAAACTCGACCTTATCATTCCTTTCCGGAACGTACAAAATGACAGAGGGAAACACAGTCAACTGAGAATTTCCTTTTCAAAAGAGTTTTGAGCTCTCATTACGTGATAAAGTGGAAAACAAAAGCAAGACACAAACAAGAGATAAAACAGGCCCTACATCACCGGAGTGACGTCCGTTTCAAGATATCTCCAATCAGCCGCTCCATCCGTCTGATACCCTTGCTCCCCCTCACCATACACTCCAGCCCCGCCATCGTCGCGCCTTCATTATAATTACCGATCACCCCGCATTCAACCCGTTTCCTCCCCTTCATTCATCCCACTGCAGGCCGTCAGGCAAGCCTCCCTTTCCAGACAATGTCCAACAATCTCTGTCACACCGGGTGGGTATTAACATGTTTTTTGTTTAAAAAATACGTCGGCAGCCTACTTTTCATCTTACTTTGCCGTCCACATAGACTAGAGATTTGTGTGTTGAACGTGTACAGTAAAGTAAGGGGTGAGCCGTTACAGTACGAGTTGTATTACAATACTGATACCATTTCCCAGCCAGGTCTGAGATTCGAAGCCACGGCAGGGCCGCTGCTATAGGTTTGGAGTACGTCGCCTTGACCACTACTTCAGGAACTCATCAGCTGACCACGAAATTAAATATAATTTGCATTTGCTGATTATTGTATAAATATTGACACGTTGAAGGCCAAAGGCAAAGCCCTAAAGAATAATCAAATATATTGTGAATTTTGACACATGTTGGAATATGTATATGCTGTATGATTGAATTTTTCACTGTTTCATCTTTAAATTTGGTAAGGCTGATTTACCATTTCATTACAAATCTCAAGGTTAAGGTTTTAAATTTAGACGCCATGGTACTGATTGTGTTATTGGTGGTATATTAAAAATAGACCTAGTAATTGGGTCGAAACACAATACAATATCTTGCTAAAATCAATTTGTTGTTTTTGGACAAGTGTTAGCTTTACAGATGGCCCTTAAGTGCTTAACAACGTGAGAACGTCGTGTATTATACGAACGTCATAATGGAGTGTTTTCATGTTACGTTGTCTTCAGTTTTAATCAAAACAATAAGCGCTTGAACGTTGCCGGCTTTCCTCAAATCAGAAACAAATTAGAGTATCATATCATACATTTCAGTGTTTACAATTTCACAGACTGTTTCCTTATTGCTAAATAATTTCCTTGATATAGTTTCAGCTAATTTTACTTCCTTAAATTACAGTTTAATTTGCATATATGTTTAAAGTAGGTCCACTAATACAAGTTCATGTCAGGTTACTCTAAAATGTAACATTATGATATTTTCGAAAATGTTTATTTTGCCCCCATACTAGAGCTTTGCTTGTTCATCTGATTTGTTGTATAGTCAAATCATATAGCTGATCAAATTTCAATATTTAAAAATGTTAATAAAGAACAATGAACATGACCAGTGCTTCCAAAACTCATTAACTTTTGTCACTAGGTAGTGTTAGGACTAAATAAAGTAATACCAGATAACCTAGATAATTAATAGACTGAAGAATAATCGGTGGAAAATTAGTATTTTTCATTTATCAGTATAATAGGAATGAACATGTCGTAATAAGAGCCACCAAAGCGGTGTAAACAGTTAGATGCCTGGCCTCTGCGTCGCACCGCCCAGCGGTCATATTAACCAATCGCAGAGGCAGTCACTGCGGTCTATTTCAATCTGATTAATTATCTATTTGCCTCGATTACTCGCTCAGGGACAGTCTAAGTCTTCACTGGCCAAACTTATGATTGGCTTCAAAATTATATTTGATCACGCCATTGATTATATCTCATCCGAACAACATATTAATTATATATTTATTCTTATAATAGTTATTGAGAAATAGTTAACGTGACACACGTGTATGTCACAATAATAAAAACTAACTGCAGTACAATAATCTTTAACAAGTGTTGTAAATCATCTTGAAACATTCTGCTTTGATTCTGGGTATTTTAATGCGTAACACACAATACATTGATTAACATGTTTTACAAAGCATAGCCAAACCGATTTGACGAAAAATCTCAATAGTATTTTAAAAAGTACAAATTTACGAGCCTTAAAATTAAGTTATAATTTTTCATAAAGTTCGACGCTGTTACTCTGGGTTGGAGAGAATGAGCATTGTATCCCCGTACTACAAACAGTAATTTAAAATTTGTCAACATTAAAATCACAAGCTTAAAATTATTTTTTTTTATTTATTTGGACTTTACCTATCGCTTCTAGTGTTTAAAACTACACTACGCAAGTGAACCCTACTTACATCTAAATATCAAGTTCTTACACCTAACTAACCTACATTTTTTTCTTATCTTTTTCTTTTACATTTTAATTTACTCAAACACAAAAATAACAAATATATAAAAAAATTCAAATACAATACACTAACACAACATTTATATACACGAACAAATGGAAAACTGACAATACATTACCTGTTCTGCATCGTTGCCTCAAAGCTGACGGCAAAAACGGGAAACTTCTCTCACACGTCAACTTAATACCGGACTGCGCACTCGACTAGTGGCTAGCGGTAGTGGAGGGGGGAGAGCCGTTACCACCACCTACCGCCAGGAGCACGTGACGACACAGCTGTGGCTACCCACTCGTCTGTGTCGACGGGAACATGACACGGAAACCAAAAATTGTACGATTCCTCCTAGGTGCCCGTGTAGCATTCTAGAAGGAATCGTGCAATTTTTGTTTTCCGTGTCATGTTCCCGTCGACACAGACGGGTGGGTAGCCACAGCTGGGTCGTCACGTGCCCCTGGCGGTAGGTGGGGGTAACGGCTCTCCCCCCTCCACTACCGCTAGCCACTAGTCGAGTGCGCAGTCCGGTAGTGAGTTGACGTGTGAGAGAAGTTTTCCCTTTTTGCCGTCAGCTTGGAGGCAACGATGCAGAACAGGTAATGTATTGTCAGTTCGTGTATCCATTTGTTCATGTATTTAGATGTATTTGTCCATGTGTTTCCATTTGTTCGTGTATATAAATGTTGTGTTAGTGTATTGTATTTGAATTTTTGTAAATATTTGTTATTTTTGTGTTTGTGTAAATTAAAATGCAAAAGAAAAAGATAAGAAAAAAATGTAGGTTAGTTAGGTGTAAGAAGGGTTCATATTTAGATTTAAGTAGGGTTCACTTGATAACGGGAGGAGTTTCCTTACCTCCCGAAACGTAGTGTAGTTTTAAACAGTAGAAGCGATAGGTAGAGTCCAAATAAATCAAAAAAATGAATTCAAATCCATCGCTATTATGAGTTTCAAAAATACATTTAAAATTATGTTAATCGGCTTTAGTGATAGATTTTGTTTGAAACGAACTTTGTCGAAACTCTTCTCTTGGCCGATGAAACATAACGCCGCTTATCCCATCCATCAGGATGATTGACTGACCAACAAACTGAATGGTTTCGCTGTACTGTAATGGTAATCCTGTACTCTAAACGAGTCAGGTTTGTATGCAACTTTTTACCTAAAAATAACAGCAAGAGCGATTTCCATTAAACATATATCCTGTCCCAAAGAAAAAAATAATAATTACAAAAATAAACTTATGCTAGTGGAGTTTAAAATCAAATACAACTAATCATAACAACTGCTCAAAACAACCACTCAAGTAACAAACTAACACTAGAGTGGGGGTAAGTATACGCTTGTGATTACGTGAGTAAACAATATAGATTTAATATTCTATGGTAATTATATGGTATGGAGATTGACAATAAACACTGCCTGATAGAACATTAAGCTATAATAACAACTTAAATGGACCAACCATGAAGAAGAATTAACGAGCGAAGCAAATCTGACGTTTTGGAAAGGGGTCCTAGTCAAAAAAATACTCTAGATAGGTCTATTGGACAAACTGGTTGCCCTTATCCTAACAAAGCTCGGTCAGCGGTTCTTTTTACTTTTCCCCCTTATACATCGTATATGGAGGAATATTGTTTTCGTCAAAATTTTCGAATTTGAGTTGTTAGTGGAAATATTCGTTTTGGTGTTCCCTGAATCCAAAAAAGTGATTTTACGTGATGTCTGTGTGTCCGTCCGCCCGTCCGTCCGTCTGTCTATCTGTCTGTATGAATGTGTAAAGAGTTAGAGCCCTAACCAATGGTCCGATTTTTATGAAATTTGGTATGTAGACTAATCCATGATATCTTCAGGCGTTTTTTTCATTTATTTTTATTTTTACTTTCTCCCCCTATACATAGTATATGGAGAAAGTATTGTTTTCGTAAAAATTTTCGAATTTGAGTTGTTAGTGGAAATATTCGTTTTGGTGCTCCCTGAACCCAAAAAAGTGGTTTTTACGTGATGTCTGTCTGTGTGTGTGTGTGTGTGTGTCCGTGTGTGTGTGTGTGTGTGTGTGTGTGTGTGTGTGTGTGTGTGTGTGTGTGTCTGTGTGGATGTGTACAGAGCTAGAGCCCTAACCCATGGGCCGATTTTTATGAAATTTGGTATGTAGGTACTAATCCACGATATCTCCAGGCGTTTTTTTCATTTTTTTGAATTTTTGATTTTTAAGGGTAATTATCCCCCAAAAACCGCCAAAAAACATGAAAAATCCAAATTTCTCAAAAACGGCTCTAACGATTTTGATTAAACTTTCGTGGTTTGTAGAACTTTAGGTTTCCAACAAAATGACACCACCCGCATTTCTGGAAAAATGCGGGTTCAGAAATTACAGGACTTAAAACATCAAAAATTCAGTTTTTTGGATTTTTCATAAAAAATCATAAATGTTAAAAAAGATTACTATTCACCATTAAAAAGAGTTCAAAAAACTAAATAAATTAGTATTTTAAATTACTATTCTACGATTGCTAGTTGCGGAGAAAATTGAAATTTTCATTTAGCGGTAAACACAGTACGTTGTCCAATGTTATTCTTATGGGGAATACAAAAATAACTATTTCTCTCTTATTTACTGATCAATTTCATTTGATATGCAGGTCAAGTTAGCATTGACCAACAGATGATGTTCGAAATGTGTTGCTATTTAACCCTGGGGGGGGGGGCAAGGGGGCATTTCCCCTCTCAAAACTACTGTGTGTAGCAACGGACTCTATAGTGCCTCCAAAAAAGCAATTTGGGTGGATATTTCTGAGAACAACTATTTTAGACAATTTTCTGTACATTTATCTATACTTCATATTCTATATTTAGTAAATAACAAATATTTTTGTCATTAAAGTTTGGCTAAAAGGGAGAAAGTATGTGTCAGTTTCCTGATACCGTTTATTTATTTTTACGGGTAATTACCCCCCAAACACTGCCAAAAAAACATGAAAAATCAAAATTTCTCAAAAACGGCTCTAACGATTTTAATTAAACTTAAGTCGTTTGTAGAGCTTTATCTTTCCATCAAAATGACACCACCTGAATTTCTGTAAAATTCAGGTTCAGAAATTACAGGACTTAAAACATCAACAATTCCGTTTTTTATTTTTCATAAAAAAAATAAATATAAAAATATTACTATTCACCATTAAAAAGAGCTTAAAAAACTAAATAATTTAGTATTTTTAATTACTATTCTACAATTGCTGGTTGCGGAGAAAATTTAAATTTTCTTTTTGCGGTAAACGCAGTACACTGTCCAATGTTATTCTTATGGGGGATACAAAAGTTACTATTTCTCTCTTATTTACTGATCAATTTCGTTCAAACTTGATATGCTTGTCAAGTTAGCATTGACCAACAGAGGAAATTCGAAATATGTTGCCCCTTAATAACCCTAGGGGGGAATAGGGGGCATTTCTCCTCTTAAAACCACGTGTGTAGCCATGAATTCTTTAGTGCCTCCAAAACAGGGATTTGGGTGGATGTTTTTTAAAACAACATGTTTACAAGATTTTCTGTACATTCGACCGTGCTTTGTATTCTATATTTAGTAAATAAAAAGTAATTTATTCATTAAAGTTGGGCAAATCGGGAGAAGGTATGTGTCAGTTTCCTGATACCGTTTATTACAAACAAACTCTGCTGAGAAGTTGAATGCCGTTTAACTTGAGCAGTTTAAAAACTATGTACATACATTACACTTTGCACCACACTTTGAACGTATTAAAAGCACCATACGCACGCTTATTAAAAGCACTTAACAAATTATAATTCAGCAATTTAAATACACTAACTCAACTGGCAACTGTATTTAATTGTTAAACTTATTTAAAAGTAATTGATTCATACCCCACTTCAATCATACATACTAAAGTAATCAATTCATATCTCACTTCAATCATACATACTAAAGTAATCGATTCAAATCTCACTTCAATCATTCCTAGTAATGTAATCGATTCATATCTCACTTCAATCATTCATACTAAAGTAATTGATTCATATCTCACTTCAGTTATTCATACTAAAGTAATCTATTCACATCTCACTACAATCATACATACTGAAGTAATCCTCCAACTTCACTCGCGGGATTATAAACCACTTGAGGAAGATTTTCCTGAGCCGATACTTGTTTTATTTCGTTAAGTGATATTTTAAAATTGATTTAACATATTTTTCAATGCCTGGCTCAACTCTTATCGAAATAACCATGTTTGATTCAATTCATTTATATATAAATAAATGAAATAACTGTTAACTTTAAAAAATGGTTTTCATCCTAGTAGTACGAGAGTAAAATAACGCATAACATCAATTTCCAACTAGCTTACGGGACTTTACAACTAATGAACTAAAATTTATAACAAATAAAATTAAAAATTGGCTAGCCAGTTAACTTAGCTACGTTAAAATGCATAAAAGAGCCGCTAAACTAATTTGGTCCATCTGGAAAGTGAAGTGGTGAGATGAGTTAACAAGATTCTGATTAATTAATTACACCATAAAATTAATTACTATTGCATAATAATACATAATTTATAGATAGTCAGTTTAAGGTCTTGTAATAAAAAAAGTATTGTATACCAACTTAGTAGTATACCAACGTAGTATTGCGTACCTTTACTTAGTAGGTCAGATTCCTAAAACCATAATAATTCTTTGAAAGGTAACTGACAAAGTACCTTTTAATCTCCGCTCAGAAAATGTTAAGAGTAAAATTAACGATGAAACTAATTAAATTGTAAATTAATTATAGTATTATGATGTTGCAGTATGAGTTGAACGATATTAGATTGCAGTATGGATTAGTATGATTGACATATATCCATAATTTCGTAGGTTGGATTATTCAACAATTGTGTATCAACTCTGAGAAGAGATCAAAAGGTATGTTACATAGTTATTAATATATGCAAGTGGAAATTGTTTTATGTTTAATTTGTTATTTAATTTCCGATAAATTCAAATTATCGGTATAATAGATTGCTTATGAGACTGAGATTACTGAGACGACTTCTAATTTCATCCCGATGACTTCTTATTTCATTTGTCCGATATAAACTAAATCAACCAACCGGCAAGGAAAGAGTATATAACTTCACAGCTTTCACACGCTGTAATATTCAATTATATTTGCCACGTAGGTTTATTTGCCAAACTCGAAGACGTTTTATTTCCATAAATCCTTTCAATTTTCTTACTACAGCTAACACCTAAAAAATAGAGTTTAGAGTTTAAAAAACAAAATGCAAACAAATAAATGTATAACAAAAAACTAAATTAAAAATACTCAAAATAATTCTTTATTCAAATCATAAATTTCAAATTGACAACATTACTTCTAAGTTCAATTCAGGACCCAAGCAGCAGTAGATCAAGTAACGGAGCCAAAATGTAACATTAATAGAGTCCACTTTATTTCATGAAAACACAAACAGCAAACAATTAAAAATACAATAATTATTTCACACTCTAATTACAAATTTTAACATTGTGTTTTTCAAAACAAAAGCAAAAAATGGACTATGAGACAAAAGAGGCTCAATATCACCGGAACGAAACGTAGTAGTTTGTTTCAAAATATCCCCAATCTGCCGCACTCCTTCATACCTCTGACAACCCTCCCCTCTCCTTCCCACCACTACCCACCCCCAACCACCAACCACGGTTGTTGTAACTCCTTCATTTCCGATGCCCGGCATTCTACCTGCTTCCTCACCTTCATTCATCAAACTGTAAGCCACGAAGCCTTCCTTTCTATTATACCTTCCTGCAAAGAGTCGATTTTGATTTTCAACTTGAACTTTTACATCGAGGATGTCGTTTGGTAATAGCTAGAACCACACCACTATCACTATATCACCTATTTATTATGTAAGACAACGTCACACCCTCATGCGTGCTTTAAGGCGAATATGAATAAACTAGTGGCTTAATAGGGGCCTTAACCCCTGACCTTGCTCAATAATCTGTCTCGTCTAATTTCTTTACTCTTTACATGATGAGGAAAATGAAACAATATAAGTAAGATCACATGTCAGTTCGTAAATCAAGTAGTCACGTAACCACTTGTTTTAATGTAAACAAAGCAGACGTTTTTAAATCCCCATGGTTTTTTTATGGGGGATGTTTTACGTTATTTATTGTTTGTTGGTAACTTTTTAGAAATACTGTTATTTTTCCCGAGTCCGTGGGATTAAGACCATTAATTTGAGACGTCTCCCATCATCCTGCGATTTTCCGAACTCGCTCAATGTTTACTTAATAATTTCGCTTAGAGAATTGTATATGAAAGCTTATGAGTGTGGATTAATTGAGATACTTCGTGTAGCCTTGATTGTGTTGGGACTACGAACAAGGCTAAAAATAAGAATCAGTACACATGAATCTTTGCTCATGATTGCTAATTGATAGTCCTAATGACCAATACCAGCTGGATTCACAATCGAACTTTCACAATTAATTTTGATTTTGCTCACGATTGATCTAGTGGACCTCGGATTGTGAGGCGTGCTCTAACCATTACGCTATCTATCCAAAGGTTTGGAGGTCAGTAGTTGGCTACTTACTTGTAGCCATAAGAAGTCCGAAAATACTTGAGCGTCGTGGTTACAGCGCTCTCATAATCTGAGGTTCGCTGGTTATGACTAACACTATCAAACTATTGTAGATTTTGCAATTTTAGAAACAGGGTGGAGCTTCAAATTTTCATTGGGCTGTTTATTTTTTTGACATTAAGAAAGGGTTTACTCTAAATAGAGACAAGACAACGTTTTTGTCTGTTCCCTAAAAAAGTCAAACAACTCCAACTGACGTTAGAACGTGCAAAGCAAAACTTGTAGATCGATACTGTAAACCTTGTTTTACAACTACTTATGATACTGTAAACCTTGTTTTACAACTACTTATGATACTGTAAACCTTGTTTTACAACTACTTATGATACTGTAAACCTTGTTTTACAACTACTTATTTCCGGCAATGACATGTACACATCGCTTGAAGGTACTGTTGATCCTTGGAACTGATTGGATTTACGCCATAAGTCTATTGAGATCTAGATTTAAATTTACTTTAGCCTTACCTAGTGGGAGTATTTACAAAAACAAACAATTAACAAGACAAGTTATAAAGAGCTCTCTTATAATAGATTACAATATACAATTGATTTTATCTCTCAATTAGGAAACACTCTCAGTATAACCTTTCAAAAGGCGAACTTATTTCAACCTATTACAAATGTCAAGCCGATTTAACTAATTTAAAAAATATCATTTTAGTAGTAATATAGCATAGTATTTTCATTATACCAGCATTTACGGCCTTAATATACTACAATTGTTTGGCATGTTTGGTAGCAATAAAGCTCTCACCCATTTGGTTATTGATTATTTAAAAAATGCCCTCAATAGGTAAGACTTACGTACTGGTATACAATGATAATACTATAATATTTGTTTGGGTTGAAATAGGTTCGAAAGTCGGATTAGGAAATGCAGATTCCAAACATTTACATTGCCCAACGATTACGCCGATAACATGAACATGTTTACCAAACACACAACCCACCCTTTATTCACCTTTTTGAAGAGGGATTTTCATTTTTACATAGTGCAATGACCGCAGATATTCCAAATACCATAGTATATTCATTAAAGTTTAAACCTGAATTCTGCTATTAAAACACAATGTGTAAATCTCTTCTCTCTCTCGACTCTCCTTTTTCGTCATCTTTAAAAATATGCAATTAACTTTATTACTTTATTATTTAATAAAATCAGTTTGAACACTAATACAAATGTAATGAATCAATCCGTATAATTTAAAACCGCTTATTGAAAATAGTTGTTGTCCCGAAGTCACTTTGAAAAGAACTATCTGATACGAAGGTTTGGCAAATTTTAAACACTTTTTGTTAAGCTTACTTGATGGCGTGGTAGTACTAATACCAATAAAAGTACGTCTTCGTGGTTGTTTGTAAAATAATTTATTGTAGTTAAAAATAAATGTGATAAATAAACTAAATAGTGTAACCTATCATAGTTCACTCTGATTATGAGTTCTGAGGATGTCTGTGGCACTGTAAGCGTTGCTTTGAGGACAGTGGTGCACTTGAGTACAGTACAGAGAGAACCACTGATAATACAATACTGAGCCGTGCTTCACAGTCGGATTATTCCGATAGCTCCATTCGAAATCCAGCGTGCAATTAAATTGATTACTGCTCTTTGTCTTTATGTTTGTCAGAACTGCCAACTGATTGTTATAAACGCAGTGAGATTAGTTTTAAATCGTATTAATTCCTATATATTTTGTGTTTGTATTATATATATATTTACTATTTGAAGAGAACATTTATCAATTAAATAAACCTATAATTGCAATGAAGTAGTCATATTGTAACAACTAAATTGTAATAGTGTAAAGTTATTTACGTGTATTTCACGTATTTTATGTTTAGATTGTTTTAAAGTGAAATGTTCTTCGTTAAAAGATTTGTTTAATGATTGCCACTGACACGCATCATTAGCAGTTGTTACTTCAATAAAGTATTGCCATTGTTATTTCACTGTCGCGTTGGATAATTTTGGAACTATGGGAACTCAGCAATAGAGTTGAAGGATTTTAGATCCCTTCTTTGCGAGTGTAAATCTTAAAATAAAATAATAATGTCTTCAGCCAGCGTTAGTCCAAGTTATTTAGCCAAAGTTACGATTATGATCTTTGTTTCACTAGACAATGCTGTAGCATGTACAATAACAACACATATTAAAGTTTCCATGTTGATAAATTATGTCGGCTAATTAATAGCGATGTTTTGACAACCGTGTCGCCCATAGAAACTCCACAGTTCAATGTGCCCGGGGCTCACGTGTGGCCGTCTAGGCAAGTCCGTCAAGGCCAACTTTCACCTGATAGGATGTTAGTAACACACACATTATTCCAAGCAGTAGTTTCGATTTATTTACAATAAAAAAAACACTTTCCCATTCCACATTTTTCCTCCAGTTTTCGGCTTTGGGCGAATATGTGAAACAGAATAGTTAATTGTTAGCTTGAGAGGAATTTGAAATTCAAATGAGCCAAGCGGAATGTCATGAGGCAACGCGTCTCTTTTCGCTGAGTTCCAAGGATTTTCATTAATTTTCCCCCTTGAAGGAAATACGTGTATTAAACATTCTTTTGCGTGAACTGAGCATGGATGAATTTGATAGCTATTTCCCTCTTAAGTGTTTAGTTTTAGCGAGTATGATATTTTTATAATAAAAACATAATATGTTAATTTTAATATCCTTCAAAATTTAGGAGTTAGATAAATGGGGCCTTAAATCATATTTTATTTAAAAAAGGGAAATAAAAAAATAATACAAAATATTACCCGGTATAGAATTGTTTGTTTTCGCGCTGAGGAACAAACTCTAATTGGCAACCGACATTTATCTGTCGACCTAACAAGGAGAAGGAACGGGTTTACCCAAGTGAACATGGATAGAAGAAACTGAGCTTTCTAGATAATTAAACCAATTATTTAACATCGTATCATTGCTACTTTACTGTATTCTAACAACCTGATAAATTGTTTCACTAAGTGATCTTAGCCAAGAAAGACGTACATTATTATTGGCATACAAAGCAGTATATGCATGCTAGAATTCCTATTATAGACAGTTTTCCTTTACCCGTATTAATTAAATTTGTATGTTCAATACATTAACAAAGTTGCAAAAAAATATACCCAGTACAAATTTATACTATTCATATTCAATCCTATGACTTAAAACAGAGTATTAAACATCAATACATTTGCGATGGTTATATATAGTTGAAATATATATTTGCTTATCCCTTTCAGTTTAATATCGAATCATATCAGTCGGATCGTATTATTCATTTTAGTACCTTAAAACCGTAAATGGTGTAATCTAACTATTTAAGACACAAATATAAAATTTAAATTGTCTAACAATTACTTTGTTGATTTAATTGATTCTATACTTAGTGTGGTAATTGGTAATCCTCCAATTATACTTTCATATTTTTTAGATGGTAATAGGAAAAGTCTTGCCTTTATCATTATTTAATCATACATAATTTTTCATTCTCTGCAAACCCAATAGTTTGAGTTAGTTAATCAATTGAATTGATCGACAATTTCGATTCTGCCGTAGTTCTATTAGTACATTATAATTTTAGTTTGATAAAATTAATTTCAATAGAACAACAACTAACTACTGTCATTTGCCTTGCCTTACTCATCACTGTGTAACTTGATGGTACATGGTGGCATGATGAGTGGTCGTTCACGTCAGCATTGGGGCTTCTCTAATGAGTTCTTAAGCTAGGCTCTCGACACTTTAAACTCATACACAGTTGTTGACTTCGTTATAGTAAAACTGTGATAGTTTAATAATAGTGATCATAAGTTATTATCAAAAAATAGTTGCAGAAAATATACTCTAGCCCATTTTTATGAAACTCCAATTTATTTACAAAATGACTAATGGGTCAAGGTGCTTGCTTACATTCTCAATAGCAATTAACCTACCTGTTATTCAACATTTTAATCAAACCTTCTGAATAATCACCAGTGACAATCGATGTTTCACCATAAAGGTTTAGAATCGAATACATTTTTAATTTTACTAAAACTAGATTAAATTTATAATGAAAGTAATGCGATAAATGTATTGGAATGAAAACTGTGCAACAGTGAATCAGAGATAATCAGTACATCGTTTTATATTACAACCGTCATCCATTTGTTCACCACCATGGAATCCCGATTGTTCTTGTTTACCATAACTAGTGAATAAAACAAATCGTCGAGTCGATTTACATATCTCATTACTAACCTTATTGCCGATAACAGTTTTGATTACAACAATCTGAAACACTTAAATACAAAGTAGGAAACTTTAAAACTTGTTTGACACTGTTACAAACTCCAGCAATCCTTTACAACTTAACGTACCCTATAAGTTTCCTTGGAAGACAGAATAGTTTCACACAACCTAAATAATTTGTACATTTTTACTTGTATTATATTGTTGAAATAACCTATTATTAACACGCCAATGAGTATATTTATGAGTGAAACTTTTATGAAGTTAATATAAAAATGAAAGAGTAGGGAAGTGAAGTTAATATAACTTTAACGCAATAGAGCAAATTTTTCCCGGGCTAGTACAGCGCGAGCTGCGTAGAGCAGCATGCGTACCCGTACTGTCAGACCCACAGGTGGTTTAACACTTACAACTTATGTTTTCTAGCACCTTTATCAATAGGGTTACTTTTACACTGATAAACCTCGAAATTAAAATTCTAACTTGTTATTGTTTCGTCAACGCAACAAAGTTTAAGTATAGCAAGATTAACTTAATATAAACAATAAATAACACATTTTTAATGACGTAAACATTTTAAATTATTTGGTCAAAATCTGACATAAAGGTTATAGCTGATAAATCAACTCACTGGACCAAAAGAGCGAGTTATCCCCGTGAAATCGATACAAGAATTCATCGCGAGTGGAATTTCTCTCATGGTTACCTTACTACGATGTTTACTAGAATGAAAATGAAAGTATTGAGATTACCTTGGACTGAGACGGTGGTTTGTCGGTCGTTGTCGGCACTGCCGGGCTATCGACTGAGCTTGAGCACTGGCAGCACTAGCAGCAGCGGCAGCGAGGCGTGTGAAGGGCGGGGGGCCTCCCACCTCCCACCACCTCCTCCTCTCGCGAGGACCAACTCACTCGCTCTCAGCTGATTGCTGAATGAGCAGTGGCATTTAGACGCGATGTTCAACTCAGCTGAACGTTAGATGCAGGAGAACGTCTCGACAGTGCCCACTGATGGAGGGAATCGATGAAAAAATCGGAAATACGATAACCTCGGTAACACGAATAGTCAAGAGTATTCGTGTTGACAAGGTTTACTGATAAACAGGGGTTGGCATACAAAGATTAATATAACAACACACTGCTGAAACTCGTAATCATCATGCTGTTGGATGATTTGATGTTCCGTAAATTATGATGAGGTGGATTGTTGGTAGTACTCGGTGTTCTATCTTGATCCTTCAAAATTTGCGTTCCTTGATGCGTGCATCTCATCTCACAAACCGTTGCTGATTGTGGACTCCCTCTTCTTCTCGGACCGAACCTCTTTTTTCCTACATGTAGTTCATACTGACATTCATAGTAAAGTATCCCACAAGGATCTTCGTTTATTGGCGGATACCTCCTTAAGTGTCAGCAAGATTTCTCGTGACATTCTCTAGAATTAAATGATCATTCAGAGTAGTATATTTCTACAGTAACCGTCATATGAAAATGGTAAAGTGAAAACTGACAAAACAAAGTTCATTGACTTCGATTTTAGTGTAAGAGGGTAAACCCAGCCGTCCAGGCCCTGGCGGTGCCAGGCGGCGCGGGCGCGGTGGCCTGAAGGAAAGAGGACAACCACGGGCGTACCTGATACACGGCGCAAGGTGATCGGCGGCGCGTTACCGTCGTCGCGCTGTTCTGATCGTAACTCACTCCATTGCAGTAAGAAAACCTATAATATGGTTCACACTTATATTTGGTTTATGATTTCCCTGAATTTCCCAGACCAAAAAAGTTAATTTCCTTTCCCTAACCTAATAAAAAATAATGTTCTCTAACTCTCGACTCGGAATGCACACTTTATTTACAATAGGTAATTTAAAAAAATATGATTGCCTCCACCATCCCCTTAGCCGTCTAATGCTCTCTTGATAATTTTAATGTTTACAACAGTTTGTAGTTTTCCAATACATATTTGCCTTATCTTTTTCACTTCCTCTTCGTTGCACCATAAAAACAGATTTAACAAAAATCTGAGAAGTTTTGATTTTCGCACAGTAATGCTTTGCTTTAAATTAAATTAAACGTTGTCCCTGACTTGTGTAAAATATTAGTAATTTTCTCTGACTTTCGGCATTTTTTCCAAAATTGTCCCTGACCTTTTTAACATTCCCTGACTATCCCTCACTTTCCATAAAGTGTGAACCATTAAAAACATGTGATTTGAGGCGATGGTAACCAAAGAACAAAAAATATGACCTTATTCACTGGTAGCCGATGGCCGAATGAGCTCAGGGGGTGGAGGAATTCCAATGACTCCGCGCCGAGACAGGCCTTTGATGTTTACCGACTTTCCACGGGAAAGCCCGCGCCAGCACGGAAGCGCCTGACGGACCGCGGGCCGACCTGATACACGGCCTGTGGTGTGGCAAGTTTTATGGCCTGGCCCGCCAGAACACGGGCCGTGTATTATAGGCTTTAGTTAGGGCGAAAGTAATATTAACTTTTGCCAGCAAAGAAACTTTCCTGGATTACACATCTCTCTGGTTATGGAGGCATTGTTAAATGGCTAAATTTGTCTTGACTTATTTTACAATGTTTCAAAGAAAGTAAGGTTATAGCAGTAGGTAGTTAACCTATCCATACTTCATACAGACTTTATAAATTAGCTACTGGATGCGAATTCAGGTTCTATAGGCGCACAAAGGTTGTGCTGTTTTAATTGGAGAGGCTAAATCCAAAAGAACAAATTTACTTTGCATTTTTTCTCCATTAAGAACCAACATAAAGTTTGGTAAATGAAGAGGCTCGACAGTCATGTGATGGGTAGTGTGCAAATGAAAGATCTATCTCACCCTTCTTTCGACTTGACTTACAATCTTTAGGAGTTATTAGAATTCCATATAAAATGGCTCAACTCCAGTCTCAAAAACAGAAAACGATAAGATTATTTTTCTAGAGATGTCTCAAATATCTTTTACATGCATAGGCCCTATCTACAAACTTAGGTGACCCTCTTGAATCAATTCCAGGCCAATTTTAATTTTGATATTGTGAATGGTTATATTTACAAAATTTAAATTCATGTATACAATTCTATCATTTTAACCATTTAAAATCAGATTTTATAGACCAATAACTAAAATTTCAAATCAATATAAGTAAATCAAGGTCACTTATAACAGACAGTTACACACAGGAAATTTATGTCATTTATATACATCCCATATTTATGTTCATATAGTTGGTTTATATGACGAAGTTAAAGATTCAAGCTGAAGCTTTTATTGATTTGAAATTTATTATAATAGTGGAAATAAATTCACATTGCGTAAAACTGCAGTTTGCAAAATGAAATTTCTTGGAATGTTCTTTGATGATCAACAGTTGATTTCCACATTCATTACGATTGTTCAAAAATAAACATAATCCATAATTTATGTGCATAAATAATTACTGCATCCATTTGAATAAAGTGCCAAAAAAAGTTTTCTTATTGCTGACTTTGGGCTGGTTAATAATCTTATGGAATACAAATTTTGGACCAACTAGCATGCAAATAAAAAAAATGGTTTGTCAACAAAGATCATTAAGGCTCGTAAGTAAATATTAGACAATCATGATAACAGACTTTGCTTTTACCTACCCTACCATGCATATATTTTTATCTTTATTAATTACGATTCGAGTAAGATATATTTATAATGGTAATGGACATTTCACTATTGTTTCTTCCCTGCTAAATATTTATGATTTTAAAGAAACCTAATGCCTGATTATATTTAATTTTTATTAAAGTAATAAACTAAAGGGTTTTTAAATTCGGTTAACACATGAAACGATAAATTACTGCGGCAACAACGTCAGAAAAGCTTGAAAGACTTATTGCGTGGCAACATGCCCTCGCGTTCTAGGGTGACCGATGTAGGGGCAAAGGGAAGGGGGTGGGTTAGCCACCTGTTGACAGTCAAGGGTAGTATATTATTTTCCTTAAACGTATCCACAATGAAACCGGATGTTTAACAGGTTAATTAAATTTATTATTATAGTATTTAGCCAAACTCGAACGAACGTATATTGAAACATATTTCAGTGAATAAAATTTAAATCTATTCTATTTGAAGTAACATTTAAGACTCTCGTCTATTAGGATTGGGGAGTTCGTAAACACGTAGAACACTTGGATTATTCCGAAATAATTGTATGCTCCAGTATTTATGTGCATCATGTCCTGTAATGCAGCTACTTTGCGGTAGGACTTCGAGGGTGATTGATGCGATGGGATGACGAAGCTGACTTTCAAGGTTGTAAAAGGTAAAGCTTGTAAAAGCTTTTAATTTAATCAAAGCTTCATTTGGAATAATGGTTAGTCAATCGTTGGTAACTGGGTTGTCATGATACTTCATGATACTGTATACTTAAGCCAACTAAACCCTACACTATAACCTTATGATCATAATATTTGCATTGCATTCTCTCCGAAATACTTAAACTAGTAGTTTAAAAATGTATACCCCCCGGTATGCTAAATAAACAGTTTGAAATTGAGCATTATAAGGATTTAAATATAATTTATAATATAATAAAACCAAATCTCTTATGTTTTATGATTGTTTAACTACTAACGGACCTTTTCTATTTAAGTATATGACAATGGTATTTGAGGGTACATATTATAAATGAGTTTGATCAGGTTGATGGAAACGAACCATACATAACATAATAACCAAAATAGCTTTGAGATCATAATTTTGTTTATACTATATTTATTAATATTATGATACTGTACATGATTTGTTTTTTTGTAACCTTACTACTTACTGCCTAAAAACCCAATGCTATTACTGAGCGAAATGGATAATAAAAAATAATCTATGCTAACGAGATTTTTAATTTATGTGTATATTTGGTCATATTAAAAGTAAAATTTCCATGCTACCATGGTTAAAAATACCCCCGTCGCAGCAAACCTGCGGACTCAGCGAATTTCCAATGCATAATATTTGTCTGAATTCCACATAAAGCCGCAAACCAAGTTTCATAAAAATATATTCACATATAAGCGATTTTAATTATTCTCCATAAGAATAACATTGGTAATGAGTATGTAGGTTTGCTGAAACAAGGAACAGAAACAATTGGTTTTTATGCAAATATAAATAGAATTTAACTAGGCGAAGCCACATACTAAGTTTCATCGATATTCAATCATAACTAAGCGATATATGACATTCTAGTTATTCTCCATAAGAATAACATGGGGCTGAGAAAGCAGGTTTGCTGCAACGAGGAGTAGAAAAATGGGTTTTTATATAATTATCAATATAACTCAACCAAGTGAAGCTACATACCAAGTTTTATTAATTTATGTTCATAATTAAGGGAGTTAGTACGTTTTACTTATTCTCCATAAGAATAACATGGGGGCTGAGTAAGCAGGTTTGCTGCTACGGGAATAATCAACAAAAAATCAATTTTTTGTGCAAATGTCAATATACCAGTACTACTTGAAGCCACATACCAAGTTTCATCAACATACATTTATAAATAATCGAGATATCAAATTTTATTTATTCTCCATAAGGATAACATTGGACAACGTACTGTGTTTAGCACTTCGAATATCTCTGCAACGGTTGGGCGTAGAATCACAATTTAAACACCAAAATGATTGTTTTGTGGAACTGAACATATTGGTAAAAGCAAATGTGAAGTTTACATTAAAATAAACTGAGGAAAAGCCAAAAACCTTTTTCCCATAAGATTAACATGGGAGATTTTATAAGCAGGTTTTTTGGATTTTCTCCGCAACCACTTAACCTAGGTTAATAATTCAAAATTCTAAATTATTTGTTTTTTAAACTCTATAACATGGTCAAAACCAAAATTAAGTTTTTTAAAAATTTTAGGGTGAAAAATGCAAAAAACTGATTTTTGGAAAATTTAAAACCCCCATAAACCCCCCTTCCCATGGTCCGATTTTTCTGGTTTTCGAACTTAAAGTCATGAATGTCATTTTACACATTTGAGCCAACTTTCATCAAAATCGGACGTTTTTTACTCAAGTTATCGTGTTAACGGACACACACATATATATATACATATATATAAATTTGAACGAATAGTGTTTTTGGCATCTGGGGACCTCAAAACAAAAAGTTATCATGGTCTCGGGCTTAAGTCTTACCATGAGACCTACGGTAATAGCTTCTTCCCTATAGGGGAAATTCGCTAAAAAACAACGTTGTTCAACCATTAACATAGGCTAACAGAAAATAACCTGGGACAAAATGTTAGCAATCATGTACTTTTAACAACGAAAGAGAACTTAGCGTTGATAAAGTAATAAAAAACTTCCGGATGCAATTAGAGATTGTAAAGTAGAGAGTAACTCCTTTCCCAAACCCGTAGATCAGTTTTCTTCATCCAATCTTAATTTTCACCACTATTCCAACCCACTCACCTAAATCGAGCGTTTAATTTATTCGTGATCCAGGGAAAGAGAATCCTATATATTAATACGCTAGGTTTTTTTTCTTCATAGTCATAAACTCGGTAACGGCTGGACGAATTTTAATGTTTGAGGTGTAAAAGTAAAGGTATTTTTACGTAGATTTGTCAATACGTCTCAGAATATTAAGAAAGGCCATCACTTAAATATAGTAAAGGGCTGGATTTTCAAAACAGTGGCGCTATCCAATGACAGAAGTCTAAACTACATGTTGATCGAAAGTACGTTATCCGTAGTATTCTCAGATGTTATCATGCGTTTTAATATCAGATGTTTTGTTATGTTTGTTTACAACTGAAGTAACCTTTCGTTGGGTATAAACTTGCTCAGATTCCAGCAACAGGACAACTAGTATAATTTAAGTGTTCAAATATGGTTTGCACACTAACTTTTGAAATATTTTGCAGTGTGATATTACGTTTCCTAATATTGTAATGCTAATCAAAATAGTTTTTAAAGTCAGGCGATAGCCTATTTTTATTTTCAAATTTTGTCAATTTAAGTTTATAGTTTACCAAGGGGGCTTCAAAATAATGTAAATATTGTATTAAGTTATTTTAAATTAACTGTCGTAGAAGATCAAAATGTTTACTAATAATAAATTTTGGAGAATTTAAATGTATATAATGATCCAAAACGATGTGATGATACAGACACCTTCGCACACGGCCGAATGATTCGTCGATTCGCTCAGGCAAACGTCCTGGTGAGTGATTTTGAAGTAAATTATCAGTGGGAAAAACACGAGCAGAGACGAACTACCTATTCACACTTCGCGTTCGTCTTCGCTCGCCGAGTGTCGGCCAGACTGGAAGTGGCATACTGAGAACTAAGGGCGGCCTCCAGACACGAGCAGAGACGAACTACCTATTCACACTTCGCGTTCGTCTTCGCTCGCCGAGTCTCGGCCAGACTGGAAGTGGCATACTGAGAACTAAGGGCGGCCTCCAGACACGAGCAGAGACGAACTACCTATTCACACTTCGCGTTCGTCTTCGCTCGCCGAGTCTCGGCCAGACTGGAAGTGGCACACTGAGAACTAAGGGCGGCCTCCAGACACGAGCAGAGACGAACTACCTATTCACACTTCGCGTTCGTCTTCGCTCGCCGAGTCTCGGCCAGACTGGAAGTGGCATACTGAGAACTAAGGGCGGGCTCCAGACACGAAACATTTGACCTTTCTACCGCTTCCCCAATTTTAACTTTCAAAGCCCGTCCCTCCTCAACGGATTATCCGATATCGTTGACTTATTTATGCCTCAAATTAAAGAACAGAAAAATACCTAGCGATATCAGTGAGACAAATTTTGATTTCAAAACTCGCTATAAAACGAGCCATACTTCAACAATTTCAGATAATCTGTTGAGGAAAGTCGGAACTTGAAAGTTAACATTGGTCTTATGGATTTAGGTGACTGAAACCCCTTCTTAAAACAAAAATGGACTTGGATATAATTTTAACTTATTTGTGTAACTATGTAACAAAGAATTTTCTACAGTATGGGCTTCAAAATGTGGTATGCTATCTTATTTTTTCGTTGATAAATATTTATAAGACCATAGGGAACTCGGGAACATTTGTTCTAATACAATCAGTATTAGAAAACAATCAGTTTTAGAATAAAACAAATATACAGCTATAATTTCAAGACTGTATTTCACAAAATTGCACAATTAGGTGCAATATTCCATAGACTTCCATATCCCTAGTTGCAGCAGGATAAAATTTATTAAGAAGAATATAATTAAAAACCATTGAACCTACAATGGCACCTGAGGTCAACTAGAAAACCAAATGTTATAAACTTAGTTAATATTTATTCACCCCCCTGTGAACTTTGCAAAATCTTATTGCTGCCTGAGGTACATTGTCATGTAATCAAAGTAACATGAGCCATTGACTTGGAGGTAACATGAACTTTGGAACTTTCGTGACGTCAACGTCTCTAACTTAGTTACACACGCTGAAATGTTACAAACTTCAAAGCAAATTTTATTACGTAATCAATTCAAACTTGGTTAGGGCCTACATAAATTAATACCAATAATCAAGCAACCCCAAAGAAACCGCTTTTAACCCTCTTCAACGTACAATCCACTTGCAAAACATAAACTCAGAAATACTGAAAGCTGCGTACACAGCGAATTTCCAATGCATATATATGTATCTTGATACCACATAAAGCCACATACCAAGTTTCATCAATATACATTCATAAATAAGCGATTTATGACATTTTAATTATTCTCCAAAGGATAACATGGGGGCTGAGTATGCAGATTTGCTGAAACAAGGAATACAAAAAATGGGTTTTATACCTCAACTAGGTAAGGCCATATACCAAGTTTTATTAATTTATGTTCATAGTTAAGAGATAACATTTTACTTATTTCAGAATTAAGAAAAGTAAAATAAATTTTAATGAACAATCCTTTATTTTCATTGGATGAATTTTTTAAAGAAGAACCAAAAAATTTAAAAAATAAGATAACATGAAAAAATAGGAAATTTAAGGTGCAATATGTTTTTAGACTTAAGATATTTTGTTGTAAAAGCCTACACAATTTATAATTGTTTTTCGGCAAATAAATATTATTATTATTATTATTATTAAGAATAACATGGGGTTGAGTACGCAGGTTTGCTACTACGGGAACTATCGGCCAAAAAATTGTTTTGTTGTGCAACTGTTAATAGAAATCAACAATATGAATCAATACACCAAGTTTCTTTAGGATAAGTTAATAAATAAGCGAGATATGCAATTTTTCTTTTTCTCCATAAGAATAACATTGGACAATGTACTGTGCTTAGCACTTTCAATATCTCTGTAACCTGTTACGTAGAGAAATTATCGAAACCCCAGATTGTGTGCTTTTTAAAGCTGAATCCAATGATGAAAACTAAAATTTGACATTTTTAAATATTCCATGAAAAAACTTCAAAAAACCCATTTTTGGGGTACAAAACCCCCCCAAAATATCGCTTTGGATGGAGCGATCTGGGTGGTTTTCAAACTTAAAGTCATAAATGTTTCTTTACATGTTAGAACCAAATTTCATCAAAATCGGACCATTTTACTTTCTCCCCTTATACATAGTATATGGAGAAAGTATTGTTTTCGTAAAAATTTTCGAATTTGAGTTGTTAGTGGAAATATTCGTTTTGGTGCTCCCTGAACCCAAAAAAGTGGTTTTTACGTGATGTCTGTCTGTGTGTGTGTATGTGTGTGTGTGTGTGTGTGTGTGTGTGTGTGTGTGTGTGTGTCTGTGTGGATGTGTACAGAGCTAGAGCCTTAACCAATGGGCCGATTTTTATGAAATTTGGCATGTAGGTACTAATCCACGATATCTCCAGGCGTTTTTTTCATTTTTGATTTTTAAGGGTAATTATCCCCCCAAAACCGCCAAAAAACATGAAAAATCCAAATTTCTCAAAAACGGCTCTTACGATTTTGATTAAACTTTAGTAGTTTGTAGAACTTTAGTTTTCCAACAAAATGGTACCACCCACATTCCTGTAAAAATTCGGGTTCAGAAATTACAGGACTTAAAACATCAAAAATTCAGTTTTTTGGATTTTTCATAAAAAGACATATATATAAAAAATATTACTATTCACCATTAAAATGAGCTCAAAAAACTAAATAATTTGGTATTTTTAATTACTATTCTACGATTGCTGGTTTCGGAGAAAATTGAAATTTTCATTTTGCGGTTAACGCAGTACGTTGTCCAATGTTATTCTTACGGGGAATAAAAAAATTACTATTTCTCTCTTATTTACTGATCAATTTCATTCAAACTTGATATACTTGTCAAGTTAGCATTGATCAACAGAGGTAATTCGAAATATGTTGCCCCTTAATAACCCTGGGGGGGAATAGGGGGCATTTCCCCTCTTAAAACCACGAGTGTAGCAATGGATCTGTAGTGCCTCCAAAGCAGGGATTTGGGTGGATGTTTTTTAAAACAACTTGTTTACAAGATTTTCTGTACATTCGACCGTGCTTTGTGTTCTATATTTAGTAAATAAAAAGTAATTTATTCATTAAAGTTGGGCTAAAAGGGAGAAAGTATGTGTCAGTTTCCTGATACCGTTTATTTACATGAGTTATCACACCCACACACATATATATATATATATATAGTTTTGAACGGATGGTGTTTTTGGCATCTGGGGACCTCAAAACGAAAAGTTATCATGGTCCCGGCCCTAGGTCTTACCATGCTGACCACGGTAATAGCTTCTTCCCTATAGGGGAAATTCGCTAAAAGAGGCATTAACTGCTTATCGCTATAAAATAATATACATTTTCAAACTAAAGTTAAAGAAAACATTACTTAAAGTCAGAATAAAAAGGAGCTAACATTAATATGACAATGTCATGAATATCAAATACAAACTTTAATTCTGTAACTGATATTTAATAGATATTAGATTGCCATTACAAAAATGTCAAGCTAAATGAAGGAGACTCGATTATAATTGGATCGCTCTGATATAAAAATCTAATTTTCCCCCTCAACTGTTTTGAGTGAACACTTCAGCTATTGGAAAAATCTTCAATAAAGAGTAATACTCATATTTTTTAATTAATATTACCTATTCTTTATTTGTTGAACAATACACACTAAAGAAATTATTCAAATAATCCTCTTTTAGAAAATAATATCAGACACATGTCACGTAGTTGCCCCACATTAATTGATGTAATACCTATTTTAATTTATTTTATGTATTTTAGAATGGTATATCAATATCAATCAAATCTTACTTATATTGACAGAGTAAACTACTTTTTGGATTTTAATATGAAGGAAAACAATCCCAGAGGTAAAGAGAAAATCCAAAATTATAAAATTAATTTAATTTAAAGCTTTAATATTAAAAGTGTACACTTACCCTTAAATTGAGTTTTATTTCACATCTGTAAACCATCATTGTCTGCAGACAGAGCTGACTTGAAATAAGGGTTACTTATTTTTAACAAATCAACCAATTGTATCCGGCTATTCTTAAGTTGAACAGTTTAATTATGTATGTAAATGTTTTCATTATTCAAATATTTAATTTGAATTTACCATGTAAATTAAAGACATTATGATTCTAAAGAAGTTTTTAATGGACAAATTAAATACAAGTTTATGATTCTAAACAGAACATTTGTATTCAATATGACCTGTGCGGAAGTGCTAATAAATGGGTTTTTAAAATGTAAATATTATATTTATTTTTATGAGGCAGTCTTAGAGGAAGCGTCCTTGGAAATTATATGACCTGCAATTACCACAAATAGTAAAAGTACAACCAAAGGTACTGATGTCTAGATTTTAATGCTTAATACAATTCACTAAGTTGCTTTATTTTAATAAATGAATAAGTAATGAATTAATTTCTTAATAGCAAGTAACTAGGAAGTCATGGAACTATCCATGGGTTTTAAGAAACCTGCAAAACAAATCTCTTCCAAGAATGATCAAGAAACACTTTATCTCCTGATTTTGGTTAGCTTCCTCCCCAAAACAAAAATACAACCCCTGCGATCCTTTAAATGTATGTATAATCCCTTTAAAATTATTTTTAATATGGTCTACTCTTACTATAAACTGTGCCAGACTTTTCCTGTTGGTCATCTTATAGAAGAAGCCTTGAAAACTTTATTTTAAGCATAGACCATACTATACATAATTTGATATAGTATTAGTCATTGCCACAAACCGGACCTCGAAACCTTTATATTGGGACCGGACCTTTATATTGGGAATGATAAAAATTGTAATATTCACTAATACTGTAGCACTTAAATGTAAACTTCGACCGGCTGTCATTTCCGACTCAGTGGTCCGTTCGAGATCAAATTTGCAGCATTGTTTTCTACTAATTAAGTCCTTTAATTTGATGTACATCCCAACCTATGCTGTCATTTAAGATTTTCATCTTAATCCTTAAGTAAAAAAAACTCATAGTTGCTTCAAAAAGATTTGTATGAGTAGTATTTATGTCCTAAGATTTAATATTTTAGCTATAAAAAAGTTTTAAAAAAATACTAAGCCGTTCCGGGAATTTCAAGCACCCCTGCCCTGTATAATATAGCATGTAGTGGCATGAAACTATCTATTTAGAGTAAATCTCTGAACATAGAGCAGTCAGGTTGGTGTCACTATATTTCGCTTAGCCCAAGGATACTGGAAAAAATAAGATATCCTTGGTTTACTCAGTTATAAGTTTGAAATTTACTAAGTACAATATTTTTTGCCATTTTCCATCATCCTATGACAAGGCAACATATAACCATCTATTCAGAGTGAACTACTGAACATAGAGCAGCCAGATTGGTGTCAATAGAACACCAATCCCTTCACAAGGATGATGAAAAAAATATGATATCCGGTATATAACGGTATGTTAGCATGTATTTTTAATTATGTTCACATGCAGCATTTTATTTGTGTTTCCTTCACAAAATAAAGTAAATAAATTTGTTAAATATACTGATACAATAAATGTTGGGGCATCTCTTCCAGTATCAGTAAGAAATAAGTAGCACTAAGCCAGAATACCATTTGTTTATCGTTCTTCTATCACCATAATCAAGCTATTTTTTTTCTGGAGTGACATACAATATAAATATGAATTAATGATCTTCATGATTCGTACCAACAATTTTTAATTCACAACCAGCTAGGTAGTTTAGTGGTTAGAGTGTTCGGTTTATAATTTTAAGTTCACAAAAAAGAATCATATCAAAATTTGAAAATTTGCGAAGGTACCAATACAGTTTTTTATGCAACTGACCCAGCTGTCATTTATTATTAGGCTTTCATGATGCTTTTTATGAGCAACTAAAACTAAGATGGTAACAAGACCAGGTTTTGGACCCTTCTTAATAAATGGTTAGCGTTTTGGACTTAATCAGTTCAAGGTAAAACCGTTGGCATTAAAAAAAGCTTAAAATTCCCGATGGCGTAAATAAAACAAACACTAAAACAGTCTATATGTGAGTAGATCAAGCTTTTATACAAATATTTAGTAAATACCTCCATGCAAATAAATAATAACTAAATTAACCTAATATATATAGGTGACTAAGAGTTTTCCTTCTTCACAAATGTATAAGTTACTTGAAAACATCATATTTTGTTAGATGAGTTCTATAAATTGTATTCTATAAGATTAATTGTGGATATTTGATAAATCATAGGATGTAGGGAGATGGCTCAAATTAATGAATGACACAAGGAACCCAGGAAAAATATTTGTTTTATTGCAAGTCAGTCAGAAATAAGGACATTGCCCCATAGGAAAAGCATGGGGACTGTAAAACATCTGTTTTGATTACATTTCCATCTGTAATTTGTGTAATTTTTTTAATGTCTACTTTGTTTGTACATTAACATTTGTTTATAATTTCATACTAAACTTACTGGTAACCTGTTCTCCTCACCAGGGTATCGCATTTCACAGATATAAAGAACAATTAAGTGCAAAATTAAATATAATGACAGCTCAGTGACAGTCTGAGTAGTTCAAACATCTGTTTATCTATATAAATAAAGCAGAGTTCTTGTCTGTGTGTGGATCGTCGTATGGCTAAACTACAAGGAGTTAAGGCATGAAATTTTCAGGGTAGATTCCTTTAGGTTACAGCTGTTGTACCTGACTCTCAGTTTCCTCTAAATCCTCTAGGGCTACTTCCCGTGGGACATCAAAAATTCCAATGTTAATCAAATGAGACCATAAGGTTACAGTTTTCTGCTATTTATTTAATGTTGTTCAAATAAATAGCTGACATTAGTAATTTACTTTTTTAACTACATTTTACACCCGGGTGAAATCGGTATAATCAGCTAGTCAATAATATTAAAAAGAAGAGGTGGTTTCTGTGTCTGCTGTTCCGGGTAAACGCAAAAACTACTGAACCGACTGGGCTGAAACTTTACACAAAGGTAAGTCTTCAACCCGTGCAACAAATAGGCTTATTCTCTTCCTTAAAATCCCCTCGGAAGCCCCGTGAACGTCCTAAGTTCAATGTTTACATTTCAGAAGAAAGTAAACATTCAGAAACTGTTATTTGAACAGCTGTGGATACTTCCATTTGACAGCTTTACAGAGCAGAAGCAAGAGCAGCTGTTTCAAGACCTCAACCTTTCTAACCCATGCGAAGAACGTGTACATCAGCTAGTTTAAGTTAAATTGATAAGACAAAACTAGCGTAGTAGAAATCCAATAAAGTATTTCTTACACAATCATGACATGGGACCACTGAGAGCCAGGTATAAGTAAATTGCTTTTGAAACATCTAGAGGACAAGTAAATGGCTTTAATATGACATCTCAATCGTTATAATTGGTCATGAAATAAAAACCTAGCTGACCACAAATTCTTAGAGAACTAAGAACAAGAAGGTAAGAGGCTCTAGCCCTAATAAGCTATTACTTTATTACTAAAAAGAAGAGGATAGGCTATAGTCCAAATTATAAAACAAAATATTAAGTGTGTATACTATATCTTCTTTTCATTTTCTCCTAAAAAACAAGTAAAACATTTGTTTAGTTGTGTCTAAGTTGATAAGAAAGTTTTATGTCAAGTATTTTATACAGAATGATCATAATAAATTAAAATATTTTATTTTGTTTTATTTTACAAACTAACGGTTTGAGCCAATTACAAATAAGTAGCAGTGACATACGAACGCTTAATTATTCTGTGCTTAATATGATTCAGTTCCAATAATACTCATATAGGTATTTATTTAGGAACAAGAGTCAAGGAAAAATAATCTTCATCATAAGAAATCGTTGAATCAATAAAAAACTTATATACACAAGTAATCAAAGTGATAATGGAGAACTCAGAAGATTTTCTCTTCAAAGCTAATGTATTTTAGTAATTTTAATAAATAATATACTGCAATAAAATAATCTAGAGTTTTGATAAGTTGGTTAGAACTTTACATTGGCAGAGTTGTAAATGAATTATAATCTAAATGAACCACCAAATCATATTACACTAACTAACCAAGTTAGGACATCGATACATCGTGGCTTGCTTAACTTTGTAAGCTTTTCTTGACAGGAAGCAATGGAAGCAACAAAATTAATTTATATCTGATGCAACTTTAACTGTTCCAAGTTTAATGGATAAAGTTTAAATCTATTCATATTTACCTTGAACTTAATAAAACACCTTCAACATATTGATCTAGTTAATGCTGGATAAAGTTATTACAGACCATGTGAAACCTAAACTGCATCCACGTCTTAGGAAATTCAACCCATCATTGAAAAAAACATACCGAAAAGTTTAAAAATGAACACCACGCTTATGAATGTGTGGTTGACTCTGTCTGGTTTTTATGTTGATTTTTTTAACATATTGAACATTTGAACACTTAAAATTAAAAAAAAAAAACATGCTTCCGATGGACACACATAGTGAGGATAGGAAAGTACCAACACATAATCGGATGTGCAACTCAAAGAATTCACCTGTCAGCTCAGACCCATTGCTTGCTTAAGATCCACCCTCCCCTTCAACTCTGCCACAGACAGGTGAACTCTCCATGAGTTAAGTTACACATAAAAAAACCACGACTGAGACAGGTTAGAACCCTTGATCCAAACACTGTCTCCTGGCCGGAGGGATAGTGCCTTAGAGGCCGCAAAGCCACCTAGTCGTACAGTAGCAAATATGTTTTGTGTATTCAACACTTTCACTAATGAACACAACACAACAAATTGTGATCAACCAAGCAATCCCTCCTGCATACCTGCCTCAATTGTTAATTAAAATTCAATGTTCATAAAAATTAAATATGGTCTAACGCTAATCATCAAATTAATTTCATATTAATTTAGGCATTTGTGGAAGTTTTTGGAAGTTCACTCGTTTGGACTCTTCTTTACGAGGTAAACAAGTTGTATGGAATAAAAAAGGTTTTTGTTCTTTTTCCCAACGCAGTACAGTATTTTAAAACTTGTTTATATGCCAAAAACAGAAGAAACTAGCTCATTTTAAATGTTCTATTGATTAGTAAGAAACAAACAAACAAATAAATATACAGAAATCCCATTTTTATCATTTGAAAGATGTGAAAGGATTTACAAAAGAAAATATGTGACAAAATATAACAATTTATTTCCTTTTCACTTTAGGCACTTTTCTATTCCTGTTTTTATTTTTAACATTGGTCACTTCATAGAAGTCACTTCCCGTCTTCTTCCGTTTTATTTTTCTCAACAAGCTTCGTTTCTCTTTGCTGGTCAGATTTGACATCATCTTCGTAAGTCGTTCATCATCATCCTCCTCTTCAGGTTCATCATCCTCTTTTAGCAGATCAGATATATCTGAATCACTATCATCTTCTTCCACGACCTTTCGTTTTTTCTGTGGTTTTTCAACTTTTTCAGGTAATGTGGTCTCTTCTTTATGCAATTCTTGAACTGGGAAATCGGTCGTAACCCTAATTTTCGTAAAGTCTTGAACCACTTTATAAGTAGATGGCAGTTTTAAAATGTTGTTTGATTTATTTTCTGACTCTCCGTCATCATCTTTAACCTCTATCTGCTCCGATGTGCTAACTTCAGCAATTACTTCATCTGTTTCTGACTTCTCTTTTTGTCTTAGATCTTGAGTGTTCTGAGGCTCAATATTTTTATTTTCTTCTAACTTGGATTTTGGAATTTCAAACCCTGCTGGTGCAGTGTAGAATGGAAGTTTACCTCTTTGCCAATCATTGATTACCATTCTTGCAACAATAGAAATGTTAGGGTCACCACCTTTAAGTAGTTTGCCACTCTTCATAGCCAGTTGTGATAAAAAGTCTTCGCTGTCAGTCCAATTTTCAATTCCATACGTTCTAACAATATAATCTTTCTGTACCTTTGCCAAAACAGCATCAATATACTGTTCTGGGTCAGTGCACAATTCAATCCTGACCACTCCCTTCAAAACCTTGTCGACATCCGATTCTGATTGGGCAGTTGAGTAAACCACTCCTGGGCAATCGATCAGATAAATTCTTTGCATCAGCGTAATATACTGCCACACTTTAGTTTCCCCAGCAATCGGAGCAACTTTACAAACCTTTTTCGAGCGAAGGGAGTTGATAACAGAGCTCTTACCAACATTTGGGTAACCAATAAAACCAACACTAATCTGTTTCTTATCGGCATGAAGTTTTGAGAATTGGCGAAGAATGTTAATGACAGCTCCCTTCCCAAAGGGGTGGGTCAAAGAAGCATGGTAAGCAATGGTTGGATATTCTGCACTCAAAATGGCCACCCAGCGCTGTGTGACCCACGTGGGCACCAGATCAACTTTATTTAAAACAAAAATCAAATGTTTGTGAGGTTTTTCAGTTTTCAGAAATTTCTCTATATGTGAACATCTGGTACCTTGGGGGTCTCTGGCATCAAGCACCATGATTACCACGTCTGATGAGTCAATAACCTTATACAACTCATTCCAAATACGCCGACTCTGACCTGCATCCATGATCCAATCCCGAGTTATGTCTCTTTCTCCAGTGTCTTCTTTCACAAGATTAAAATCACTATTATTATCATAAGAATCTGATACTGAGTTCACAACTTCAGAAAGGTGCTCTTCATCTCTAACCACTAAATTAGGTCTTTTCCGCCTCTTTTTTTTGCCAAATACCGATTCAAAACTTTCAGTTTCTAATATATGAACCCTTTCATGTTTACTTTTTTCATTCAAAAGAGTGATTGGAAGTTTGGTAGATTTCATTACAACATCATAAGGGTTTTTCATTGCTTTACCCAACTCATCTTGGAACTTCTGTAAAGCGTTTTGGCCAATTACTCTGGAATTTTCAAACCACTTGCGATTGGGCTCCACCCTTGCTACAGTGCCTTGAGGGAGTCGCCCTTGGAAAGGAGCAGGACTTATTATTTTACCAGTTTTGTTCCTCTTGGCCTTGAAGTTACGGTACATTTGCAAACGGTTTATTGTGGCTTTGGTTCTCACCTTTGCAACTCCTTTGAGGCCTTCTGTTTTTCGCTCTGGATTCATACTGTGCCCAGATCTGTTGAACCCCTGCTTCCGAGGAGCTCCAGGGGTTGATTTTGTTTTAGCCATTGTGATCTGTAAAAAGAAAAATCTTGAAAAACCTACTGTCTATTAGACACAAGTTTTAGAGTTTTAATAAAGAAGGAGTTGGAGGAGAGATTTTAAGGAAGGGTGGCAGAGTACAGGATTACTGGTGGCATAAATCTTATATATTAATTAGCTAAGGAATGTTGTTTTTTCAGCCTACTACGTCTTTATTTTTCAATCGGTCTGGACAATTGATTTGACATTTTAAAGGTTTTATGCTGCAGATTACCAGAAAATTGTAAAACTCAAAAATAACGTTTTAGTTTTTAAAATATTGATATTTAAAAAAATCGCTCCATGTTATTTAAATGGGAGAATATTTTTGAAGGAACTCGGCCTTAGTTTGAGAATACTGGCAGCGTGTGGTTATGGAATTTTGACTAATTTAAAGCTTATCAACATTCCGATACTCCCCAAAATTGTCAGATTGTTGATATTCTTCCTTTAAGTTTATTAAATTATAAGAAGTATAAAGTCCTAAAATTTCTCCATGTTAATCATATGGGAGAATTTTCACCTAGGATTTTGAGGAACTCTGCCTTAAGTTTGAGAAAACCAGGCAACGTGTAGTCGTGGAAGTTGTTCCAAGTTGAAGCTAAAACATTCCGATACTCCCCAAATTGACAGATTTATCATTTCCTCCCTTTAAATTTGTTAAATAATACAAAGCATTAAGTCCTAAAACTTCTCCATGTTATTTATATGGGAGAATTTTGACCAGGAATTCGGCCTTAATTTGAGAAAACCAGGCAACGTGTGGTCATGGAGTTTGTACCAATTTGAAGCTTAAATATTCCGATACTCCCCAAAATTGTCAGATGTATCATGTTGCCTTTTTAAGTTTGTCAAATGATATAAAAATTGAATGCCTACAAAACATTTTGGTAGAATTTGTAGTATGTTTTACCCCAACTCAGTAAGTTTCATTATACAGCTGATCAGGTCATCAAACTTTTGATTTATTTTCGTCTGTAGTAGTGATGGTCAAAACCAGAAATTTCGAATCTCGAAACCGAAACCGAAACTTACAAAATCGAATCTCGAAACTCAAATCGCGAAACCCTGTTTACTTGCCTGGGTATGGTTATGAAAAATAAATCCAGAAAAATTAATTAAAACTAATTATATATTTTGGTTAGAGTTGTTCTTTCAGAAATAAAAAATCAATAATCCAAAAAAGGTGACGGTAGACGACCGATGACAGTAGGCTTTTGACTTTTGCATTATTGATCGAAACACGGGCGTGATTTCTGTTAAAAAACAACAATAAAGACACGAAAAATCTCAGCAGTTTCGAGTTTTGATTCTCGAAACTCACCCATCGAATCTCGAAACCGAAACTTTTCCAAAGTTTTGGTGGTTTTGAGATTCAAGTTTTGGTTTTGACACATCACTAGTCTGTAGTAAACATCAACGTTAACAATTTATTTTATTGGAAGGTGGGAATGTTTCTCGCACACCCCAGTGTGGGACTCCTCCAAGAGAAGACTACCCACTAAACCCAACTCCCCCCCTCAAAAATGGATGAGATAATAGGGTGACCACAGTATGAGCGGGTAATTGTAACCTGTAATAAGTATCTTATTTTTTAAGAGTTAATTTTACTTTCTCCCCCTTATGCGTAGTATACGGAGAAAGTATTTTTGGCAAAATTTTCGAATTTGAGTTATTAGTGGAGATATTCATTTTGATGGTCCCTGATTCTAAAAAAAATTGTTTTCGGAGTGATGTCTGTGTGTCTGTCTGACTGTATGTGTGTGGGTGTTTGTCTGGAGGTATACAGAGCTGGAGACCGCACCCGTGGTCCGATTTTGATGAAATTTAGTATGTAGGTTACTAAACCACAATATCTCCAGGCATTTTTAGCGAATTTCCCCTATAGGGAAGAAGCTATTACTGTAGGTCTCATGGTAAGACTTAAGCCCGAGACCATGATAATTTTTTGTTTTGAGGTCCCCAGATGCCAAAAACACTATTCGTTCAAATTCATATATATGTATATATATCTATATATGTGTCTGTTAACTCGATAACTTTTGAAAAAACATCCGATTTCGATGAAATTTGGCACAAACGTGTAAAACGACACTCATGTCGTTAAAGTTAAAGTCATTCATGACTTTAAGTTCGAAAACCAGAAAGATCAGACCACGGGAAGGGGGTTTTAAATTTTCTAAAAATCAGTTTTTTGAATTTTTTACCCTACATTTTTTTAAACACTCAATTTTGGTTTCTACCATTTTATAGAGCTTAAAAAAACAAATAATATGGTATTTTGAATTATTAACCTAGGTTAAGTGGTTGCGGTGAAAATCCAAAAAATGTGTTCATAAAATTTCCCATGTTAATCTTATAGGAAAAAGGTTTTTAGCATTTCCACATTTAATTTTACTGTAAACTTGACATTTCCTAATACCAAACGGTTCAGCTCTACAAAACAATCATTTTAGTGTTTAAATTGTGATTCTACGTCCATTCGTTGCAGAGATATTCAAAGTGCTAAACACAGTACGTTGTCTAATGTTATCCTTATAGAGAATAATTAAAATTTGATAACTTATCTCGATTATTTATGAATGTATATTGATGAAACTTGGTATGTGGCTTCAACTAGTACTGGTACATTGATATTTGCACAAAAAAAGATTTTTTGTTGATTGTCCGTCCCCATAGCAGCAAACCTGCATACTCAGCCCTAATGTTATTCTTATGGACAACAAGTAAAGTTGTATATCTCCCTTGATTATGAACATAAATGATTAAAACTTGGTACATAGCTTCACCTAGTTGAGTTATACTCATAATTGCTTAAATGTGTTCTTTTTTTAAAAACACATTTCTAATATATAATTATTTCTTGTTGCAGCAAACCTGCATACTCAGCCCTAATGTTATTCTTATGGAGAATAAATAAATTGCTATGTATCACTTATTTATAAATGTATTTTTATGAAACTTGGTAGATGGCTTTATGTGGTAGTAAGAAACATATAAATGCTTTGGAAATTCGCTTAGTGTGCAGGTTTGCTGCAACGGGGGTGTTTATTTTTTTATAATTTTTTTTATTTTTAGGGGTAACTTTCCCCCCAAAACTAAAAAACTGAAAAAATCCAAATATCTCAAAAACAGCTCAAACGATTTGATTAAAATTTAATGTTTTGTCGAGGTTTCCAAAAAAATAACACCACCCGCATTTCTGTAAAAATTCGGGGTTCAGAGATTACAGGGCTTAAAATTTCCAAAATTCCGTTCTTTTATTTTTTTTCATAACAATTTTAATTGCTAAATAAAGTTACCTTATCACCATTAAGGAAATCTAAATAAACTAAACAATTTAGTATTTTGAATTTTTATCCTACGGTTACTGATTGTGGAGAAAATTGAAACTTTCATTTAACGGTAAACACAGTACGTTGTCCAATGTCATTCTTATCGGGAATACAAAAAATACAATTTCTCTCTTATTTAGTGATCAATTTACTTAAAATTGTATATGCAGGTGAAGTTAGCATTAACCAACAGAGGATATTCAAAATATGAACCCCCCTAACCCTAGGGGAATAAGGGGGCAATTACCCTCTTAAAACCACTGTGTGTTGCAAAGACTCCAAAATTGGGATTTTGGGTGAACATTTCTGAAAAAAGGTTTTATTAGAAACTTTCACTTACTTATGTAGTCATTAAAGTTAGGTAGGCTAAAAGGGAGAAAGTATGTGTCAGTTTCCTGATACCATTTATTTAGTTTTGTGATTGTGTGACTTTTTACCAGTATCGTGCCACATATGAAGGTGGTGTATTTTTATAATTTATAATATTGTCAGTAGGTACATATTCAAAACTGCAGATGTTTAATTGTTGGTCATTGTTCATACAGGGCACCGGGCTATTCAAGCTTAATATTGTATCCGTCCAATTTCGACGGGCACCTACTACTGTAGTATGATATTTTGAAAACCGAGCCAAATACATTTTTTGAGCCCATGGAATTAATCTGAAGAAATTAACAGGGGAATTTATTCATTTAGAAGTAGTAGCGATCACCCAGAGGTTGAAATTCAACCAAAAATAATTATATGCAATCCCTAAGCGGCACATACGAATGGTGGCTGTTTGCGTGAATGTTTTGCCACATCCTGTGTGATCAGTTAAATAAAATGCATTTGAACCACTGCCCTTAATGTTGAACTTCATGAATAACCTATCTTTCTTTCTCTCTCTTACCCCCACCATAACCCTCTTCCTCCTCACACCCAGGTTTAATTTTTATAATGTGGAGTTAAAATGGATAAGTTAAGTCCAGGAGTTACAGGAGTCAGTAATATTTTGTATTTAAATTAGTCCTTGCTAAAACATCTGTTCTAGGTCTTGTGCTAGCAATTGTTATTATATCAACTGTCACATATTCAATTCTATTCCATAACATTAACATTGAAACATTGAAGGCCTGTGGGGAGCTTTAAGGGCCGATGTCAATTATGAGGGTTTC
This sequence comes from Allygus modestus, assembly GCA_963675035.1. NCBI lineage: Eukaryota > Metazoa > Arthropoda > Insecta > Hemiptera > Cicadellidae > Allygus > Allygus modestus. The sequence continues at coordinate 46,012,329 of OY776115.1, read as the reverse complement.
TACACATCTACACGACATTACCATTTTAACAGTATGCGTCAATTTCTCCTACGATGCACACAAGCTGAGAAAAAAGAAGGTACAGTTTAGTGTTTGACTATTTATATAATGATTTTTAATTTGATGGCATTGGGTAAAACTTAATATAAAACAACATTAATTTAATAAACACTGACTGTCAGTTACACATTGTTGAACAAAAATACTTCAGGTATAGTATTTTATCATGTTCCAGTAAATCAGAAATTCATCATAATGAAAGATTTGTAATTTAATTTAGAAGATGGAGGTTTTGGGGATGATACATCAATAACTACAATGCAATTATTATAATGGCGTCACTCAACGAGGCAATATTTGTGTTGCTATTAACAAAAAATAATACTGTTCCATAAAAATGCATGTTAACTGTGGATAACCTATTAATGAAATACCTCCGTAGCAGTAAACCTGCGTACTCAGCGAATTTCCTATGCATGCATATGTTTCTCACTACCACATAAAGCCACTTACCAAGTTTCATAAAAATACATAAATAAATAAGTGAATTAGGGTATAGCATTTTATTTATTCTCCATAAGAATAAAATTAGAGCTGAGTACGCAAGTTTACTGCAAAAAGAAAAAGAAGAAATATGTTTTTGTGCAATTATCAATATAACTCAACCAGATGAAGCTACATACTAAGTTTTATTAATTTATGTCCATAATAAGGTGAGTGTAACAATACCACAAACAAAATTTGGACCACTCTAACCAAAATGGTGGCTTAAAAGGTAAAAAAGTGAAGATTAAAGGCTTTATTAGAAACTATTAATGATTTACTTTTTTTGAGGTTTAAAATATTGTAGCAGATTGTCAAACAGCTGTGTTATAAATGGCACAGCTTTTACACACTGTCAATTTTATGGGGTGGGTACTCGTTCAATAATTTTTAAACGCAACATTTGGCTTGATAATGTCATATGTTATCTCTCTAGGGTACATTTTTTGGATAACCCTAACCAAAATAGCGGATAAAAATGTGTAAAAAAACATGACAGTCCTAAGTAACTATCATTAATTGGTGGTATCAGTCAGAGAAAATGAGTGTAGGAGACCTGGGAGGGTTCAGTTTTTAATGACTCGCTTTTTGGAAGGGCGACCCACATTTTGGATGGTGGGGGAAGGCGAAAAACTTTGAATTTTAGCATACTATGACTTTTATTAGCTCATATATATAGTCTATGTAAGACAAGTTCAATGGTAGAGAAGCTTATCACAACAATTCATATTCAACTAGTCTACAATGTAACAGCGGACAAGTTACACAACATAAAAGTCTACTCACAATCAATTTTATCTTATCACAAGCCACATGTTACAATTAAACATTTTTGAGTGACCCCTTCTACAGAATTGGGACTGTCTACCCTAAAAGGGAAATATGGAAAAAGCTGTGCCTTTTTATACCTTTGACTATCTGCTGTAGGCCTATCAATTAATTAAATAATTAAATAGAAATATTAAAATGACTGGCAAAATTTTGGTGCATCCAACCAAATTTTGTAAAAAGAATTTTAAAAGAGAATTTGTGAATGTTTGATAGATTGCAGGACAACAGGAGATGGCTCAGATTAAAGGTATTCACAAAAAAGCTTGTAAAAAAGGCCTTATAGGCTTTTAGAGTACCTTTTTACTTTCTCCCCCTATACATAGAATATGGAGAAAGTATCGCTGACATCAAAAGTTTTGAATATAAGTTATTGGTGGAAATATTAGTTTTGATTCTTCCTGAATCCAAAAAAAACGGTTTTTGTAGTGATATCTGTCTATCTGTATAGATGTTTCCAGACCTCGAGCCTACATCAAGAGCCGATTTTGATCAAATTTAGTATGTCGGTACTAATCCAGGGTAGCTTCAGGCAGTGTTTTTTTTTTATTTTTAGCGAATTTCCCCTATAGGAAAGAAGCTACTACCATAGACAACATGGTAAGACCTAGGCCCGGGACCATGATAACTTTTCGTTCTGAGGTCCCCAGATGCCAAAAACACCATTGGTTCAAAACTGTATATGTGTGTATATATATATTTAAATATGTCTGTGAGCACGATAACTCTCGTAAAAATTATCCGATTTTGATGAAATTTGGTATACACATGTAAAGCAACAATTATTATGACTTTAAGTTTGAAAACCTCACAGATTGATTTATCCGAAGGGGTAATTTGGGGGGGGTTGTACCCCAAAAATGGGTTTTTAGTTTTCACCATTGGATTCAGCTTAAAAAAACACACAATTTGGTGTTTTGATCATTGCCCTACGTTAATTGGTTACGGAGATATTAAAAGTGCTAAACACAGTATGTTGTCCAATGTTTCTCTTATGGAGGATAAGAAAAATTGTATAGCTCGATTATTTATGAACGAATACCAACGAAACTTGGTATATATGGCTTCATACAGTTGTGGTCTGTTGTTATTTGAACCAAAAAACAAGTTTACTTATAATTCCCTAGCAGCAAACCTGCGTACTCAGCCCCCATATTATTCTTATGATGAATAAGTAAAATAGCAAGACTCCCTTAATTATGAACATAAATTAATAATACCCCCCGTCGCAGCAAACCTGCGTACTCAGCGAATTTCCAATGCATATATATGTGTCTCACTACTACATAGAGCTACTTACCAAGTTTTACAAAAATCCATTTATAAATCAGTGATATTTATAGCATTTTATTTATTCTCCATAAGAATAACATTAGAGCTTAGTATGCAGGTTTGCTGCAACGAGAAAAATAAAAATGTGTATTTTTGCAATTATCAATGTAACTCAACCAGGTGAAGCTACATACCAAGTTTTATTAATTTATGTTCATAACTAAGGGAGATATAAAACTTGACTTATTCTCCATATGAATAATATGGGGGCCGAGTATGCAGATTTGCTGCAATGGGGATAATCAACAAATAATCTATTCAGTGTTCAAATATCAATATAGCAGTACTACGTGAAGCCACATACCAAGTTTCATCAATATACATTCATAAATAATCGAGATATAAAATTTTATTTATTCTCCATAAGGATAACATTGGACAACGTACTGTGTTTAGCACTTTTAATATCTCTCCAACGGTTGGACTTAGAACAACACTTAAAACACCAAAATGATTGTTTTGTAGAGCTGAACGAACTGATTGGTATCAGCAAATGTCAAGTTTTCAGTTAAATTATCTGAGGAAAATCCAAAAACCTTTTTCCCATAAGATTAACATGGACAATTTTATGGACGCGTTTTTTTTACTTTTCTCTACAACCACTAAACCTAGGTTAATGACCCAAAATACTAACTTATTTGTTTTTTAAGCTCTATAAAATGGCTATAACCAAAATTGAGTGTTTTTAAAATTTTAGGGGGAAAAATTCAAAAAACCGATTTTTGGAAAATTTAAAACCCTCATAAAACCTCCTTCCCATAGTCCGATCAATCTGGTTTCCGAAGTTAAAGTCATAAATGTTACTCTGCACATTCGTGCCAAATTTCATCAAAATCGGTCATTTCTTTCAAAAGTTATCGCGGTAACGGACACACACACACACACACACACACACATATATATATATACATATATATAAATTTGAACGAATAGTGTTTTTGGCATCTGGGGACCTCAAAACAAAAAGTTATCATGGTCTCGGGCTTAAGTCTTACCATGCCACCTACGGTAATAGCTTCTTCCCTAAAGGGGAAATTCGCTAAAACTTGGTATGTGGGTTCACCTCTAGTTAAGTTCTATTGGTATTTACATAAAACCCTATTTTTTGAGTTCCTAGATACAGCAAACCTGCGTACTCAGTTCCCATGTTATTCTTATGGAGAATAATTAAAATGGCATATATTGCTTATTTATGAATGTAAACTGATGAAACTTGGTTTGTGGCTTTCACCTAGTTGAGTTAAATTGATATTTACATAAAAACCCATATTTTGTGTTCCTAGTTGCAGCAAATCTGCATACTCAGCCCCCATGTTATTCTCATGGAGAATAATTAAAATGTTATGTATTGCTTATTTGTGAATGTATATAAAAAAAACTTGTTAAGCGGCTTTATGCTGTATAATATTAAGACATATGCACTGGAAATTCCCTGAGTACGCAGGTTTGCTGCAACGGGGGCATTCATTTTTAAGGGTATTTTTTCCCAAAACCATTAAAACACATAAAAAATCTAAATGACTCAAAACCAGCTCTAAAGATTTTAATTAAAATGTTGTTCATAGGCTTCAGGCCTCAAACAAAATGTCATCACCCGCATTTCTGGGGATATTCGGGTTCTGAAATTATAAGACTTAAAAGGGGCCATGCATAAATTATGTTACACTATATTCACCCTTTTTGACCCTCTCTCCCCCCTTTGTCACGCTCGATCAACTGCTCAAACCATCCCCCTCCCATGTCACATCACACTACTTCATTATTAAGTATTGGATTGTGGGTATGGTATTTCAGCACTTTGTAACTGACGATTTCGCAGGCTTTAACTCCATTAATCGTGACGCATCACACAGCCCTTAATCGCCCCCCTCCCCCGTGTCATGGTCTGTCACAATGTGCCACAACCACTTGCCCCCAGGCCCATATGCACGGCCTCATTAAAATGTTCCAAAATATAATTTTTTTATATTTTACATAAAACGATGTAGGCTACTCTGTACATTAAATTTACTTTCAATTAAAACAAGCTAAAAAAACTAAATAATTTAGTATTTTGAATAATTATCCTACAACTAATGTTTGCGGGGAAAATTAAAATTTTCATTTAGCGGTGAACGCGATGGTACATTGTTCAATATAGGGAGTGCAAAAATTACCGTTTCTATCTTATTTACCAATCAATTTCATTAAAACTAGATGTGTAGGTAAGGTGACCAGACGTACCGTTTTCAACGGGACAGTCCCATTTTTGGGAGGCTTGTCCCGTTTTCCCCACCAACCCACCCGGGACGCTTATTTGTCCTGTTTTCGCTTTATCTGTACCAGATTCGCTCTTTTATGAAGTTTTTTTTCATCTAAAATAGTTTTCAATTATTTTAAACCTCTCTAATTGGGTTCTAATTGGGTTCACCTTTCCCTAAATATAAAAGATCATACTGATTTAAATTAGTCTGTGACAATAATTACATATAAGGGGCCATACTACACATATTACATAACACATTTAAAGGGGGGAGGGGGAATGGCGTAAGTAGCATTATGTGTTTAGACCAAAGTTACGTAACGCACACATATTAACCCTAAGAACACTCCCGTATTTATTGATACTGTTATAAATCTATAAAAATTAAAAAATAGCTAATCAAATTTACATCTAAATCAAGATTACAGTTAGTTAGGCTATATAAAAAATACTTCTTTCAAACTATTTTATTAATAGCTAAGCAAAAAATAAATACATAACGTGTTTTGAGTAAGTTCTGTATTGCTTTACACCTGTTTTGTTTTCGAGTGTAAAATTATGACTTGATACAGTATTACGCAATGTCATCCACATATTTAGTTTTTAAGTTGTTAGCGAATTTCCCCTATAGGGAAGAAGCTATTACATGGTCTGCATGGTAAGACATAGGTCCAGGACCACGATAACTTTTCGTTTTGAGGTTCTCAGATGCCAAAAACACCATTCGTTCAAAACTGTATATTATTATTATGTGTCTGTGAGCGTGATAACACTCATAAAAATGACTAAGTTTGAAAACCAGATAGATCGACCTATCGTAAGGGGTGTTTTTGGGGGTGTTTAGTGGGGTTTTTGAGTTTTTTATATATAATTTTGGAAAAAGTCTAATTATAGTTTTCTTTGTTGGATTCATCTTAAAAAGACACACAATTTGGAGCTTTGATCATTGCTCTACGTCAATTGGTTGTAAACCTCATTGGGTTGTCATTTAAAGTGCTAAACAAAGTACATTGTTCAATGTTATTCTTATGGAGAAGAAGAAGAATTTTATATCTTGCTTATTTACAAACGTATAAAGACCAAACTTGGTTTATGGCTTCATCTGGTTGTGGTCTATTGTTATTTGAAAAAAAAAATTACCGATATTTTCTGCAGCAGCAAACCTGTCTCAGGACCAATGTTATTCTTATATGGAGAATAAGTAAAATATGATGTCTCCCATAATTATGAATAGGCTATAAATTAATAAAACTTGGTATGTGGCTTCACCTAGTTGAGTTATAAAATAATTTGCATGAAATCCCATTTTTTGTGTTCCTTGTTACAGCAAAATCTGCGTACCGCTCTCAGCTTCCATGTTATTCCCATAGAGAATCATTAAAATGGTGTATATATCTTATTTATAAATGTAAATTGTTGAAACTTCATATATAGTGGTGTAGCTTCACCTACTTAAGTTATATTCATATCCCATAAAAACCAATATTTTGTGTCTCTTGTTGCGGCAAACCTGCGTACTTAGCTCCCATGCATTTCCACTCATATTCATCTGCTATCATCACAGCCTCAAAAAGGTGCTTCTCAAGCTCACTTATATTCTTATAGAAAATGATTAAAATGGCATAGGCCATTCGTTACTTCGTTTATTTGTGAATGCATACCAAAGAAACTTGGTAAGCGACTTGGTCTGTCCCCTACCGTTGGGCGTGGCGTGATCGTGACATTTTTGTTGAGACAGGCCTGTCAAAATTGTTTAAATGTTTTCTTGTTTGCTAAATGTTTGTTTCGATACTTGTGGATGTGTTTTGTGTTTTTTAACGTTCCTGACGAAGCCAAGTGGTCGACAACTTCATTATAAATGAGCAGCTGAAGATGGCGTATTAACGCCGAAACATGTCCTGAACAGGATTAACACATTTTGAGCTCTTTGACGGTTTACGTAATTAATCTAGTCTTACAAATAAGTACCTATAAAGTTGTACGGTACATTTTCTTAAAGCTTATTAAATAGGCTATCTAAAAATGTATCTTTTGATGTTCATACCTAATGTTATAGTAACTTAGCGTCGGTTCAAATTCAGAAAATAGGAAAAAATGAGGTATTTTTGTTCAGTACCCACTTAACTATATAAAACCTCTTTATTCACACTAAATAAGAACGTGAAGATAGTACCGTATACATTATGTTCAAAATTTAATAAGGAATAAGAATATATATAGTTTGGACAGATTTTTCTAAATAATAAGTCTAATAATGCAACTAACCTAACAAACAAAACACTAAAGCCTATATCAACATAACAACAACAAACTAACTCTGACGTTCAGAATTCTGTCACAGATTATAGTAAAAATAGCACAAACGGTGGTCATGTATATTCATCATGAAGCCTAGAATCCGCTGATCACGTTGGTATGCTCAATGCCCAGGATCGCTCAATCGTACGCGGAAATATTACTCAAAACTGGAGGCGTGCAAAGACTACATCACCATAACAACAACAAACAATCACTGACGTTCAGAATTCCATTACAGATGACAGTAAAAAAAGTCAAACGGTGGTCATGTACAGTCATCATGAAGCCTAGAATCTGCTGATCCCGTTGGTATGCTCAATGCCCGGGATCGCTCAATCGTATATGGAAATATTACACAAAACTGGAGGCGTGCTAAGTCGCAATCGGGTGACTGACACTCGGCAGTCGAAAATAGTCGCCCGAAAATGGGCGAAGGTCCCTCGGAGGGTTGGCATATATGCATAGGAAGTTCGCTGACTACACAGGTTTGCTGCGACGGGGGTATTTTGTATTTGTATTAGTTATAAATTAAATTTGTTACATTTTAGATGACACACGGAAGTTTATTTTATTATTGTTTATAGTATTAGTAAACAGTCTTGTTTGTTTGCCTTCCTTTTCTTTGGAATAAGTTATTGAAAATTGTTAGGCCTACTAAAAGAAAGTCGTTTCAAGTTTAATGATTCATTGAAATCCATATTTCAAATTGCTAATAAAACAATGTTTAAAAGGTTTTAGCTGTTTTAAAAGCATAATACGATTGAGTTACGGTGTAACACATTGGGGGAGTGGGGGGGGTTTGGTCAAGCGTTATGGTCTAAAACGACGAAAAAATGTCTTACGGTACATAATATGTGTACCTAGGAACTATCAGAAATTAATTTTTAGCACTCAAACATATATTTCTATATAATGTACTAGCCTCAATGTTTTTTAGTGGATAAAAATGTTCAGCTCCTGGATCAACCTTACAACATAAAACACATTGCGTGCAACAGGGTCAACTTAGGCCCGCGGCAGGAAACACACAGTGGTGGCCGGGTCAACGTAGACCCGCGGAGCACTCTATTATTGCTTGTATTATTGTTAGGCAGCCACTGGATGTTTTCCATTGAAAGTTTGTAGCCATACGCGTCGATAATGTTGACTTCCCCCAGTGACCTTGATTTCTATTTGTGAATGGTTTGGGGTAGACCACGGATGTTGGAATCCGTGTGGAGTCGGGTTTTCTGTTACGCTTTGACAAACTCCCCCTGAATCATAACCAAATGACGGAATGTCAGTCTCGTTGCGTAATCGGCACGTTTGAGTATCGGGAGCGCTGTTAAGAATTTTTTTTTTTATTTCTCATTAGTATGGGCATAATTACCTCCTTTTTAAAAACCAACCGATCGAGACGGTTGTCTATCCGACCTTTATTGATAAGAGCAAATAAGTTTTTCGTTGACTGACAGTTTGCAAAACCAGCCAGCTTCTCCAGTTCGGTATGATGACTCGACCGACATGGCGCAACGGTGCGGCGCCCAGCACCCGGTACTGCACGTCACCATGGAGCGAAACACCTGATGGCGCCCAGGTCACTGGTGACCCTTGGATTTCGGACTGCCATTGCCTTGGAAAAACATCTGGGACTTCATTTTTATTCTCGAATCTCGACTTTGAGAACCAAAGTTTTAAGCAATTTTTCCTTAGCACTGAATACGTTAAACCGCACGGAGTGTGTTAAAATATTATTTTACTAACAATTCAAGTCAAAAAACCCTATCCACATGGCTGAAATTGGGCTGCCTGCAATGCTTTCTGTTGAAAATGTAAAGTATACAATGCTATAGCTTAAGAAACTATACTTTTAACTTACCTTATATCAATAAACTGATGGATGTATAAACTAACAACAGTAAAATATATTAACACTAAAAATTATCAATAAATGAAATATTTTTCAGTTTGCAAACTTTTAGGTTAAGTTTGAAGAAAGTTGAAGGTTGGTGTCCCAGAAAACTGGGGTGTCGTGTGAAGATAGTTAGATGGTTGATACATAGCATATAGAACGGACATGAGATAGGAAAATGGAGCTGGATCTTCTTATATACCACAGGATGAGTAACTCACTCAAGTATACAAGTTCTAATACACTTCTAGACAAACTATAAGCCCCGGGAAAAAATAAGTTTTTGAATTATGAGTTAAGAGGATAATGAGTATACTCAGGGGCACCGCTGGTATCTCTTTAAAGCATATTGTCTGATCTAAAGGGTTAGTACACATAATTGGCGCATTTTCACTTTTATATGTATCGTTGAACAATACTATAGCACAGTCGCAAAATGAAGCTGCATCGGCACGGGTCAAGCGCCAATGACCGTCCAGCCTTTTCGATTCACTTCTCCATTCATTGGATACATCGTATTCTTCTAGGCATATTTCTCAATATTCTTGAACGAGGCCGCACGAACCTGGACACATACTGACAGATGTATCCAGATGTGTTGGAAAAAGAACATGAACAACTAAACTAACCACAGTCGCCGTCACAGCCAGTCACAGTCACACATACAGCACTGAGCTCTACGTCATATCTAGTTAACTCTCTGTAGAAAAAAGCTGTATTTATGGTCTTTATGTTGGCCAGATGTATTTTTGACGTTTTGCTGGTATAGTTATTTTATTTCCTATAGCCTATAGGTTGAAATTTAGATTTCGTCCACCCGATGTATATTGGATTGGTCCAGTTGTCCAGTTAACGTCAAAAGGATTACGCCAAGGATTTAACATAAACAAGCAAAAAGTTAAAATTAACGGCACACTTTTCAGAAAATATCTAGTAAGAGAGTAGTGGCTCCAGTTACATCATAGATCTCAGTGACACACATAGTCACAATCGTGCAGCTTGGTTTCAAAACAGTTTTCAAGTCAATTGAAATTATTTATTTACCGTTGATCCTACAAATTAAATGGTCATACATTGTCAAATGATCACAATTGATCATACGTTGTCCATTGTCACATAATTACAATAGGCTATATATTTAACAAAATTCCTTCCAAAATGTATCACATATTTATCTTTAAATATATATGGACATTGCAATTCAAAAGTACTCAGAAATTGTGTAAAATGGGGTATCTAAAAGCCAGGAGGTTAAACATGTTTTGAAATTGCTGGGTGAGGTGTCTCGAAGATCGATTCAGTTTGTTGAACAATTTTAAACAATTAACCATGTGTGAAGTTATAAAAAGTTTGCCAATCTTTACAAACGAAGGCCGACAGTGATCCAAACGATTTGCTCTACACATTGTTCGGAGTACCTTTTGCTCAACAATATCTCCGATACAGAAACAGAATGTCCCCACAAAATCAAACCATATAATCTATATGTGATTGAAACATCCATAAGGACGACATTCTCAGATATTCTAAAGAGATCATATCCCTTATTAATTTCTAGAAAAGATAGCTAACTCGACAAATTCTTTTTCAAAGATTGCTGATATTTTCAGTCCATGTCAATTTTTAGTCGATACAGATAAACCAATTAGAGTTTTATGGATTGAACTTCTTGTTTTTGAGTTAGGCTGAGAGGAATATTCTGTGTTCATCTTGGTTACATAGGAATTTATTGGAAGAAAACCAATGATGTGCATCATCCTTGAGCTAATCTAACTATTTCTTGAAGATCATCTCTAAGTCTTCGTCACTAAAGAAAAGGGAAGTGTCATCAGCGTATACTACAGATCTAATATTAAAATTCTTTGGCAGAACATATATGTCAGCTGTAAAAAGGAAAGGATAGTACTGATATGACCCTTGCGGTACACAGGGGCGGATCCAAGGTTCTTACATGGGGCGGTAGGGGCGACCAAGCCTACCACCCCCCCCCCCCAATCAAAAGAATTTTTGTGTTTTATTTGATTATTCAGGCACACGATGAAAGTTTGAATAAATCCGAATGAAAATGTAAGCATCAAAAGCCTCCCGAAACCCCGTTTTTCGGTTCCGAGAGTTAAATTTTTCCGCTCCCGTGTCTACAAGGTTGCATTACAATTCAAACTAACGAATCTAAACGTTTCTTTAGATGAAATAAAATACACACTATTAGACAGGTGAAATTTTAAACTTCCATTTTAGTATATAACACATTATTAGATCCATGTATTTAACCTAAAAGCGTCTTACAAAAACATGGTTATTCCCGAGTATCGCGAAGTTGTTGCAGTTTTCCAGTTGACAGACCGAAAATGCAGTGTTTTCAACATGGTCTTGGAGGTAAATTTTAGCAGCAAATGTTGCTACAATTGTATTAGGTGATTAGCAGTGTTGCCACTTTTAGGGTAATTACCCTTTTTAGGGTAGTTTTACTGGTCTTAGGGTAATTTTAGGGTAATAGAGTTTTTAGGGTAATTTTATGGTAATAGAGTTTTTAGGGTAATTTTAGGGTAATATATAGAGCCCCCTTATAATTTAAATTTAGATGTTTTGGCAATGTAAAATGGGTTTTCCAGGAGATAAAACATTTACATTAAGTGCTGGGTAAATTAAAAGCATTATACAATAGATATTACTCGCATGTACATCCTATATCATATTCAGTATTAGACTAAAGATGCATGTAATCACAAAGAACACAAAGTTTAATTTTCGAAGAGATAAAATTGAGGTACATTATGTTATGTGTCCAAAATTGGGCACAATGTAATAATATAGAAAACCCTAAACAGTAAAAATATATCGGGTTAATATTTTTAAATACAGATTGTTAGAGTTACAGAGCTGTTGTAGAAAATATGTTTACTGAAAATTGTCTCTATTTTGACCCATATTTGTATTAAGGAACTAAACTGTATTTTATGCCTGTGAAATCCCCATGGTGAGCCAGGTGAGCGCACAAAAACATCACAACAAGGCATAACATATGTAAATTTGTGTGATGTGGTGTATTGCAATGAAACCTATTGATCTAATCAAATAGTAATAAGATGACAAACATATTCTCTGGGCATTATTATAAAAAATAACATTAATAAATTTGTAAAAATGAAATAAGTTTATAAAACAATAAAGTGCTCCCAACAACTGTTAATAACATGTATCAGCAAGTTTTTATCAGCGATACCAGCACATTAAGTATAACGCTGATTAAAAATATTACAACAGATTATTTATTTGAATTAGTTGATACATATTTAGTTTTATGTGTGATAGAGTCCAAAGATGAGTAATAAATGCTATGTTACCTTATTTTGTATGCCTTAATCATGTTTTAAAACCAATCTCGAGTGTATTTTGAGCTTTTATAGAAGAAAATTAATTCTTAGGGTAATTTACAAAAAGTTTAGGGTAATTTCATCACACGTTTAGGGTAAAATTTCATCTACCTGGTGGCAACACTGTCGCAGACTCGCACTCGAGCAGTGTTGCCACTTTTAGGGTAATTACCCTTTTTTAGGGTAATTTTACTGGTCTTAGGGTAATTTTAGGGTGATGGAGTTTTTTGGGTAATTTTAGGGTAAAATTTAGAGCCCCTTATAATTTAAATTTAGATGTTTTGGCAATGTAAAATGGTTTTTCAGGAATTAAAACGTTTACATAAAGTGCTGGGTAAATTAAAAGTACTATAAAATATATATAACTTGCATGTACATCGTATATCCTATTGAGTATTAGACTAGAGATGCAAGTAATCACAAAGGACACTAAGTTTAATTTTCGAACAGATAAAATTTAAGCACATTATGTTATGTGTACAAAATTGGGCATAACATAATAATATAGAATACCCTAAACAGTAAAAATATATCGGGTTAATTTCGTTAAATATAGGTTGTTAGGTTTACAGCGCTGTTGTAGAAATTATTTTGACTGAAGATTGTCTCTATTTTGACACATATTTGTATGAAGGAACTAAATTGTATTTTATGCCTGTGAAATCCCCATGGTGAGCCCATGGGTGAGACAGGTGAGCGCACATACAAACATTACAACAAGGCATAACATGTTTAAATTTGTGTGATGTAGTGTTGTATTGCAATGAAACCTATTGATCTAATCAAATAGTAATAAGATGACAAACCTTATTATAAAAAAACGAGTTCGCACGCAGCAAACTGACGTGAGGGAAGTGAATTTCCACATAAAAACTTGTAAAACTCAAAATAAGTGTAAAAACATACATTTGTCATACATATCATTATATGGCAGCCGAGCACAGAACTCAGAAGGCAATTTTCTTTGTGTAATAGATTTTTTTTATATAATTTAAAAGTTTAAATACAAAGCTCCTTTTTTAAATAGTGAAAAATATTGAGAGATATGATTTCTTACAACTTATATTCTTGTACCGGTAGTTTAAAATAGTATGATCACTTTGCAAGTGAAAAATTAATAAAATCTTGCCATTTAGCCCTGAAATTCACCGTTAGACTGACGAAGCCCACTAATACCCTACAATAATATACTGCATTCTATATTCTACAGTCTGGTAATAATCTAAATCACAATAATCAGTATGAGAAATTTGGAAAAAGAAGTTGTGGTTTTTTGGTAAATTGCAGAATCATAGGAGTTTCAATATGGCAAGCCCCAAGATAAAACGGTTCTACTTCCCTTCCAGTTCTCACTGCCAGCCAGTGCAAGTCAAGGACCAGAGAGGGGAGATGGAAGATTTGGAACTGGGGCCTTGCCAAGATGAAGCACAAATAAATAGTACATTTTCTTTCAGTTTACAAAATATAAGTTATTAAAAATTGAAATAAACTCGATTTATACTATTATAAAATCAAAAAGTATCAAGGTCACTCGCAAAAGACAGTTTTATAAAAGCAGGTGATGTATTGCCTATACAAAATTATGATCGAACCTATTTAGACATGTACAGGATTGAGCTTTTGGGAACAGCAAGTACATCAAACTTAGAAATTATACAAAGGTTCAAATCCAAAACACTCGGAAGCATTATCGATGCACCATGGTTTGTTACATCAACTTGCCAACTATAAAAGTAGAAATTATGAGATACAGCAAAGTGTACCAAGGAAAACTTGACAGCTATCCAAACAGTTTATCAACCTGTTCGATAACGGTTAGTTCATCAGACCAAAATCTGTTAAAGTATTGCAGCTGTCATATTGATTAACATAAAGTTGGTTCTCTGTTATAAATTGATTAAAAGTAAGGTTTGTTAGGTGGATAGATTCTTGACCATGCTATTTTCAGTTTCAACATGTTTACCTCATTGTTCAAAAGCTTAAGATAATCGAATTATAAAGTTAAATGCGGTAAAATCGCTATAGAATAGTGCATGTTATAATATATGTTCATTTGACGCATATAGTTTAACACTTTGAGTGCTAAGCTTCTGAAAGGAGTAGTAGAATCCGTGATGTTTTGTTGATTTTTTAAAATATATTGAACACCTGGACAGTTAAAGTTAATGAAAACGTGCTTCCGCTGGACAAACACAGTAAAGGATAGGTAAAAAGTAGCTCCTGATCAGATGTGCAACTCACAAAGAATCCACCCATCCCGTCAGCTTGGACCCGAGCCGTCCACCGTTTGCTTAAGGTCCGCCCTCCCCTTCAACTCTGCCACAGACAGGTGAACTCTCCATGAGCTGCACATAAAAACCACCGACTGTGACGGGATTCGAACCCTCGACCCAAGAGTTACCCCCGGCCGGGAAGGTAACCCCTTAGACCGCACAGTCACTGATCAGACTAGCAGCTGCAGTGGATCAGTTGGTATTATAGAGACTAGGCGCTGGACGAGGTAGTTCAATTCGTGTCTACCAGGTTTCACTACATGTCAGACTAAGACTGCAGACTGAGCGCATAACGGTACAATCACTAATGAACCAGTAATAGTGTTTATTGATAACAGATTCAAAAGACGATATATCGGTCCATAGCACTGAAAGGGTTAAAGCTTAACCTCAAAGTTTTATTGTTATGATCTTTATTAAGTCATTTGTTCATTTGTTTTCGTACCTGAAGTTTTATAAAATCTGATTTATAAGTGAACAAATCATATATATAACAGTCAATTATTCTTCTTCTTCACGTTGATTTTTCTAGGCCCTCCTAATAACCATCGCACAGCCAAAAACAGGAGGCCCAAGGCTGTGGTTATAGCTGCCAATATCACTGCGACCACATCCAGCAACAGATACTGGTAGAGGGGAAGATCCGCGGAGGCTGGCCTCAACTGAGGCGCTCCCTTGTGTCTAATGATGTACTCCGTCCAGTACACTGCAGACTGTAGCGCTGACAGAGGTCTGTCTCGGAACCTCTTTGACAACTGTCTCATGTTCTCTGTGTATCTGTAAACACATGTTCCATCACCCTCTGAAATTTTAAAGTAATGTAAACTTTTAAATTGTTGTCACAGAACAAAGTTTTACTTTTGTTTCAATTCAAATTTGAGTAAGCAAACTTCTCTTGGTTCATTATGAATGTGATTTCTTAATACACTGATAGAACCACTTAATGTATTGTATATGTTTATAGTTAGGGCAAGCAATGTATAGCAGATACACCTCAATATTAAAGTTTAACATATGTTCAATAAGATCTGTCCAGTTAGCTCTCTCCTTTGACTTAACCCATTGGCGTATACATACGAGCAAGTCTCGTTCCTTACTTGTAATTTTATTAACGTGTGAATTGGAGTATAAAATTGGTGTTTTTAACATGGATTAATGGCATATTTTAATTAAAATATTATTTTATTTCAGTTTAGAGAGTCGCATTGGCACACACACAGTAGACCTAAGTAAAAATTAGCAAAATCAGTGTTGACCATGTGCAAGTCTCAAAGAATTAACCGATCCCGTCAACTTCCAAGCAAGCCTGCCACCGTTTATTTTACTTGGGCCCTCCCACCAACGTTGCCACAGACCGGTTAACTCATTGAGAGTTGCACAACTGGTCAGTTTTGGTCGTGTGCGGGAATCAAACCCACGAACATCGTATCGCCACCTGGCCAAGGTGTTTCCACGACGTAGCCAACTCAGCTAACACGACCAAAGGCCTGGCGGTGATATTAAGGGTTTTCAGTCAGTCCGCGCCCCTAGCGGATAGAACCGTAGACGCCCGCGGTCAATAGTTACATATTTTGCTACTAGAGTGCAGCACCAATCAATTCCCGTTATAGGCTACTACAAATAGAATAAAATTACTACCTCAATGGGTTAATTACTGCAATACTTCATCAAACTTATGTTAAGTATGGTACAAATAGGTATAACCATTGATTTTGAATACAGAATAAATATCCCAAGACTAGTTAATTTTTGAAGCCAGGAAAATGAACCAGCTGGTCCACTAATCAGACAACTACATCAGCTGCGTATGAAACAAAAATAACAAACCCATTTTTCATATAAAAAGAATCCCGTTTTATCCCTTTGAATCACATTACAAAATCCCTTTTCATCCCGCTTTTAATCTGAGATCACAGATTGCACTAGATTGCACAATCGAATATTTTTCTATTTACTTTTACTAGCTGCTCTCTTTTAATTGTTTACATATTTATATTTACCTATTTTTCGTGCTAGAATTAAATTATTTAAACATGTTCTACTCTTTCAAATACCATTTTATCTCTTTAAACATCTATATTATGATCGATTTTAACAGAAGCAATCAATAACATAAATGAGTAGTTAGAATTATCTCTATATACAAATTTTGTCCAGCTAGACTAGTCAAATAACCAACAACGCGAAACGAGTAGTGTAAGGGTTGGAGAAGGGGTTACCTTCATACTGGTTTTCTTAGAGTAAGAAACAACGCACATACTACTACTTCGTTCTACTGCTTCTAAGGCTCCGTTCTAGCTAGGCGACGAGAATTCTGTCGGCGATATGACCGATATCACTCCTGCCGACGACGAAAACGGTGTCCAAACTATTCAAAACAACAAATTATAACGGTGACGACGTGATGTGTTCTCCATTCTATATATTTATGGTATCGCATCGCACACCCAACTAGGACACGCTCACGCTCATGCCCAAGTGGAATTGAAGTGGTGGAATTGAGTAAGGGGGGGTTCAAAGTACTTCAAAGTAAGGGAGTCTGGGATCTGTAGGCTTCTAGGCTCAACCTGTGGCGTGTATCCCCTTACCGCCTATTGCCAAGGTCAACAATCTTTTTTATGTATGTGGTATTAGGTTTTAGTATACGTTTAGCAAATCCCGCAAATTGAAACATTCGTTGCCAGAGCCTTTTCTTGAGATGGTGTAGTACTAGTTTCATGGTATATTTTTCGGGTTACAGATCGGCCATAAGCTCGGTTCATCTATTCTGGAATTCAAAATCAATGGTAGTACTAAATAGCACGGTACGATATAGGTTAGAAATGGCAAATATTTTACTTTTTAATTCCAACATGGCCAGGCCAGCGACATTGATGTGATTCATTGTGCGTTCTATGATGTTTATAAAATAATAATAATAGGTGCGGACAAGGCTCAACGATATTTTAAAAAATGGGAATGCCCGCTTGTGCCAAGGTGCTCTGTTCGTAAGCAAACTCGCAGATGCAATGCCGATTTCCCAAAAAATCCCACTTTATCCCACAAGCAGTGAAATATCCCATATATGGGATAAAAATCCCTTAAATGTAAACACTGCTGGTAGCGCTCTGGCGGCATCTCACATCAAACTCGAGCAGCGCAGACAATCCCGAGGCACGCTCGGCCCAAAAGCTAGGTTTATCTATTCCGTAGGATGTATAATCAATGGTATAACTTATTTGGGTTAAATTGTACCCTAAATATGTGCAGTGTTAGGACAAAGGACTCCTTAATTTAAAAATAATTACAAATTTTAAAAATCCCAAAAAATATAAGATCAAAGGATTGTACAGTTTGTAAATACCTCGGGTTGTTCAATATCTCGGCCACTGAGTCAGTTATCTTTTGCTCGGTGACTCCGTCCAAATCCAATTGTACGCCAGCACCCTTAGATATGATGGCTCGGATATTGTTCCGTTGGTCGGCGAAGAAGGGAATGCCGATCATCGGCTTGGCGAAGTTGACAGCCTCTATAGTGCTAGAGAGACCCCCATGAGCAATGAACGCCAACACATTTTCGTGTTCTGAAACATGTTTATATTTGCAGTCTGAAATATTTCATTTAAATCCTACCTCTAAGTGGATAGATTATTATAACACAATAAAATTATTCAATGTTTTAGATTTAACTATGTGAATGAGTACCTCTAGTGCTGATAAAAAATATATCTCAAGTTCAAAATATTCAAAATGACTAAATTTCTAACAATAGCAGTCAACTTTTATAATAAACAAGCCACCATATAGGCAAGATATTTCCTTCAACCAGATATACATTCATGTGTTTTATCTATTTATTATTGACTAGCTATTCCCGCAGGCTTCGCCCAGCAAATAATTTATAAAAACTATGACAGTTGAGTGTGCTGCATTCTGTGCCCATGGAACTACTACGAATCAAGATCAGCTGTTTTGTATTTTCATCAGCTCAAACAAAAATTAATGTCCATAAGGAATACACACAAACTTTGCTGGGGTCTCTGGCGGAGCCCTAAGGTCAGATCAGGATGAAAACCATTTAGTTTTCCTATTTTATGCCTAAAGAATCAGTGTACAAAATTTCAGCTCTCTACCTACATGGGAAGGTGGAGAATTAGTCAGAAACATTAGTGAGTCAGTCGAGTCAGCCAGGGCTTTGCCTTTATAGATATAGATGAGTTGATTAGAACTTTAAAAAAATTAAGAGGATGGAGCTATGTTTATCAAAGAAAGTTCTGAAAGAATAAACTCCACATAAAATAATTTTCCACGTGAGGTACGTGCAGTAACGTTATAACCGCCAAGTGCCCAAAACTCTTGTTTATCATAAAACTAAATATTACCAGTTTTACAAGTGAAACTAAAGGGCTTAAGGCTGTTTACAAGAAATGTTTTTCATTTAATTTTATGTTATGCATTAAGTCTTTTGTTTAATTTTTTTGGCCATCAAATAAATATAGTTTCAAGATAAATATTTAACTTTTTATTGATTATAACAGGTTTTGCATTGTAAATTTAAGGCAAATATTTGTCTATTCCATTTTAGGACATGAACAATGTGTATTTCTTAGTGTAATAATAAACTTTTCCACCAATAACAGCTTTTATATTTTTTCATACAATAACGTTGCAACCGCCATTAAACCTAAAAAGTCGCAAAAACGTTGTAAACGACTGTCATTTACAACGTTTTTGCAATTCTGAAGTCACGTACTTAGTCATAACTTAATAACTACATGAGATATTATTGTAATATTTATTTTAATGACCAATTGCACTGTTTAATATATTTGGGAAAAAAACATATATTCCATTGTTCATTTTTCAGTTATTTGTTTTTTCATTTCCTGAAAAATTTACATTTTGTCGCTTTCAACGTTACTGGCGGGAGCCATTCATTTATATACTCTCACAAAGTGTATCCTCTAGTTATTTGCATTATGTACTAAAGTTATCAAATCATTGCAAGCTTCGATGCCAAGTACCTTTCCACTCCTCTCTAACCCCTTTGCCTTGCGATGTTGCCGTTTGATGTATCCCACTGCTCTCCGTATTAAACTATTTGTTTATTGGATTTTCTTCTCAAACGTAAGTAAACAAATTGGCACAAATTTGCAACATAGGCGTAAAACCCAAGCTTGCAATGATATGATGCTGACTGTTGGTAGGTTTGATCCAGTGGCGGATCCAGGGGGGGTGAGGGGGGCGATGCCCCCCCTCAAGTTCAGAAATGTTTGTTATACTTTGTTTAGTTATTTGTAACGTTGTTTGTACAGTTATTTAATTTTCAGCTGGTTAAAGGTGTTATGATGAATTCTTTATCGCCAATCCAATTCATGCATTGCCTACCATAAGTTATTTTTCTAAACGGTCTGTATGCATACTAAAGTTTTGGAATCAAGTGTAAACAGTTAGTGGGAGTGATAATTTTGTTCTGGTGACACCTGACAATTGGCTGCACTGACACAACGACACGACACGACTGCCCTTACCTTACCCTGCTTTCTTTTTTACCCGCGAAACCACCGTCGCGTTACTTAGGTGTGGGTGCCGGCAAACCGGGCAAACGTCTAGGTTAACGTTGCATAGTGTGCATTCTGTTGTGAGTGTCAATGTGTCAATCAGATCTCAGATTGTCAGATACAACCAACAGCGGTAGCTCGAGTGAGCGGGCGGTGAGGTGCAGGCAGAGTGGTGCGGACGTGATGTTACCATGGCAACGGAAGTTTGATCGCGCATCCACATGATATTATTAGTCATTACACCCTTACACTGCGCATGAACGCTTTTCTGCCTTAGTTCAGTTCACTTCAGTGCATGTTGGGTTAAACTGTTATTTTAGTATTTGGTTACTTTTTTATATTACAATTATTATCTGTAACAATAAAAATTGGGAGGTGGGGTGGGGGGTATTCCACCATAAGTTCGCCCCCCCTCCCCTGACTCTAAAGCTGGATCCGCCACTGGTTTGATCTCTTAGTGCTTGAGCTGCATTCAAGCATTCAAATTTTTAAGAAGACAATTTTTAATGTATGAACATAGTTTTGCCTTGTTTGTCTTGTCTAAGGTTCTTTATGATCATGAATATCGAAAAGGATAAGATGACTTTTGTGCACAGGCAACTATTTGCAAAACTAAAAAGAGTTTGATGGAACCTTCACATGTTATTTATGCCTTTTTTACATTTCGTTGCACCTTTTTTCAGGGTTCAAAGACAAATTCTTCCTATTCATGTAACAACTCATTTATTTATTCTTCTGGAGCAGATTGTAAAAATCGCTTGATTTGATTCCTCATGAAGATATATATTTTGTTTTTTAAGTGCTGAACGATTTTGATTTGTTATTGTTTTCCTGGAATAATCTCTTTCATTCATTCATTCAATCATTCCGATTATCTTACAACTTGAAGTACAGTATTAAGTATTTACTACTTCCACCATTCTGCTTTAAATAATTAGTAGTAAATCTTGTAATTCAAAGTGGTTTAACTTATCGGGCCAGGAAACAATCTTTCATAAATACTCCTATCTAAAATTTCTATATTAATGTCTAATGGAATCTTTCTAGCATTTAACATGTAATACCTATTAAATCTCTCTGTGGAAGCCATTTCTTGATTATGACATTAGGAGGTGCTTCTGGTAATTGTTCTTCATATTTGAAAATTACTGTTTGAGGAAGCCTAGAAAACACTCTCATGAACATGAGAATGATCTCCTTGGGGAAAGTGGCAGCGCGAAGAAGAGATCCAAAGCTCATCAGGATTATCCCATGCTTTGCACCATCTACAACATTTTGAATGTCCTGAAAGTAAAACATTGTTTGTCTCATTAGGAAACTCTTGTAAACTACTGAGGTTTTGCATTTAACGCTTTTCATGAACATCTACTGTGCTTCTGGTAATTCTCCTTCATATTAAAAATTAATATTTGAGGAAATCTCGAAAACACCCTTGAGGAGTCACCCTGCTTGACCTTGAGGAGTCATATAGATGTTCAGAAAATTAGTAGTTTGTTTATCTGCAGTAAATGTTTAAATAAGTAGTAGTAGTTGTGCATGTTTGATCTTACATTTACTTTGTAGAATGTTTACACAGTCAACAAGATTTTAAATGAATTATTCCACCCCTTTGGAGAAATCATCTAAGAATGAGACTTTGTTGAATAACACCCGGCTAAACAAAATTATATCCTATCTTTATCTATACACAAGCCAATCTATATATTGACTAGTAAACCTGTTGCAGCTTCACCTGAATAAACTATGACAGTTGCGTGTGCTGCATTCTGTGCCCATGGAACCACTACGAATCAAGATGTTTGCTGTATTCTGTGGTTAGCCCGTGGAACTACCAAGTTCCACTATCAAGTTAAGCCGTGGAACTATATCAAGTTAAGCGGTTTGAATTTGTATCAGCTCAAATCAAATTGAATGTCCATAATTAATATATGGTAACTTTAAAGCCCTGTGGGACAAAGCCCTATAGTTGAATCGGTATGAAAACACTAACTTTCCTTTTTATCATTCTGCACAAAATCCACTTGATTTTTGTTCTCTAAATAATACGCAAAACGTCACTTTATTGTCCTGGAACCTAAAAAATCAGCTGTGATCTTTTTTAAGTCCTTGGACGTTTAAAGTCAGCTGTTTGCTTTATCTATACATGATAGAAGCGTTCCTTACCACACGTTATAAAAAGTATTGTTTGTAAATAACAGAAATGTAAACACTGTATATTATTTACTTTTGTAAACATAACCTCAAAAATGCATCTTTATAGTTAGAATTTTCAAGGATTAAAAGTCTATTTCCTCATTATGATAAAAAATGTTGTTCATCACTCGGAGCAAAAGTGTCTTTTTGGTGCTTAATCGTTTTTAAAAGCTTGCGCACCAGAAAGAGCCACTTTTGCTCCTAGTGATAAAAACTACTATTTTAGACCTAGAGAATCAATGTACCAAATTTTACCACTCTAGCATGCTGGGAAGTTGGAAAATTACTAATAAGTGAGTGAGGGCTTTTCCTTTTAAAGGTATACAAATCTTAGACTGTGGAACATAATAATATTAGTATTGAACTTAATATATGGCAAAATGCAACTTACCTGAGGAAGAGGCCTCCTGTCTCTGATGTGAATGCCCCCGATCTCGACAATGTTGGGAGGGAAAGGTCGAGGAAGACTGAGGGTGTGGTAGCTGTTGATGAGGTAGAGGGAGGAGTTTGCTACGACCTTGCCTACTGGAGGCAGCTCCACTCCCAGACTCTCCTCGGCCCAGGCTCGAGTGTCCCTGGCATACACCCAGGAGTGCATGAACTTGGCGTAGCTCAGGGTCAATGTATTGTACGTCCTTTCCCACAGGGTCATGTGGGGGCTGAAGTTGACCAGGTAGTTGGGGATGTATGAAGGGTTATCAGGCAGTCCGAATCTGTCTGCGGCCCAAGGCATGGCTAAACTGGTAGTTATAGAGATTATTGGAAGGTCCAATAAATGTGCAAAATAAGCGTAACAGTCAGTACCAAAAATCTCAGTGATCAAGAGATCATATTGTCCTTTGGCCTGAAGGAGGCTTTGGAACTCCGGTTCCTTCAGGACTTTTCTACAAGTAGTCTCATGAACATCAAAAAAGAAGTAGGCGGATGCCCAAGGGCTGGGGAGTCTCTCTTTGATCATTTCTACAGAAAATTGACTCGTTAGTGGTGGCAGTCTTTGGGAAAAGTCTACATCCGTGTAGTTAGGGAGCGGTTTTTTCTGGGGGAATGGGGAGTAGACGGTGATTTGGTGTCCGCGAGATGCCAGCTCTTGGAACAGCGGCTCCATTACGATCCAATGACTCCTCATCGGCATGGGCACTAGGGCCAAGATTCTTGCTGCCTCCCCCTCACCTGTCATCATCATGGGCAGCAGCAGAAGAAGCTCCAACATCTTAAAATAGAGTAATAAAAACCAACATTATAAGTTTTAAGTATGCTTTGCAGTCACTATTGTAAAACAAGATCTTAAACATTTGTAATAGTAGTAAGAGTACCGTAAAGTTAAAGATATTAATGATGATCATATAACAGATCATTTTGGAAACTTAATAATATTGACAAAATTAACAATCAATATAATTTTGGTTTTATATTAATAGTTAAATTTACAACATTCTAATTTAAACTCTGAAGTTCAATATCATGAAATAAAAACAAACAAAAATAAAAACTGTATTTATACTATTTCAAAACCCTCAATTTTATCTTTTACAAAAAAGAAAACAAAAACAAATGTACCTTTAGAATAAAAGGTTTTGAATATTTTTCCTTTTGACTCATAAAACTAACTCAGGATCAGAAAAAAGTAAACTGTAACTTAAGTCTGCAGCCGCGCTATGGATCCTGAGAGATTAAGATTAAGATTACCACCATCACTCATACACTTTCCATTAGGGGTGCAAGGGATCTGCCCTTGCCCCCACTGCCGGCTAATGAATCGGTACTTGAAATTACTGAGTACCGACTACCGACTAAGTCCACTGACAAAGTTGAAACCTCGCGATTTGATTATTTTTCTCTTTTATTGGTAATGATTTGAGGTAACTATACAGTTGTGAGCAAAACGAGTCCAAACACAACATAATTACAATGATTTTAAGCATGCCATATAAAACTCAAGATATCATCTGTACAGCCCTGTCCTAGCTTCTACCGACTTCCATCTCTTTTTCCGTTTGAAATGTTTCCAGGGTGATCAACAACGATGATGAGCTAAAAGTTCATAATGCCACTCTGTTAAAGCATCAGGCGACAAACCTCAACGAGGAGGGCATACAAAAACTTGTGCCAGGGGTACGAAAAATGCCTCAAAAATAACTGGGGTTATGTTAAAAGATAATGTAAAAGAGTTTTAGATTTGTGTACAATAAATTGTTTTCCTGTACTTGTCTTTGATTTATTTTTATTACCAAACGGAACATACTTTCTGGACTTACCTCGTATTTTTTAAAAGTACTTGCAGACAGACTGAAAATAAAGCAGTGTAACTGGACCTATAAACCTCTGGAGTGTGTGTCTGGAGTGCTATAGACCTCCAACCAACATAAATTTAAATTTTTCCAAAATTTGTTTTCAGTTAAAGATCTGTAACTCCAGATCTTTAACTGAAAACAAATTTTGGAAAAATTTAAATTTATGTTGGTTGGAGGTCTATAGCTTGCCTATATCGTGTTTGATTCAAATGATCACTATTTCAAATAAAAGCTTTTATTTCTATGAGCATTTTAAGAACATGTTAAATATATTAAGTAAAACTGGAGATATGGATCGTTCGGAACTATGCTGCTTGCTTCAGATTCGTCCGATCTAAATAAATAATAGCTCAAATGAAATCCTGTAATTTACGGTTCTTAGACCAAAACATATACAATAACTTAATTAGAACTGGAGATATAGATCTTTAATTAAAGTCAAATTTCAGAAAATATGAAATTTATGTTTTTTAGTCGAGTAACACGATAGACAAATGAATGATGGACACTAGTGTCCTAAAAGATAAAGAGACAGATCTGAAAGTGTAGCACGGATGCACAATGACAGATGTGAAAGTGTATCACCGATGTACAATCTTGGAGGTACTGACAATAATTACCCACCTACCCAAAATATTGAGGTCCCTTATTCCTAAAAAAAGGCGTAAGCGTAATGCGACCTTAACAGGTATATGTGAGAGAAGACATTCTTAAAACCGTAAATAGGACTACGTTTTATATATAATCATTGAGATGTCTGGTTTACTGCCCCATTAACTTAACTTACTTAAATGCTGCGGAGTAGCACGGGTTCTCTGGTTTATTTTATTTTATATTTTTCTAGATATTTACATTTTAGATTTTAAACTAACGCCATTTTGAAACAGAATTTTGCACGGAAATAAAATTGTAAAGACATTTGCAAATTTGTTAGGTAAATATTCATACAGATCTGATCACAGTGCTTGGCATGTAGTGGAGGTAGTGCGAGGGAGATAGTGAATACCTCCCACCACCATTCCCCTCGAAACAGTTGCGGTGTATAATCAACTAAAACTCTCACATGGAATGTAATGAATTCTGATATGTTTACATACACTCTGCTTTTTTATATTTTAAACCAGCTGCTAGGAAACGAGTTCGCACGCAGCACGCTGACGTGAGGGAAGTGAATTTCCACATAACAACTTTTAAAACTCAAAATAAGTGTAAAAACTTACATTTATTCAAATTTTTATTAAAATCTGAAAACAGTGATTTTTTGGCTGTTCTGATGCTCCTGGTTTCATTTACCTGCAAAGCTGGGAATAAAATTTTGCGCATTATAATGTTAGGAGAAGATCCAGACAGGCTTGAAAGTAGACGTGAGTTTTCTGGGGACGATAAAAGTACTCTAACAAAGGAATAACAGGCTTTTCTAGTGTAAAACACCCATAAGACAATGTACTGTGTTTAGACGAACCACATTTTCTTTAATAACTCGGTAAATATGTATGCTAGAATGACGAGAGAGGGCTTAAAACTTTCTTTGTTAATATATATATATATACATACATATATATATAATTTTGAGCGACCCCCCAAAACGTGTTCAGGGGGTCACGTTAGGAACTTCTATGGTGGTCCCGGGCTTAAGTTTCACTGTGCGGGTCATGCTAATAGTTCACTTTCCAAAGGAAATTCACTAATGATATAAAGCCGTTATAAATGAATGATTATTGACGATGATAACTAAGATTGGTCATTTGGATTAATGCTATTCACGTTTGACGTTTATTTATGAGTCTAGGCGAGCGAAGACGATCACAAGAGTGTAGATGCTTAGTTCGCTTCACTCGTGTTATTCCAGTTGATTATTTAGCCTACAATGTTAAACGACTTGCCACTTCTCCGCATATCGCTCTCCCTAGTCCTGAGTGACTCGACGTATAGCCCAAATGTAAATGGGACCAAAATAATCAAAATATATGTTTTGTCAGAAAGACGCATATTGGTAGGCTGACTGTACTAAAACGCGTGGAGGGGGAAAGGCATTACTGTGCATCTGCCAACCACTGCGAACAGGGCTGTACCAAGCTTGATTTGTATCTTATTTAACCGTTTGTGAAATAATAAGATTTTTGTTAAGAATACATACAAACTGATAAACATTTTGTATTGCATTACATGTTAGTTTTGGCCTGCCAAATAACCTCGTAAAGTTAGGCAAAGTGGAATCAGGACAATAATATTAGAATCTAATAATATGAATGCTCTATTAGAATGGAATAATATCATGATTATTGGGAATAACTGAAAAACAATTCAGGAGATTACTTTTTCTGGGATTTCACTAATTGATTAAGAAACATAATACAAACCTTAGTCTCAATTCAGTAGGACTTATTGTTCGACGATGTTTACTTATTACATAACTGAGCGCAAGTACTGTAATCACGACCAAGCCAAGTAGAAGGCCTAAAAACCACTGAACTATAATTGTTGAACAACAGAACCTCTCAACCCAGATAACATTATCTCACTGGCAACGGATCACAATAAGTACATCAACGTTTTGGCCCAACTGTTGTCAATTTTTTTACCGCACTTTGATTTTTGAAACTTCCAGAATGCTTGCGATACGTTTTAAAAACATGTGTAAAAGTTCAGTGACAGGACCTTTTACATCAGGTATCATTAGCAATACAGTTTTTTTTTTTTACTTGAACAAAATGCAAGAAGACAGCTTGTATGCAAGACTGGCTTATTAGTAACTCTTTTATTGTTAACAGGAGTTTGTTTCAGGCCACTTTAAGAATTATTCAATAAAAATTTAAATGTAAATAATGTAACAGAAAAAATAACATTTCATGAATTACAACCTTAGTAGAAAAACAGTTTAAAATACTAATGGAAAATCAGAGATGAATGAAGTAAATTTACATCTCATCACTCTGTGGTTATTTTATGAAGGTTTTGAGTTTATACTATAAACAAATTTTGAGAAGGTTCGAAACTGGACCTAGTTGCCATTTGTCATTGGGCTATTAATTAATGATGCTTTCTAAGAACAGGTCTACCTTAGATAGTAACAAGACTAGCGTTTGGACCGTTCCCTATCAAAATGTTAAAAAATGCCACTGGCGTAGATATAAAAAAACGAGTTCGCACGCAGCACGCTGACGTGAGGGAAGTGAATTTCCACATAACAACTTTTAAAACCCCAAATCAGTGTAATAACATACATTTATTCCAATTTTTATTGAAATCTGAAAAAATAACATTATGATCATGTAATAGTCTTCCTGAAATAAATATAAAGAAATGTTTTTCCTATTAAATGTTTAATTTCTTGTAGATGGTGAATAATTTTCTGGATGATTTATGTGGCTCACTCATCTTCAATAAAATAAAGCAATTTTAAAATTGAAGTCAATATATATTTCAAATTGAATATTAATACATACCTGAAGTATATTAAAGTTGGAGATGTAATTGAGAGCCAATTCTAAATATATTGGCTTTAATTTTGGAACTGTTTTATTTTATAATATATTATTTATGATGAGTGAATCTTATTGAAGATGAGTGAAACCGATAAGTAAAAAAAATACACAGTATATTTGTCTTAATTTTTGTTTTAACATAAAATGAGCTAAAAGAGAGTAGTTAAATGCTATTAAACAATTTTCAAATATATTATAAAAACATAACTGTTTCAAGTACAACAAATATGTTTACCTACTAATGTAAAACTAATTTGTTTTTTGGCCTTTACCAAAAAACCTTAAAAGCCATCCAAAACAGTTGAGCAGACAATCTGCTGGACCACGAGAAGTTTACCAATGTACTAAAATCTGTTAAAGAATTGGACCTGCATGTTGTATTGATTCGCTTAAATTTTGTTCATTCATTAAATGCAAGATCCGTCATGGATAGATCATCACATTGGCTATTTACAGATTCAACATGTTTACCCCATTGCTCATTAGCTTAAGATAAACAGATTGTAAAATTAAATGCAGTTAAAAACATCATGGAAGTTTTATAAAATACCAGATTATAACTAAACAAAATAGATATGTTAGTCAGTTATTCTTCTTCTTCACATTGATTTTTCTTGGCCCCCCTAATAACCAACGTACAGCCACATACAGGAAGCCCAAGGCTGTGGTTATAGCCACCAATATCACTGCGATCACATCTAGCATTAGATACTGGTAGAGGGGAAGATCCACAGAGGCTGGCCTCAACTGAGGCGCTCCCTTGTGTCTGATGACGTACTCAGTTCAGTACACTGGAGACTGTAGCGCTGTCAGTGGCCTGCCTCGGAACCTCTTTGACAACTGCCTCATGTTCTCTGAGTACCTGTGAACACACATGCTCCATCACCCTCTGAAATTTTAAAGGAATGTAAACTTTTAAATTGTTGTCACAGAACAAAATTTTACTTTAGTTTCAATTCAAATTTGAGTAAGCAAACTTATCTTGGTTCAATATGGATGTGATTTCTTAATACACTGATAGAACCATTTAATGTCTGGTATATGTTTAAAATTAGGGCAAGCAATGTATAGCAGATACACCTCAATATTAAAGTGTAGTGTTCAATAAGATCTGTCCAGTTAGCTCTCTCCTTTGAGTTAGTTACTGCAATACATCATCAAACTTATGTTAAGTATGGTACAAATAGGTATAACTTATTTGGGTTAAATTATACCCTGCAAATGTGCAATAATAAGACAAAGGATTGTTTAGTGTAAAAATAATTACGGATTTTCGAAATCAAAAAAATATAAGATTAAGGGATTGTTCAATCTGTAAATACTTCGGGTTATTCAATATCTCAGCCACTGAGTCAATTATCTTTTGCTCGGTGACTCCATCCAAATCCAATTGTACGCCAGCACCCTTAGATATGATGGCTCGGATATTGTTCCATTGGTCGGCGAAGAAGAGATCATCGGCTTGCCGAAGTTGACAGCCTCTATAGTGCTAGAGAGACCCCCATGAGCAATGAACGCCAACACATTTTCGTGTTCTGAAACATGTTTATATTTGCAGTCTGAAATATTTCATCTAAAGCGTACCTCTAAGTTCATAGATTATTATAGCACACTAATTGTTCAAGATTATAGATTGTAACTATGTCTCGTGAATAAAATATAATGATGATAACAAAATATAACAGAAGTTAAAAATATTAAAAATAGATCATTACTAGGTTGGTTGATTGGGATTTGTTTTACTTTAAGGAAAGAAGTAAGCGACTGAAACACACCAAATTTAACACGGAAGTTCAGCACAAATAAATACAAAAAATAATTAAGCTATCCAGTGAATTTTGTTCCCCTTTACAAAGTGTATTCTCTAATAGGTTTACTAATACACATATAAAGCAGAAAGTAGGAAATAGTACTGTTAATAGTTTTGCAGACAGCTGCCTTTGCACAAAAGTCACCTTATCCTTTTTGATATTCATGATCACAAGCAACCTTTGAACAGGGCAAACTATATTCATACATTATATATTGTTTCATTTAAAATTTGAGTGCCTTAATAATGCAGTTCAAACGCTTGATAGATTAAACCTAGTACTAGTACACAATGCAAATAATTAGAGGATACACTTTGTGAGAGTAAAAATATAATTTCTTTAACAAATTATTTTATGTGGAGTTTTTTCGGAGCTTTTTCCTGTTGAACATATTGTTCTTCAGCCACTTACTTTTTTCCTTAAAGTTCTGATCAATTCATGATAGCTAATAAATGGATAAAATATATGAACATATACTAGGAGTACGCTCAAATGTTCGCGTAATGGGATGACCGAACTAAAAAATGGTAGATAAAAGTTACTAAAAGTTGCTGTTTCGTAAGTTCTCACCGAAATTTGAATAAACTAGTGGCTTGAAGGGGCCAAAGCCCCCAACCTTTCTCAAATACTCTGCCTCATCTGATTTTCATTCTGAGGAAAATAGATCATTATAAGTAGGATCACATTTTTGAATGTAAACAATGCAGACGTTTTTAAATCCCCATGCTTTTCTTATGGGGAATGTTCTACGTTATTTCTTGTTTGCTGGTAACCTTTTGGAAATACTGCTATTTTTCCCGAGTCCCTGGAATCGAGACCTTTAATTTGAGCCGTCTTTCATCATCCTACAATTTTCCAAACACTGTGCAAAACACACACCTTGTTTGCTTAATATAAGTGTGAACATATGTATAAACAATAGATAGATAGAGAGATATTTATTTGTTTACCTTTTTACTTTGACTTTCCTATTTTACTGCATTTTATTTCAGTTCCAGGTTTCGCTACATAGATAACCTAACAGCTGTTCTTGGCTTAATTAATTCTTCCATTTCGTGACCATGACAATAATTAATGGCTGTTTATACTACAAATAATAAAACTGGTTTACAATACAATGAATGGATTTATTAATGAAGTTGACATTTCAGGTTACAAAATAGTGATTCACAAATTATGGCACATAAATATAGAGGATTAACTTTACTATAAGATAATTATCATTTGATACATGAAGTGCTCAGGGTTTACACAATGTTTATAGGATCTGCAGGGGGGGAACTCGTGCGGCAAGAATGACTGTCTGTTCTTGTCTTAGTAAAATATCTTTTATTTTAATTGAATGTTTAGTTATGATATGAATTTTGACACATTGTAAGTTTTGCCAATGAGGATCTCAGAAATCAAAAGTTTGTAATACACTGTTATTGGCTTCTTTCAGTCTTGAGGAAATAAATAGGCTAAGCCTTGAAACTTTAGTCTGTTGAAAAATTAATTAATAAAAAGTATAAGTCCAGAGAATTAATCTTGAGGTTGATGTGTTTAGTTTACTTTAAAGTATTCCAAAATGCTAGAAATGATGTTAGACTTGAAAATTGGACATCGATTATATGTTGCCGCAATCTATAAGGTAAATTGGAAGGGTCTCACCATAGTTTGATATTGTTCATCACTGGCATTTCTTCTTGGCCTTGCAAAATGGGATAAAACTTTGCCAGTGACTCTTCTTACATAATAA
The DNA here is from genome assembly GCA_963675035.1 of Allygus modestus. Taxonomy (NCBI): domain Eukaryota; kingdom Metazoa; phylum Arthropoda; class Insecta; order Hemiptera; family Cicadellidae; genus Allygus; species Allygus modestus. The sequence goes on along the minus strand of OY776115.1, from coordinate 45,980,490 downwards.
AAGAGTGGATGGTGTATTCCACTACACTTTTTATAGGGAAAAATGTTAATTTTGGGTAGATACCCACAAAAAGCTAACACTTGGCCATTATACTTTTGGAAAACTCCCTTCTTTTTTAAATTGTACCACATGGTTCTCAATAATGTTAGTCACTGCCATATGTTCCTGAAGTTCTTGTAGACACTGTCACTTGTTTTAAACACTTGTACTATATCAAATTAAATTTGGAATGAGATCAATTTTGAAAAATAAATAAAATTAAATAATTTGAAGCAGTTTACATGAATGAATTAGTGAGCCTTCTTATTATCTAGATAGGCCTATTATACATTAATGTGGGGTTTATTTATTATATAGTAAACTTAAATATATCAAATCTATGAAATGTTGCAATGATCCCCGCAGAAGTCGAAGTGAATGAAATGAAGCTGAGATTTCGAAACAACATGAATGGATTTGATGGTACACATAATATGAATATTTATGATAACATGAACACACATAACAATTGGATAACATTGAAAATACATGAAGGTTAACACATAACAAAATTATAACGTTGGATGAATGACAGTTGGGATTAAATAACATCAATTAAACATTAAACACAAATATGGAATATTATGACATAAGTTACAAAAAGGGTGAAATGTTCATGGGTTTCTCTGTCCATAGTGGGGTTGGTAGGGAGAATATCCACTTGACATTATTATTCCTTAACATTAATACATTTTTTTTTTTTTTTAAACTAACTCACTGGAAGAAATATTATAATAATTGTTTATTCAAGGGGGGGGAGGAAACTGTTATTCTGGTCCATATCCTAACGGGTTTGTCACTTGGGAGTCTTGGGGAGGAAAGAAGGGGAGGGAGACACATGCAATAGGGAGACACTTGTAAAGGGTTATATAAACACAGTGGGAAAACACATACATTAAATGGGGAAAATTACATAACACTTTGAAATGACAACATAATGAATATTATATGCTAACATAACTATTTATAACATAACAAAGGGAAGGGAATTGGTGGGGTTCACGATGATGATGTATTCAGGTGTTCACAGGTCTGCTAATATACTTTTTCAATGCATTAATGTAGTATGGTCCGAATTTATATTGTTCGTCTAATGTACACACGTGATAGGTGGAATGTCCGATGACCTCTGCAATTTTAAATGGTCCCTCATAGATTTCAAATAGTTTAGCCGTTTCTCCATATGCGGCATTTGATAAGGGGTGATTCTTCACTAATACTAAGTCGCCAACGTTGAACAGTGTGGGATGTAACTTTGAGTTCAATTTCTGCGCTCTCTTCTCTCGCTTGTTTCGAATTCTTTGTGAGGCTAAATATAATTTTGTTTCCAAAGATAGGTCGTTGCTGAATGGGTTATTGATATACGTTTCCCAGAACCTCTTGTCCTTTTCTCCAAACTGCAGTTCATTAGGGCTGAATCCAGTTGTGTCGTGTTGTACTTCGTTGAGAAATTGGTTTATGTCCGGGATAAATTTCGACCAATTTCGGTGTTGTCTGGAACAATATGTCCGCAGGCATCTTTTTACTTCTCTGATAGGTCTTTCAGCCATGTTAAAACTGGGGTGATAGAGTGGACTAAATATGGGGGTAATTTCGTTGTCTTCCAACTTTTGAAACCAAAGATCACTTTTAAATTGGGAGGCATTATCACTTTGTAACTTATTGGGTTTCCCATACTTTTTGAAATGAATATCAAAAAGTTTACTAAGAATCGTTTTTGTGTTAGCTTTCCTCATAGGGTATAACATGACAAACTTCGTAAATATGTCTAACACTATTAAAATATATTTTACATTTCCTGTACTCGTTGGGAGGGGTCCGATTACGTCAACGGCCAGCTGATCGTTTTTGGCTAGGCAGCGAATTCCTTGGGCTATGCCTTGGAGGGGACGGGGATTAATTTTACACCTTTGGCATGAATCACACGTTGCTAGGGTAGTTCTAATTTTCCTGTACATGTTTTTGAAAACAAAGCTTTCGGAAAGGAGTAAATGACATTTCTTAGCACCGCAGTGTAGATAATAGTGATGGCATTCCCAAATCAATCGATTTACAATGCATTCTGGTACAGCAATTCGCCAGTGTTTATGTAGTTTTTGATATAGGGTGTGGTCGTGGAGTTTGAATGTTTTAGAGACTTTTGTGAATTCGGGATTTTCGTTTTCATTACTTAAAATTCTATATGGTGTCTGCAAACGGGGATCTTCGGATTGGAGTTGGGGTAAATTATTAAGTTCTCCACGGAGTTGGGGATCTTGGATGCGCTGTATATAATTTAGTGAGAGTTCTATGGGACTGTTTTCTGACGACGGATTTTGGGGGTGTTGAATTCGACTTAACGCATCGGCAGTAGCGTTTTCCGTACCTTTACAGTGTACTATACTAAAATCGTATTCTTGGATTGCTAAAATCCATCGTGTCAAACGATTATTTAACAGACGGCACGTCTTGAGGAAAGTGATAGCGTGATTATCAGTTATAATATTTAATTTGGCTCCTAAAACAATATACCGCACTTTTTGTAAACAGTGGACGATGGCGAGAAGTTCCTTTTCGGTGGTCGTAAATCTCTGTTCGGAAGGCTGCAGCGCTCGCGATATGAACATTATGGCAGCTTTATCCCCGCTATCGAGATATTGAAAGAGATGACCGCCGATAGCAAAATCTGACGCATCTGTCTGGAGATAAAACGGCTTGGACATATCTGGATGGTGTAGGACGTTGGTTTGGAGGAACAGGTTTTTAATTTCCTTGAAGGTGACGTCATCTTGGGGAGTCCAGGTAAACTTATGTTTCTTAGAGGTAAGACGGAGGAGTGGTTGGATAGTTTCAGAATACTTGTCAATAAATTTATTATAATAATTGATACAACCAAGAAATGATTTCAAATGGGTTCTACTTGTTGGTGTGGGAAAGTCGAGGATAGGTCGAATTTTACTTTGGTCCATCTGGAGTCCTGATTCGGTCAGGGTATATCCTAGGAAGGGGACAGAGCTTTGGCAAAACTTGGACTTTGAAAACTTTACAGTCATGTTGGCTTCTTGTAGTTTTTGGAGTATATAATTCATATGGGTTAAGTGTGACTCAAAATCAGGAGAAATAATACAAATGTCGTCGACATAGATCATAGTAAACTTTTCAACCTCTTCATCAAAAACTTTGTCAAGTGCTCGTACAAGGGCGGCTTGGGACGTGGATATACCAAAAGGGGTAACTTTATATTGGTAGGTCTTCCCGCGAAATTGGAATGCTGTATACTGTCGGGATTCGGGTGAAAGGGGTATCTGCCAATAGGATGCCGTCAAATCAATGCTGCTGATAAATTTTGCGTCTTTACACTTCGCCAAAAGTTCATTTACACTCCGGTTACATTCGTAGTCGGGTATAATTATCTGGTTAGCCTTACGGGCGTCCAAACACAATCGTATTTCTCCTGTCTTTTTGATTACGGGTATTATCGGATTGATATAGATGCTGTTGCTACGTTCAATAATGCCTAAGGATTCCATCCGTTCAATTTCTTTCATCACCGCGTCTTGATGTACTAAGGGTACAGGGTATGTGTTACACTTGAAACTTTCTGGATTTTCTACATTTAAGACATGTTCGTATTTATTGCATATTCCGGGATCATCGGAGAATACATCCTGGTAACTTATTAACAAATCGGTTAACTGCTCCCGTTGTTGTTGTTTTAGTAATTCATTGTTATTTAGTGATTGCTGAACGATATTATAAGAGATACTACAAGTTGTGGGATTATTGGTATCATAATTAGACTGATTAGTATGATTATTTATATGAGTATTATTGTTAATGTTATTTTGCCTGTGGCTTTCATCTCTTACGATGTAACATGATATACCTTCAATATACGCTTCTCCAAACTTCAAATTGATAACATTATTGTTTATTTTCAACATAATCGTTTCATGTTCAAAGTTTATTTCCATCTCCCAGTAACTTAACAAATCAATCCCTATAATGAATGGTCTAACTAGGTTGGGAACCAATAAAACTTGTACATTAGTTTGTTGCTTCTCTATCTGTATGGGTAATAATATTATTTTCGCTATACGTTTCGATCGTTCGCCTGTTGCAGTCTTAATGAATGTATTGGTTACGGGCAGTTCTTCAAATTTATTAAACTTATGTTTATTCTCTTCAAACCATTTTTCTGACATGCACGTGATGTTAGAGCCGGTATCAATTAACGCATTTACATATATATCGTTAATTTTTACTTTAAGTTCTGGACAGTTAAAATTTTGTTTATCAGTGGATTTATTATTTACATCAGATTCTTCTCTCATTAAAAATTCTCTGTCGCAGCAGATCGTACTTACAGTATACTCGTTATTTATGGGATTATATATAATATTAGTATCATTAGTATTATTAGGCCTGTTATGTCCGATATGTTGTGTGGGCACTGAAGACATCATCAAACGGGAGGGGAGTGACAAATCCGTAAGACAGCCTTCGATTACTTCAGTGCTTACCCGTTTAAAGGTAGCGCTGTATCAGTGGGGTTGGGTGATGGGGGTTTTTGGTTGGGGTCAGTCCTCTCTAGGATTGTCGTACAGACATTATGCTGTTCACGTGACGGATATTTTCTCTCATTACTTGATGTTCCTGGTCGTGGGGATGGGAAATGGTAGTTGTGTATGTTGTTGTTGTTCGGGGGATTCCTGTCATGTTGTTGAGGTCGATAGTAGTAACTGTTGTTGTTGTTGTAGTTGTTGTTGTTTCTGTAACCGTTGTTGTAGGGGTGATTCTGTGCACGGTTATCTCTAGGCTGGTAGGAGTGTGGGTTTATGTTGTGGTTTCGGTACTGGTTACCATGTTGATGTCCGTTGTTGTATTGGAAGTTGTTGTTGTTATTTGGTCTCTTGTCGTTCTGATTGTTTTGGTAATTCGGTTGACGTTGATTTTGGGGTGAAGTCGGTCGGTTGTTATGTGCTGAATAGTTGTGTCTGTCTCTCTTCTGTGCGTCCTTTAGGTCCTCTCTTTGTAGTAGTGACTCGAATTCATGAATAGTATTAGCGTTTTGGACTCTTCTTGCGTCTTGTACTATTTCACTGAAGTGTTCAGCGAGACAGGATACAATTTCATCGTCGCTTAATGGTGGTGTTAAAGATCTCAGTGTGATGACACGTTCTATAAAGTATTCGGAGCGTGACAGTTTACCATTCGTCCGGAATTTTTCTACCTCCAATTTTTGTCGTATTCCTCTCTGAACTGAACGATTCCAAAACTTAGCCAAAAATGCATTTTCAAACTCATTCCAATCTTTGATATCGTCTTTTATCAAAGAGAACCAACGCGACGCATGACCTTCGAAGCTGGCTTCGATTGTGTCAATCAGATTTTCTCTCAGATCAGTACAATTGTTTCTGTGACTATTCCGTTCGTAGTATTTTTTTAATTTAATCAAGTATTCTTGAGGATTGTATGCGCGTCCATAAAATTTGGGTATGGTTTGGTCGACAGCATTGCCATTGTTTCCACAAACAACATTTATGGTTGAAGGGACGATAGTTGACTTCTGTACGATTTCGTTTTTCAGGAGTTTAATTTCCGTGTTTACAATTTCGTTTAGTTGGCTAAATTCGTTTTTGGTCTGCTCGATTTTGATTTGATTTTGTTGAATTAGTGGTAAAAACACGTCTTGAGTGGTTTTGGTGTGACGGTCAATGGTGTTGTCTATTCGTTGTAATGTTTCATCTTTAAGTTCTCTGATCTGATTGTTTACGTCACCTACGTCTTCGTTCATTTTAGTGATTAGTTCGGTACGGATTTGATTGTTAGTAGAATAGATTAGATTGTTAGTCTCGTTTCTTTGTCGTTCAAATTCGATTTCGAAATGTTCTTTTAAATCAGACGTTTGTTTGGTGATCTCAGCGGATAATTTGGTTTCAATTCCTTCGATTCTAATGGATTGTTCACTCTGTCTTTGTCGGATTTGGTTTATTTCGTCTTGAAATCTAACTTGAGCGCGGCCTAGATTATGTAATTCAGCATGAACAGCATTAAATTTCGTGTCAAGTTTAGCGTCAGCAGCGTTTAGTTTAGCATCAGCGGCGTTTAGTTTATCGTCAACGGCGTTTAGTTTAGTGTCTATTTTGGTTTGGACTGTGTTTAGTTTAGTGTCTAATTCGGATTTTATTTCAGTTTGGACTGTGTTTAGCTTAATGTCTAATTCGGATTTTATTTCAGTTTGGACTGTGCTTAGCTTAATGTCTAATTCGGATTTTATTTCAGTTTGGACTGTGCTTAGCTTAATGTCTAATTGTTGAAACATAATACTGATTTGGGACAACATGTCAGCGGGATTTATATTAATTGTCGACTGCGGGCTGAGTGGGTTTAGTGTAGTCGCAAGCGGTATATTCTGGGACTGTAGTGATGACATAGAGAGGTGGGGAGGGGTGGTTGCCAGGGAAACGGTGGTCGTCATGGAAACCGCGGGAGTGGGGGTTTCACCGGTTGTGCCAGGTGTCATGGCGTTCGTGGCAGGACTATCGTGTAAAGCGTCTGTACTGTTTACGTCGTCTGCGTCATTACTCAAGTCGAAACCAAGGAATGGCGTGTTTGTGTCGTCGTTGAAGTTAAATTGCGTGGGAATGTTTACTGTAGTAGTGTGTTCTTCGTGTAATGTCGTAATGTCAGAAGCAGTAAGTGTTTCGGACGTCTGTGATTCCGTAGATTCGTTATTTGGGGAATTCATAGTTGTTGTTGTTGGTGACTCGATTAAACGACGGGGTGGGTTGATATTAGGTCTTAAGTTATAATGTTTGGGCATAATCTTACTTCACTATAAAGTTTGTCAATTGTAGTGGGGGGAATGGAGTATGGGAATAAATCTTATCTTTACAATAATTCTTAGTAGCCTACTTGATTTTTCTTTATTCTAAACAAATATGCCTACTTAAATTAACTGCTTCAAATTTAAGAACAGACACTCATTCAAGCCTTACGTTGGAAGCGCCAATTGCAAAACACACACCTTGTTTGCTTAATATAAGTGTGAACATATGTATAAACAATAGATAGATAGAGAGATATTTATTTGTTTACCTTTTTACTTTGACTTTCCTATTTTACTGCATTTTATTTCAGTTCCAGGTTTCGCTACATAGATAACCTAACAGCTGTTCTTGGCTTAATTAATTCTTCCATTTCGTGACCATGACAATAATTAATGGCTGTTTATACTACAAATAATAAAACTGGTTTACAATACAATGAATGGATTTATTAATGAAGTTGACATTTCAGGTTACAAAATAGTGATTCACAAATTATGGCACATAAATATAGAGGATTAACTTTACTATAAGATAATTATCATTTGATACATGAAGTGCTCAGGGTTTACACAATGTTTATAGGATCTGCAGGGGGGGAACTCGTGCGGCAAGAATGACTGTCTGTTCTTGTCTTAGTAAAATATCTTTTATTTTAATTGAATGTTTAGTTATGGTATGAATTTTGACACATTGTAAGTTTTGCCAATGAGGATCTCAGAAATCAAAAGTTTGTAATACACTGTTATTGGCTTCTTTCAGTCTTGAGGAAATAAATAGGCTAAGCCTTGAAACTTTAGTCTGTTGAAAAATTAATTAATATAAAGTATAAGTCCAGAGAATTAATCTTGAGGTTGATGTGTTTAGTTTACTTTAAAGTATTCCAAAATGCTAGAAATGATGTTAGACTTGAAAATTGGACATCGATTATATGTTGCCGCAATCTATAAGGTAAATTGGAAGGGTCTCACCATAGTTTGATATTGTTCATCACTGGCATTTCTTCTTGGCCTTGCAAAATGGGATAAAACTTTGCCAGTGACTCTTCTTACATAATAAAAGAGTGGATGGTGTATTCCACTACACTTTTTATAGGGAAAAATGTTAATTTTGGGTAGATACCCACAAAAAGCTAACACTTGGCCATTATACTTTTGGAAAACTCCCTTCTTTTTTAAATTGTACCACATGGTTCTCAATAATGTTAGTCACTGCCATATGTTCCTGAAGTTCTTGTAGACACTGTCACTTGTTTTAAACACTTGTACTATATCAAATTAAATTTGGAATGAGATCAATTTTGAAAAATAAATAAAATTAAATAATTTGAAGCAGTTTACATGAATGAATTAGTGAGCCTTCTTATTATCTAGATAGGCCTATTATACATTAATGTGGGGTTTATTTATTATATAGTAAACTTAAATATATCAAATCTATGAAATGTTGCAACTGAATTCTCCGAATACCCCCCCCATATCTAATTTAAAATAACGTAGGAAGAGGCGCGAGCTAATGATGAAGATTACCATTTTATTGTGTCATCAGCACGTAAAACTTAACATTAAAATAATGTACAATGTAAAGCAATAAATCGTCTACAATATAACTGACTTTTTACTACATTTCAAAATATTTAAATCTCTTTAGGAATATTTTTGTGTGTAATAACACAAATGCATCTGCAAAAAGGAGATTTGATTAAGATTAAACTTTTAAAAAGTTACGTTTGAATTAACATACCAGAGTACTGTAATTAAAAGCTTTAGCATCCTGAGTATAGAAAATGATACTCTGGGTTGCCTTGGCTTTGATCATATAATTTGTTAGCCAATAAATGCTGAAAGAAGTTTTTACTGTCTATACTGCATAAAATACTATTTAGTAAAGTCTATCCAGCAGTGTGTTGACAATAAAACTTTAGAAGTGCTCCTAATGAATGTGTATAGAATTCAAACATATTTCTTTCATGTGCTATGTTTTTTTTTGTGTTTAATTATCTTAGTAGGCTACAATAATGTTTGAGGTAAATCAACTACACGACATTATTTTATTTATTTATACATTTTTGTTGTTATTTTAACTATTTATAATGTTTTGTATTGTAAATTAACTGAAAATATTATTAGCGATTTGAATAAAGTCTTAAGAGAGTTAAACCATATTAAATCTTGTAAGGAAAATTAAACACAACATCTTTATTTTGTCAGTTGAAGACGTTTTGATAATAAATTAAATTGTTATTTATTTGTATAGTTGGTGTATTTATTAAAGACTAGACTATTAAAAATATAAGGTTATATTACGGAATAGAAAATTAATTTTGTATGTACATATACCTACATACATGCATGTATTTATATTAGGGGGGCCCCATTTTCATATACTCCCGGGGCCCCAGAGGTCTTAAATACGGCCCTGTTAACATATATAATACCTATTAAATCTCTCTGCAGAAGCCATTTCTTGATTATGACATTAGGAGGTGCTTCTGGTAATTCTTCTACATATTGGTTACTGTTTGAGGAAGTCTTGAAAACACTCTCATGAACATGAGAACGATCTCCTTGGGGAAAGTGGCAGCGCGAAGAAGAGATCCAAAGCTCATTAGGATTATCCCATGCTTTGCACCATCTACAACATTTTGAATGTCCTGAAAGTAAAACACTGTTTCTCACATTAGGAAACTCTTGTATTCTAGTGAGGTTTTACATTTGACAGTTTTAATGAAAGTATGGTGTATGCTTCTGATAGGCTAATTCTTCTTCATATTTAAAAATTACTGTTTGTGGAAGCCTTGAAAACACTTTGACAAGTCACCCTGCTTGACCTCGAGGAGTCAGATGGATGTTCAGAAAATTATTAGTTTGATTGTTTATTCTCTGTAAATGTTTAAATTAGTTGTAGCAGTTACACATCTTTTATCTTACTTACTTTATAGGATCTTTACAGTCAACAAGATTTAAAATTATTTATTACACCACTTAAAACATCTTAAGAAAACCCCTCCCAAAATGAGACTTCATTAAATAAGAGCCAGCTAAAAATACATTGTCCAATCTAAACACAATCCCATCTACATAACTTATTGATTTTTTTTGTAATCTTGGACGGTGAAATCTACAAATATTGCTATTGAAATTAATATATGGCAAAATGCAACTTACCTGAGGAAGAGGCCTCCTGTCTCTGATGTGAATGCCCCCGACCTCGACAACGTTGGAAGGGAAAGGTCGAGGAAGACTGAGGATGTGGTAGCTGTTGATGAGGTAGAGGGAGGAGTTTGCTACGACCTTGCCTACTGGAGGCAGCTCCACTCCCAGACTCTCCTCGGCCCAGGCTCGAGTGTCCCTGGCATACACCCAGGAGTGCATGAACTTGGCGTAGCTCAGGGTCAATGTATTGTACGTCCTTTCCCACAGCGTCATGTGGGGGCTGAAGTTGACCAGGTAGTTGGGGATGTATGAAGGGTTATCAGGCAGTCCGAACCTGTCTGCGGCCCAAGGCATGGCTAAACTGGTAGTTATAGAGACTATCGGAAGGTCCAATAAATGTGCAAAATAAGCGTAACAGGCAGTACCAAAAAGCTCGGTAATCAAAAGATCATACTGTCCTTTAGCCTGAATGAGGCTTTGGAACTCTGGTTCCTTCAGAATTATTCTACAACTAGTCTCATGAACATTGAAAAAAGTAGGTGGTTGCCCATGGGCTGGGGAGTCTCTGTTTGATCATTTCTATGGAAAGTTGACTCGTTATAGTGGCGGCAGTTTTTGAAAAAAGTCTACATCCGTGTAGTTAGGGAGCAGTTTTTTCTGAGGGAATGAAGAGAAGACTGTGATTTGGTGTCCGCGAGATGCCAGCTCTTGGAATAGCGGCTCCATTACGATCCAATGACTCCTCATCGGCATGGGCACTAGGGCCAAGATTCTTGCTGCCTCCCCCTCACCTGTCATCATCATGGGCAGCAGCAGAAGAAGCTCCAACATCTTAAAATAGAGTAAAAACCTACATTACAAGTTTTAAGTATACTCTGTAAGCTATGATTTACTTAAGATTTTCCCTAGAAATGCCCAGAGCTAACATCATCAAATTGGTTTAATAATTTTGTTTTAATTTGTAAAAAGGTAGTTTTTAAGTGATAGCATTAATATGTAAACGACAGTAGGGACTAAAATAGAATGGAATAATAATTATGAAATCAGTTCTATTGTAAATCTTTATGATTATTTTGAGAACTGAATAACAAGGCTGGAGATTATTTTTTCACTCATTGGTCTGTATACTTTTTTGCAGAGAGCTGGTGACCCGATCTCTGCACTGGATTCTTACAGTTATTAAGACAGATGTTAAAACAATTTACGTTTTACTACAGAAAACTATATCATATTTTTATGTAATTTTTCTGTGTATTACCATGATCATAATAAAGTAAACCAATTCCAATGAGACTGACATTGGAGCTGTGACCGACCAGACTATCACACATCACATTGGACTATCACATTGGAGCTTCTTAGAGACTAACACTAAGAAGGTCAGGTCTGATGATAAAAAAAACAGACAGTATTTACGCTTCGAGAGTTAAGTTGTAGACAAAGATCTGCAGTTAAAATATAACGTTAGCGGTGCACTGATGAATCAGCTGTTGTCTCTTGCACGTCATCTCTCATGCAGAACTAATCAAATGGGCAAAGCCTTTGACTGAATTTTACCTAATAAGACCTGACTTTCTTAGTGATTTTATAGTAACTGCTAACGGTACAACCCTAACGACTGTGATTATTTTAAATAGCCTAAATGTTTCTCACAGTTACACAGTATGATGTTAAAACGGTTTGGACATATCTGGTAAAACCGTTTTCCCAAGATACGTGAACAGAATGTTATTTAAGAAATGTAACAGACAGACAGAACATTTTTAAATGCTGATTTTGGCTTCTCTGAGGTATTAAAACGTCAAAATTACAATATTTCAAGACTCTAATCAATAAGCTATGTATAGAAAAAACAATTGTATTTATATTTATAGATATTACGCACAGTAATTGTTTTACATTTTTGGTTATCTGTTTTACTTGATACCGTACTCAAAATCCCCATTTTAACAAATATTTATTTATTTTGTAAAAACAGCAAATTTAATATTAGAGTTTGCCGATAGTTGGACACTGGGATTATGAGAACAGCGTTATTTTATCGTAACTTTATAATAGAGTATGTGTAACTGTCAAATTTGCAATGAATTTACGTGAAAATGCCTACTACAGATAATCAACACCCGCCGATTTATACAACATAGTTTACTTAAAATTAATTATATTGTTTTGCTGAAGATTTTACCGAAAACTAGCAACTCATTCTTAAAATACCGTAGGCTACCCCTTAGTAATAATACCACCCCCTCCCCTTAGTAATAGGTCAGATTATCAAGTTATTTAAGATAAATGTTGCTTAGAAATAAATGCAAATGTCTCTAAAAGCCCAGAAAAACATCACTACAAGTACCTATAAAATAAAAAATATTAATCCCCTTAAATAATCATAAATACCTACCTTAGTCTCAATTCTGTTACATTCGTCACACCGTATATGTAAAGAACTGAGCAAGAATTTAAATCACGACGAAGCCAAGTACAAGGCCTAAAAGCCACTAAATTATAATTATTGAAAAACAGAACCTCTCAACCCAGATAGCATTATCTCCCTGGCGACTGATCACAATAAGTACATCGATGTTTTGGCCCAACTTTTGCCTATTTTTGATCCCACTATTTGATTTTTCAAGTTACTTGAAGACTTACGACACATTTAAAAAAAATAAAATAAACACAATAAAAACATTTTTTGGCCGATAGTTCTCGTAGCAGCAAACCTGCGTACTCAGCTCCCATGTTATTCTTATGGAGAATAAGTAACGTGTTATCTCCCTTAATTATGAACATAAATTAATAACATTTGGTATGTGGCTTTACCTTCTTGAGTTATATTGATATTTGTATAAAACATCATGTTTTGTGTTCCTTGCTTCAGCAACCCTGCATACTCAGCCGCCATGATATACTTATGGAGAATGATTAAAATGTCATAAATCGTTTATTTATGAATGTATATTAATGAAACTTGGTATGTGGTTTTATGTGGTATTAAGATACATATACACATGCATTGGAAATTCGCTGAGTACGCAGGTTTGCTGCTATGGGGGTATTTTCTTATAGCTCTGTAACAGTTAGAGTACTAACCTTCATATCCGAGTACCAACTAGTACTAACAACCTAGAACTAACTCGTGGTATAGTTGAAATTTTCATTTTCGCACATGGCAGGGCTGGCTGGCACTTCCGGCCCCCGGCACCATACGTTTTGCTTAATAGCTCTGTCACGGTTAGAGTACCATCATATTCGAGTACTGACTATTACCATAGAAAAATAAACCTGGTTTATTTTTCTATGCTATTACTAACCTAGAATGAACTCGTGGTAGTTGAAATTTCAAATTTCAAACATGGCCGGGCCAGTGAAATGGACCTACTAAAGTTTGACTTTTACTGGCCTCGTCACTCCTTTGTGTCCGTTGTTCCAATTAAAGCTAAAGGGAACAATCTTAATTACATCATTTTTCGTCATACTGCTTCAAAAACAACTGTTTTTGACAGATGCGTTGAGATTCAAAAGTTCTTCTTTTTAGTCTTTGGATAATAACATATATTTTGATGATCATTATCGTACTAGTACTAAAAAGATCATTGTTGATGATACTTTTGATTCGAGGTCGTCATAAATCGATTAAAATTCATTCGAAACATTCATTGTTGTATTTCCATGACAACCGTGCCCAAATCGAATGTTTGTTTTGAAGAACAACCGATTGATTCGAACCACAATGATTGGTTTGAAGTGATCGACTCAACAACCGATAGATATGAATGAACCGAAGTTATGCATGTGCAACAGCTGATTGTTTCAAGAGACAAGCTGAAAGAAACATTTAAGTTTTTTGGCAGTATGACGAAAATCATTTTGTTGCATAGACACATCACAAGTCCACATTTCCCCACATTTGTTCCGTTAAAATGTTTGTTGTTGGTAAACAACTTTGCTAAAACACCGTGCGTTTTGTTGACTTTTTAATGAAATCATATTGCCCTGGTAAACTTTCTCGTATGTAAAATTGGATACAATTCTCAATAGTGAATTTCCTATGGAAAGTGAACTATTAGCATGACCCGCACGGTGAAACTTAAGCCCGGGACCACCATAGAAGTTCCTAACGTGACTCCCTGAACACGTTTTGGGGGGTCGTTCAAAATTTTATATATATATAGAGTATCGGGTCACCAACCGAGAGGATTTCTGCCTTCGTTGATGATCACTTACAACCACTGGTAAAAAATCTGCCATCTTATATTAAAGACACAAATGTCTTTCTGAACAAAATTTCCAATGTAAAACTGCCTCAAACCTCTGAAATAATACTTGTAACAGCTGATGTTGAATCACTGTACACAAATATTCCTCACGATGATGGTCTGAAGGCTGCCAAATTCTTTCTTAATTCTAGACCCACTAACTCTAAACCATCAACTAATTTTGTAACCACTCTCATGCATATGATATTGACCATGAATGATTTTAAATTTTTGGACAAACACTTTTTACAAATTAAAGGTACAGCGATGGGTACTCGTATGGCCCCATCTTATGCTAATCTGTTCATGGGTCTAGTTGAACAAAATTTTCTATCAAACTGTCCTTTCTCTCCTCTTGTTTGGTTCAGGTACATTGATGATATTTTTATTATTTGGCAGCATGGCATAGAATCCTTAAAACAGTTTTTGCAAAATTTAAATCAATGTTCTTGCTTAAATTTTACTTGGAGTTATTCTAATAAAACTGTCACCTTCTTAGATGTAGACGTTTTGATTGACAACAACAAACTCAAAACTAAAATCCATGTAAAAGATACTAATAGAATGCAGTATTTGCATTACCAGAGCTGCCATCCTATGTATATGAAAAAGTCTATTCCAAAAAGTTTATCAATTCGTGCAAAATCTCTTTGTAGTGACAGCTCTGACTTTGAAAAATACATATCTAAATTGAACTCTGCTTTTATTGACCGAGGTTATCCTCAAAAACTTGTAGATAATCAGATGAGAAAACCAAAGAATATTGTACAAAACACACATTTTTCTAACGATCCAAAGTTTATCACAGAATATTTTCCTGGGCTTCAAAAAATTAACAATATAATGAAAGCAGCTTTCAATGTTTTAAAATCACCCCCTACCACAGAAAATTTGTTTTCCAGACCACCACGTGTCGTGTTTAAACGGCCACAAAATTTGAAAAATATGTTGGTGAGACCCAAAATTCAAAATTCTCGGCCTGAAAACAATTTGGAAATCAATCACGGCTGCGAACCTTGCCACAAACCTCGGTGTGGCATTTGCAAAATTATGTGTAATACAACTGAATTTAAAAGCAGTGTCACAAACAAAACTTACCCAATAGTTGGTAAATCAACCTGTGACACCCACAATGTGATTTACCAACTATCGTGTAAACACTGCCCAAAAGATTATGTTGGTCAGACATCGAATTCCTTGCGAGTACGTATGACTGGCCACCGTTTTGATGTGGTGCATAAAGACAAACGAAAACAAATTTATAATCATGCAACTCACCACAACCAAAATTTTGAAGGGTGCTATGAACTAAAAGCACTCCACAAAATTAAACCACATCAAAATCCAAAATGTAACCAACTGATATTAAGAAATTCTGAACTGGCACATCAGTTGGTATTGAAGGCCAAGGTTCCTTCTGGGTTAAATCTCAGGTAATATTTTCTTAAGTCTAAAATAATTCAACTCAGCTGACTTTAATTTAAATTTTATTTTTTTACCTGTACCTAAAATCACATGTTTTAGTTTTTAAAAGTCAGATGTAAAATATTTGTTTATTTTTATTTACTTACTGTTCAATTCCATTCTTTCTCCTTTATTGCTTGAAAACGTTTGTATTATAAACGAAAATTCGCAAAAAACTTCTTTTTCATCATTTATATCTATCTGTTTTAATGTGTTAGTATATATATATATATATGTATATATATATGTGTTTGCACTCTAGCGGTCGCAATTTTTGTACGATTTACTTCAAATTTGGTAAGGACGTTCCTTTCTGTAATCAGTTGGACAAGTTCGTTGGGCAAAACAATCGAAAAACTCTAAACACCTTTTTTTGGGGGATTAATCTTTCAAATTTCGAGTTTTTGGGCCCAAAAATGGGCATAAAAGCCCCAGATGTAAAATAAATGCATGTAAAAAGATGGGAATTAGAGAGGCGAAAGTTTTAAGCCCTCTCTCGTCATTCTAGCATAAATATTTACCGAGTTATTAAAGAAAATGTGTATTGACTAAACACAGTACGTTGTCTTATGGGGGTTTTACACGAGAAAAGCCTGTTATTCCTTTGTTAGAGTACTTTTATCATCCCCAGCAACCTCACACCTACTTTAAAGCCTGTCTGGACCTTCTCCTAACCTTATATTGGGCAAAATTGTATTCCCAGCTTTGCAAGTAAATGAAACCAGGAGTATCAGAACAGCCAAAAAATCAGTGTTTTCAGATTTCAATAAAAATTGGACAAATGTATGTTTTTACACTGATTTTGAGTTTTAAAAGTTTTTATTTGGAAATTCACTCCCCTCACGTCAGCGTGCTGCGTGCGAACTCGTTTTATATTCTTCCTGTGATTCACATTTGGCTAAATTGTTTTCTGTCGCCATACGAAGTGTGGAGATCGTGCTTTAATTCTATGTGAATAAAGTTGTACAAAATTAGGCCGTCAGTAAAGTTTCAGTTGCTTTTTATTGTGTTAATTTTTACTATTCAGTTTTAAAAATGTGATTGTAAACTACTTATATCGTGGTAAATATTTGTGAAAAACTCTTTACTAACGTCAAGTAGTAACGCCAACGGAGGTGTTATGTAATACAAATTAAATATGCTAACTACCATGCTAAATAAAAATTAGCTTTTACAGGTTTAATGCATAAGATGTGTCACATCTTACTATGTTAATGCATAGACACATCTTACTTTTCAGCAGAAGAATGATGAATGTTTGAATTTGATCCAAACTAAGAATTGTTTGTCAAGAGAAATGCCTAGTATAATTACTATTGCAATTTGTATTGATCTTTTACAGCATATACCTTTTTAATTAACCAACTTTAAAACCTTTTTTAATAAAAATATATTGTGCATATCGCAGCTTTTTAAAGGGCATTTTATAAAAAGTTTGACAGTAACTCTAAATATTCACTTTCATTACGGATGGCCTCTGAATCATACTTAACAAAATAAAATGTTTAAAAACCTGCTCAGTCAAATGATCTGTTTTATAGTCCGATATTACAGTTGTGAGTTTATCCTTATCACTCATATTAAATAATTTCCTCTCGTCCCATAGGACACGAGGTCCCGACTATAACATTATGACTAGTCTGCTGGAAAGACATTTAACACGTGGTTTCAAGGGTGACTGACCACCTAAAGTTCCCTAAAAGTCGTCTTTCCACTGACGACCCAGTAACATACCGGTGACCGGTGAAGCCCAAGGTAGTGCTAGACCGGATCTTACATAACAGTGCCACCGTAGTGCCGCGCCGCCTCGTCGTTTGTATCAGTCCCCCATGGCCGCTCGCAGGCTTCTGTCCACCGCCCCCCGGTCCTTGAGCCTGGACGGGGTGTTCATCCCTCTGACAACTCCCTTCTCTCACTCTCGAGACATCGACTATGAGAAGCTCAACTTCAACTTGTACAAGTACAAGGATGCCCCTTTCGCAGGTATGTTGGATGAGTTTGGTGTTTAGGTGTGCCGCGATATTATTTGAGAGGTATTTGAAGAGGTAAAAAACATACGAATTATGTTACAAAATGTATGATCAATAGCTGTACGGTTTAAAATTACAAAATGGATGGTATAAATAGCTATATAGCTTACAATTGATTGGGTGTGTCTGTACGTGATTGTAATAAACGGTTGTATCTCAATAACTAACAGATATTGCTTACAAATGTTTTATAAAGTCTCAAAAATTCATTTATAGGTCTAGTAGTGTAGTTTATAGCTTTTATCATTTGAAAAACAGAAATCCAGAAGTCATTTACGGGTTTTAAACAAAACATCTTAAGAAACGCTAATATTAGTAAAATTTTAAAAGCCGAAAAACGTTTAAGAATTTAGTTCCATTAAAAATGTAAATGATCGAAATACTACTTGGCCTATATAAGTTCAATTGATTTACCAAATAGATTTATTGTAGGCTACATCTTGATTTTGTTTAACAATTACAAATACTCGGTTTAATTGTTTTCCAATATTCACAATTTTTAGGTAACAAGCCATATAAATAATGTTTACAACTCTTGTTAGTTTAGTTTAAGGACGTCGATGATACAGTGACAGTAGACATTGTAATTGAAAACCATAATTGGCCGTTATTTTGATAGGAGGAAGGCTAGAAACTTAAAAGTTAACTTAGAATAAACGAAATATGTGTAATATGTGCATCTTTTAAAATACATACAATAAGTTATACATATTATTTTGGAGTTGAAAGACACACACAGAAACGCAAACAAACATAGCGTGATGGACCATGTATGGTTTTGAGAGATTTTTGTCTGCTTTAACCCGTGGAACAACTTTCGGAAGTTGTGCCTTGTTCTCGGGGGACATTTTAATACTGTTGTTTATTTATACATTTATAAACCACTCCAGGACCCCAGATCTATTCTTTATAGCTCAAGGTTCCACGTTACATAATCTTATCGACCGCAGACGACGCGATGGTCCACGGACCGGCTGCTATCGCGGTGTCCTGTGTCCGCTGTCTGCGTCTGTCTGTCTGTACCCACGGAGGTTTCAGAAGCGAAAATCAAAACTGGATTGTTCATACATCACAGTTATTCAACTTGTTGAATACTTCTCATAATACTCAAAGAAGCTGAATTCTTCGTTTAAAATGCATTGTTGGTGATGGTGAGTGTCACCGACTATATATATTATTTAAGAAATTATTGCGGACATTTTGCATTAGGTACTGATTGAGAAAATCTCAGTGTCACTGATTGTGATAATTTCGTTATGTGCTAGGTAATCTTGTCTCCTGAATACGCAATCAGATTCCAGATCCTGAAACATTGTGAAACTTGTTTTCTTAATCAGTGACTGAAAATGTCCGCAATAATTTCTTAAATAATATAAACGGTCTCAGGAAGCTGACACATATGATCTCCATTTATTCCAACTTTAATGGCTAAATTATTTTTTATTTACTAATTACGGAATATATAGTACTGTATACATGCACATAAAATCTTCTAAATAACCTTTTTTCATAAATGTTCACCCAAATCCCATTTTTGGAGTCCCTACAAAATCCTTTGCTACACACAGTGGTTTTTAGAGGGGATTTGCCCTCTAAATCCCCCCAGGGTTAGGGGATTAATATTTTGAATATCCTCTGTTGGCTGATGCTAACTTGACCTGCATATCAAATTCCAATTAAATTGATCATTAAATAAGAGAGAAATTGTAATTTTTGTAATCCTCGTAAGAATAACATTGGACAACGTACTGTGTTCACCACTAAATTAAAGTTTAAACGCAATTTTCTTTTCAAGCAGTAATCGTAGGATAATAATTAAAAATACTGAATTGTTAAGTTTTTTGAGATTCCCTTAATGTTAATAAGTACACTTTATTTATCAATCAAAATATTCATGACAAATTAAAAAAAAATTGAATTTTGGAAATGTAACTTCTGAACCCGAATGTGTAAAGAAATTCGGGTGTGTAATTTTATTGGAAACATGAAGCTCTACAAACCACTAAATTTGAATCAAAATCGTTAGAGCCGTTTTTGAGAAATTTGGATTTTTTCTGTTTTTTAGCGGTTTTTGGGGAATAATTACCCTTAAACAACAAAAATAGGAGATATCGTGGATTAGTACATACATACCAAATTTCATCAAAATTGGACAACGGGTGCGGACTCTAGCTCCGAACACATCTAGACAGACAGACAGACATCACTCCGAAAACCATTTGTTTTTTAGAATCAGGGACTATTAAAATTAATATTTCCACTAATAACTCAAATCTAAAATGTTGATGAAAACAATACTTTCTTCAAATACTAAGTCTAACGGGGAGAAAGTAAAAGTAATGTTTTTTCCCACAACTAAATCCAGGTTTCAGAACAACGCTTTAAAGTTAAGAAGTCTTACGAAAAACTTCTGTATTCCGCAATAATGGATTTGAATTAATTTCAATATTGTTCGTAAAATACAAACTAGACATATATATTTAATAGCTGAAAGTTTCAGGACAAGTCAAGATAAAATGTATTAAAATAATTTTTAACACAGAATAAATGTAAATTTAATAATATCAATCAAACTATGCGATTTTTGTACTATGTATTTTTTGTTTGATCTAATCTTTTGATTTTGTAATAGCATTTTTAAACAATTATTATTAGTTAAACCAATTACAGTATACATGTAATATACTAGATGAAAACAAATTATAAAAGTATACGGTTTAAATGTATAATTATAATTGTGCACATGGTAATTATTAACTAAATTATAATAATTGTTAACAAATTACCGGTATTATTAGAAAACAATGGCGTAGATAGACCTTTGTCAAGGGGTGGGGTATCTCATTAGGGAATACACAACAAAAAAATGTGCTCGTGACTAGCGCGTATATCAGTATACAAAATTAACGCGCCCCTTACATTCAAGTTCTGCTGATGGTGACAAGCTCTCCCACTCACGTGCTGGTTGATGTTGTTGGGGTTGCGGCCATACTACAGGGGACGGTAGCAGTGGTACATGCATCATTGTCACCTAAAGCACTGCGTTTTGCGCCACTATCTATATCAACACCTTCACTTTAAGTAACTCAATCGCCAGCAAAAGTATCAGCTACCCGAAAATAAAAGTATCAAGTACAGAGTAAGCATGAGTACATTCAGTAACTGATATCAGACTAACCCACCGTACTAACGAGTACTGAATACTAAGAAATAAGAAACGGCAGCTGGGAGGGCTGGGACTCATTGATAAAGGAATTAGACACTTTTGGGCCAATAGGACCGCTAGGCTCCATCACATATTATTTTAAATGATTACATAACGTATAAATTTGTTACTTGATAAATAATATAAGTAGTAAATTAAATTTACTTTGTTGGTTTAGTTTACCTCATTTTAAACAGTTGTTTTAACCTAAAACATTTGTAACTCGGGCTCAGTTGATGGAGTACCGAAATAATTCCTAACCGTAATTATTGATAGACCAACACATCCAAGACATGAACCATTATTGTTACAGAGAGTAATCATGACTACAAAGTAATCAGTATTTTTAACCAGTACTAAAAAAGTACCTATATCAGTTGTAATCATTACTAGAAAGTAATCGTTAAGCACATCACTAAGACCGTCTATACGTCAAGGTCAAGGCCAGGGGCCAGGTGCGCTAGCTGACGAGCTGGCCACTAGGGGGTGAGGGAAGACTGTTCGGTGACTCACGTCCCACTTGGCGTGCCTATACCTAATACTGTGCCGGTGCCAGTGGCGTAGGTACGGGGGAGATTAGGGGGATATATCACCACCTTGTAACTTGGAAAAATTAAAATTTATATCCTCCTGAAATCAAGCTTATGCCTTTTGATTAAAAAGAAATGCTGTTACTGGAAAAAAACATGTGTGCAATATTTCCAAAATATCTTAATTATATATTACGTATGTTGTTCGCGTACAATAAATAGTTGCAGATGAACTGCACCGGCACACGGCATGGTATTTGCGCGCCACAAGTGGGACGTGAGTCACCGAACCTAGCAGCCAGTTCGTCAACTAGTGCACCTGACCTTGACCTTGACGTCTAGACGGTCTTAGTGATATGCTTAATTAACTTACGGTTGCCATATAAGATTTGTAATTTAATTAACTGCAGGGAGCCATAAATATTCATACTGATTTTCAGCGTTTTATAACCGCAAATAGGTATATGTAAAATTCAACGATATTTCCCGACAAAATAAAGCCAAAGAGTAACAATAATAGAGGTTAGAGTGAACAGGGAAATAAGGGTTTAGCTTATTCGGCAATCGTTGCATGACGATGAAGTTACAAACGTAACTACATTTTCGTTTACAGACATAGGATTTCAACACAAACTTTTATTCAACCCATTTTTGGGAACAATTTCAAAATGGGGAGATTTTTAATTTTTCAAGGAAATTCCCCGGAGCAATATTTTTATCTTAAAACTCCGGTAATCTCAGGGGAAATCTGATGACTTGGGAACTCTAGCTTAACGATTACTTTCCAGTACTGATTACAACTGATACAAGTATTTTTTTAGTCCTGTTACAAATAATGATTACTTTGTATCAATGGTTTATGTCTTGGATATGTAGGCCTATCAATAATTATGAATGTAAGAAGATACGTCAATGATATGTCTTCAATTTTGTATACCGGTATCCGCGCTAGTCACGAACACAGTTTTTTGTTTGGTATTCGCTAATGAGATATCCCCCCACCCCTTGACAAAGGTCTATCTACGCCACTATACTTCAGTAGCAGCAATTCTTTTCAAAAGGCGTAAGCTCGATTTCAAGGGGTTAGAAATTTTAATTTTTCCAAGTTACAAGGGGGGGGGGATATATTCCCCTGATCCCACCCCCCGTATTCACGCCACTGTTAGAAAAAATAATAAAAATTTGTAGAACATTTTCTGAATATTTTTGATAGCATACAAAACTTTAAAAATTACCAAATTATGTTTAAAAAATATCATGTTAAAAATGGATTCAAAAAATTGGTAGGGGTGCAGCAAAACATGTTGCTGCATTTGGATACATATGAACTGGTAATTAATTAATAGTATCACCACCTACAAACTTATAAAGGAACTAAACTGAAATAAATAATTTAAAAAAAATATTCACTTCGATTTACCACTTTTATTACTTGAAATTGGATTTACAAATCAATAAATTACAGTAACAGCTTTTGTTGAATGGGTTTATTTAACTGAAGCTTATTAAGTGTAATTCATAGTAAATTTACACCAGATTGTAAGTTTCACTACCACTTTTATTTAATAGACTGAAGTTAGTTTGAGATAGCAAATATCTAACATTTGCAGATGTTTGTATATGGTTCACACTTTTATTTAGTTAATGACTTCCCTGACTTTCCTAAACCAAGATTATTAATTTTCCCTGACTCTCCCTATCCATAATAGTTCATTTTCCCTGATACTGGAAACGGAATGCACATTTTATTTACATTAGATAATATTTCAAACAATTGTTTTGGACCTCCACCTTCCCTATCGCTGTCCAAAGCTCTCCTGTTTACTTTATATTTATTTTGATGTTAACATTATGTTGTTTGATACATTTATTGCCTTATCAGTTATGGTGTTCACTTCCTCTTCTTTGCACCATAAATACCAATTTAACATTAATCTAATAAGTTTTAATTTATGCACAGTATTACTTTTCGTTTACGATTAAATCAAACACTTTCCCTGACTTGTATAAAATATCAAGCACTTGTCTTTCAGCATCTCTCCAACTTTGTTCAAATTCCCTGACTTTCCAGAAAGTCTGAACCATGTTGTAGATTGGTTGCTACAGCTGCTTGTTACTCAAGTTCGTTTATTTGGTTTTTAAATATAACACACTCAGTTTCTTTAAGATTTGATCAATAAAATAACATAAAAATTAAATATGCAGTAGACAGTCAATGTTCAGTCAGATATTGTCTTGTACAGCCTGTTACAGTTGTTTCTAATGTGAAATTCAGATCGTGACACTACTCATTGTTGAGCAGGCCTGGATAAGTCGTATGAATCGAGGGCAGTATTTAGCAAGGGTTTGGTCCCTCATTGAGCGTCAGGTACTCAGATAATTCTTGTTGGTGCGAGTGGCCTCAGTTGCAGTGCACGTCAACCATGTACTATCTCAAAACACTCTTCCCCCTCTGAGGGACATAGGTCTGACTGAGACTGGAGACCCCTACTGTGGTGGACTTGTTTCACAAGTGATTGAATATTAGCCAGGCCTAAACCAGTTGACCTGATGTTTATATCGATGTAACCCCTGGAACCACCCAGTAGGTTGGGCTGTCTGCTGCAATTTTAACAAAAACCTTCAATATTTTCTTACAGGAGGTAAATATGTGCTGATAATACCTAATAATATAGTTATAATTAAACTTGACTCATTTTGCCCATACATTTACTAATGAGCAGCATTCTCTTGACAATAACTGCTCTAGAGACTGTATTATTTGTTTGGCCAGGTTACGTCGTCGCAGGGTCCAACGGAGAGGCACCCTACCTCCGACCTGAGGAGAGGGTCGAGTTGGTCAGACAAGTCAGACAAACTGTGGAGAAGTCCAAGTCCGTCATCGGAGGCGCTACCCATGAATGTGAGTGGCACTAACGTCATGTAAACTGTCACAGATTTGGTTGCTGAGACAATTTTTTTCAATGCAGAAAAGAGATAATACTTGTACCAGTTCATCTGAATTAATTACAAATTTCACTAAAAAAACTGCTTGTATTTTTGTAAAATGTGATATGTTTAGTGATTTGCAAAATGTCTTTTACAGTTTGGATCTTGATAATTTAAAACAATTCAATTTATACCTATAAGAAGGATACAAGAAAGTCTAAGTCAACGTAGTAGAATATTTAAAAGGCAAAGAGTTTTAATAGAAGGTTAAATACCTTCACAACAAATCTGCATACATAGCAAAATTAATTTGGCAATTGATAAAAAAATTGATGAAATCAAAATCTCTTCTGAAATATGGTACTTCAATTTAAATCAGTTCAAATATTTCTAGATTTGTCAAACAGATAACAAACATAAACCATGTACTGTGTTTTGCTAATGGATCAATAGCTGTTAAATATACTATGTTGAGTCTAATTCTATTTACATTGAATTTACACTGAGAGATTTACATTACATTTTTTAATACCTGTGTGGCAGAGCCCAAAAGATGAATGTAAATTATAAGGAATTTTGTAGTACATATCAACCCCTCAACCCCTTTTAATTGACACATGTAAAGTATAAAAATCAGTTTTTTGTAGAGCTTGTTTTGATCAAAATCCTGTTTGAAAATTACTAATTGTTTGGTTGTTTTTAGTTGATTCTAATGGTGCTAACAACCATTTTATATTTGGAAAATGTTGTTGTAAAATAGTAAAAACAAGCAAAAACATTTTGACGGGTAAAAAACACTTCTGACAACAATGGTAATAGCTTCTTCCCAATAGGGGAAACTTTCCAAAAAATAAGTTATTAAAAAGCTCATTAAAAATTAAAAATAATGTAATAACAGTGATTTGAAATACTAAACAAACAATAATCATTTCAGTTTTAAGTTGAAACATACTGCAATTTACAAATTTTCCTAAAAATGTTTAGCCACGAAAGGAGCTTGTGAGCTGAGCAAAGCGATGGCCCAAGTAGGAGCAGACGGGGTCTTGGTCATGCCTCCCTTTTACTTCAAAAAGAGGATGACAGTGAGTAGTATTCATTGAAATTATAACTTTGCTACTATACTAAACCGTCAACAATGTGAATATAAAAAGCTGTTCTATGTAAATTGGGTCAATAAATGTTATTATGTTTCAATGTCATGGTGGCTTAATGGGAAGCTGGCTGCACTGTTATTGAGATCTACTGAGATCAAGAGTTAGTTATGAATAAAAGATGTAAAAAAGATTAAGCCTCACAAATTTAAATTCAATCTGATTTTGTTCTCGATCATAGGTTTATTGAATCTGTTCTTGATCTGCCATATTACTTTCCACTATAAGAGGAAATATGGAATCTGTGAGAATTTTGACTAAGAAATCAATAAGCCAAATTAAGTAGTTATAGGCCTAAAGACTTGTCCGAAATAAATAGTAAGGACGTAGCTATCTGCTGTCATAAGATGATCTGTGTCATAAGAAATGTTTCAAATTTCAAATTGTTACGGGGTGCAAGGGCAATCACAATAACCCTTAATTGGATAAATCAGGATTTGGATCATTCCTCGTCTATGCAAATAAAACACATGTGGGCTTCAATGGAACTATGAAGATAATTTTCATAAGGAAGTGGTATAAAATATTTCTAAGCTTTGTAACCTCTATTAGATTTATTATTTCAAGATCTTGTTAACACAATCACTGCTAAAAAGTTATATAATTGCGGCCCTAAATGCTAAAACCTAAAGCCGAAGGCATGCCAACGTAGCATTGTTGCATGAGTCTGATGGAGTCATCCTTAGTCAGTGTGTTTAAACACTCCACTATGTGTTTGTTTCCTTTTGGTCCATAATTTAAAAACAGGCATTGCGGGTAGACTCTAACTTGTTGTGTTTAATTGTACGTGTCTGGTCTTCATCAAATGTTGTAAACACACAAATACATTTAATTTGGTTTTAGAAGACATATAGGAGAAGGATGAAGGCATTGCGGGTAGAGTGTAACTTGTTGTGTTTAATTGTACATGTCTGGTCTTCATCAAATGTTGTAAACACACAAATACATTTAATTTGGTTTTAGAAGACATATAGGAGAAGGATGAAGGCATTGCGGGTAGAGTGTAACTTGTTGTGTTTAATTGTACATGTCTGGTCTTCATCAAATGTTGTAAACACACAAATACATTTAATTTGGTTTTAGAAGACATATAGGAGAATGATGAAGGCATTGCGGGTAGACTGTAACTTGTTGTGTTTAATTGTACGTGTCTGGTCTTCATCAAATGTTGTAAACACACAAATACATTTAATTTGGTTTTAGAAGACATATAGGAGAAGGATGAAGGCATTGCGGGTAGAGTGTAACTTGTTGTGTTTAATTGTACGTGTCTGGTCTTCATCAAATGTTGTAAACACACAAATACATTTAATTTGGTTTTAGAAGACATATAGGAGAATGATGAAGGCATTGCGGGTAGACTGTAACTTGTTGTGTTTAATTGTACGTGTCTGGTCTTCATCAAATGTTGTAAACACACAAATACATTTAATTTGGTTTTAGAAGACATATAGGAGAATGATGAAGGCATTGCGGGTAGACTGTAACTTGTTGTGTTTAATTGTACGTGTCTGGTCTTCATAAAATGTTGTAAACACACAAATACATTTAATTTGGTTTTAGAAGACATATAGGAGAAGGATGAAGGCATTGCGGGTAGACTGTAACTTGTTGTGTTTAATTGTATGTGTCTGGTCTTCACCAAATGTTGTAAACACACAAATACATTTAATTTGGTTTTAGAAGACATATAGGAGAAGGATGAATATTTTTATTATTTTAGGGGTCACCATAGGGAACTTTCAAAGAGAAACAACTGATTTTTCTCAACTATGTCTTTATAATGATATGTGTTAATGATTTTAACACACAAGGACCAATGAGCAAATGCATTATTTATTTCAGAATGAAGCCATCCACAATCATTACACCAGGCTAGCAGATGAATCTCCAGTCCCAGTGGTGATATACAACATGCCGTTTGTCACCGGGATTGACATTCCAATAAGCACGTTGGCCAAACTAGCCTACCATCCCAACATCAGGGGCGTCAAAGATGGAGACGTGAGTTGACTTCTGTAACAGTACATGATAGATATGTACAATTAATTGTCTATAATATTTTCATATTTTCATTCTGCATATGTGACGAAGTGGATTGTTGTTATATAGAAAGAATGTTTAAAATGTTATTTCAGTTGCTACTCTTAAGTTGGTCCCACACTACTCGCAAATTGTCCACATATTCTTGAAGCATGGGAGCTTCATGAGTACTGATTGCAAATGTTGGTTCGATGTTCAGAGTTTAGAGGAGTTCGCCCTAGTTTGCTCTAGGTCTCTGCAAAGAATGTTAGAACTTTCGCTGAGTCCTACTTCAATGAATGTTCAGGAGGCTCCATAATGCTCGCAAATATCACACCCGTACAACACATCTCAGTAAACGGTCAGGGTCTACTGCCGAGGTCGGTGTTTCAAACACGAAAGAGTGGTGGTGTTGCTGAGGTTGCAATTGTAAAAATAATCAGTAAAAAGTTAGTTTAGTTTGTGATTTTTAATAGATTTTGTGTCTATTTTGCAAAAATGTGAGTGGAAAGATTTATCAAAAGGGTGAAGGGTAAAGGACAAGTTTAAAGTATCACATTAATGTGTAATTAATGTGTCATCTCATAGGTCCGAAAATTGGCTGGGATTGTGATGGCTACCAAAGGCATTGGGTTGGAGTTTGATGTCTTGGCAGGATCTGCTGGCTACCTCCTGCCTGCTGTTCAAGTCGGTATGTTGATTGAAGTTACAAGACCATTAACTTTATCTTAAACATGTGTTTACTTTAAAACGATTTGGATAAAATACTCTTAATCTTCAGCTACTTTCATAAAATCTTTATTGCTTAAATTAGTGTTGGTATAGTCAAGAAAAACAATAACAACAGTTCATGGTCCTCAAATAGGTTATCACCATTATTTTATAAAATATGTTTACAAGTTTAAATAATTTTAAAATTATGTCAAGTATTAATATTACTACAACACCGGGTTTTGAGGCTGACATTGGGTACAGCAAATGAAGTTGTCATTACATATGATAAGCTTTGGGCTGTCCATTATGACAAACTTCCCTCTCACCTTTGGTCCCTCCATTTGCAGCGACTACGGACAGAACCTCCGGGTTTGGCCCCCAACCTGCCAACCTGAGAATGGATGGTCCCTGGCTATTGTACATGGATACCCTGTCAGTTAATTTGACCAGTTAGAGGACAGAATGCGGGTTCCCTGTTTCCCAGCTGCCACATCCCAGCTGTCACAGGGGCACGGGAGTTGGCCCTTTGAAGGGTCGATTTGGCTGCCGTCCCATCCCACCCTTTCCTTTCCTGCTATATCCTATCCTTCCAGTAACCTGCACAATATTCCCCCTTGTGGAAGATGTGCCTAGCAGCTATGCTTTCCTAATCCACATCAGTGATGATGATGACAACGCCGGGATTGTTATTATCATACGGTGGGGATTGATTTAATCAACATGGGATGTCAGTTAATATGATAAAAAACAAACAATAACATTGTTTGCTGGCAGTTGCTAGCAATTATACATATTGTAACGGCTTTCATTTTTAATACAGTAGAGTCCCACAAACCCGGAGTAATGTGGACTGAAGGGTGCCCGGGTTTGTGAGATGTCCAGGTTATCGGGAAAGGAGTAAAAATAAGAAAAAGTACGAGTTGTTATACATTATTACTATATTAAACATTTATTTATTGCATAAAAATACAATAAACTACAACTTAAACTTCAACTGTTAAAACAACCTAACGAAAATCTTTGGTCAGTGTCACGTGCTCCAGTCGGTGCCGCTACGTTTGAAGTGGGGGGATTAACCACTCTGCCAGGGTTTCCGGGTTATCCAGACTTCTGGGTTGTCAGGATCCGAGTTTGCGGGACTCTACTGTCCTGGTATACAATTGATGCAGGGACAACCTACTGCTTGAAAAATGGTTGGGTTTGAAAATTTTTAACAACGGATATGGGAATGGTTCAATGCAGAATGAACTGTCAAGAATGGAATAATCACACACTACAAGATCACTTAAAGCACTACAGTACTTGGTAGTCCTGACATATTTTGGTTGTATTGAGAGAATAAGCGTGAAAACTATGCATGGGCTTTGCACTGAAAGCTACGCCTACATAACATGATGTTTTGGGTTTCTTCAATTCCATATTCCACGTCTAACCTTACCACAGTTATTTTCATAAACCCTTTTTCTTTGTAGGTTGCTCTGGAGGAATAAATGGTCTGGCAGGAGCACTTGGTAAACACGTCTGTGAACTTTATAAACTCAGCAGAGAGCGCAAATGGGAGGAGGCCTTGAAATTACATCTCCGACTTACCAGGATCGATACATTGGTGAGATGATGTGTTTTGTCTAGATTATTATCATCCCTAAACAACCTTTGTTTTGTATCAGTCCACATTTATAATGACATTTTATTTTCTTGTCAAATTTGACAGAGATGGTAAAGTTATTTAATTCTGATGACTACTAAATTTACTAATATGATATTTATTTACTACATTATACTATTGACACATATTTGTTTAAATTTTACTGTTAAATAACACATAATAGTATTGCCACATATGAAATTACCTACTCTAATTAAAACAAACAATCCAGAAAAAAATATATTTTAGCTTTACTGAAAAACTGCTTTTTAATATAATTTGACTACTTCCGTATTTGAATTTAAAAATTAAAATTCATATACATCAATAATTATTGTACTTGCTCACATATCACCTTAGACGAGTAATTTTCATCACCCAATTAGCAACATTTTAATTTGTTTACTAGCTTTCTTATTTTAAGTTATGGATAGGGTTTGGCCTTGTTAAGATAATTAGTCTCATCCATTCCCAGTATAAAATAAACACAATGATTTAGTTTGTTTTAAATTTTCATATAAAAAAACCTTAACTATTTTTTAGAAGATGAACTTGGTTTATCACAAATTGTAAATTATATGGTTAATCGAGAGTTGAAGAAGACCGGTTTCATTTCACTGGCTTCCATGATAAGGTTTCAATATGGCATATCCCTGAAGCCAGTGAAATAAAACTAGTCTCATCAACATGAAATAAAGTCTCCTCAGGATGAAATAAATGGTTTTGGATAATAACTACTTAATGTTACCAATCTCCAGCATCACCAACAGGTATACTTCTTTCCTATTGTCGTCGTTGGAAATAATATTACAAATTTTGTTATATCTAATACATACTTTATTGAGTTTCGGACTATTTATACCTTTAACTTGTAATTTTACAGCTAATGTCCGAGCTAGGTGTCCCTGGTCTGAAGGCAGCGATGGACCTCCTGGGGCTTTACGGCGGTCCTTGTCGCGAACCTATGCTGCCTTCCTCTTCAGCCGACATTGAGCAAATCAAATCTACACTCCAAAAGGATGATCTCATTTGAATGTCTCGAAGATAATAATGAATGATATTCACTTTGTGAAATGTTTTCATAAGAGGAGACTTGTACTATCTACAAGCCATTGGAACATCATGATATGTGATTTGACTGTACCAAGCTGTACCTCAAGTACTGATATTTTATTTAGAGTAAAAACCTTGGTACTAGTTTACATTTGGTACTTAGCCAAGGTTATGTATGATTTTATTTCCACAAAACGACTGTAAACCTTTTACAACTATTTATTTAATTTATTCTGAAATAAATTGTATTATTTTTAAAGTATCTATTTTATTTATGCCAATGGTATGTAACAAACTCAGCCAACCAATCAGTATTTTAAAAGAAGAAAAACTAATTTTAACAACAGATACAAAAAAAAACCTCTTAAAAAAATATTGGAGAACTAAATAAAATGGTCAGAGGTGGAATACAGTGAGTTACCAGTGTTTTTTTGACTAAAATTACGGAACATACTGATTTTTGGGCAGCAGGCGCTAGTGCAAATATTCAGGGTGTCTACCAGCTACCTAAAATAAAAATCAGGGACTTTTGGTGACTTTTATCATTACAAATCAGTGACCTCGGAATTAAACCATACCGTTTTGTTTTATGTAAAAAAATCTAATATAGCTCACGATGGTACAAAACTTCCAACTAATAACAACCGCTGTGATTATATATTAAGTATTGGATGCCTAGGCCCCTTATGAAAAAGTTCTCATCTGCTAAGCCTACTTTAGTAAACTTTAATATGAAATCAGCACAACAATGTTAGGGTCTATCCTAAATATAAAATTACAAAGAAAAAAAAATTAAGGGATATTTCATTGCAGAGGTTCTTCCTTATTAATGTACAAGTGGCCCAAATACATTTTGGTTCCACGTTGTGAATAAAAACACAAGCACAATAAATCTTGGTTCATGTAAAAAACACTAGGCCTAATTTAAACACTAATTGAAATATATTTTATAGGCATACTAATAACAGTTATCACATTTTTAACTATCCTCCAACTACACCAGAGTAAACAAAACTAATTCATATTTAATTATTTCTTTAAATTATTTTTAAAACATTTCTTAGTTCTCTCTCAATATCTTGCACGAGCTGACACATGATTAGTCACACAAAGAGCTGAAAACAAAATATCACTCTTGGTTATGTTGTCTTTTACTACAAAATTGTCAATCCCTGACTTAGGCCTATTTGTGGAAGATTCTACTATAGGCATACTGCTGGATGGTAGGGCTTGACCTACTTGCATTGAACTAGATCTTTGACATAGGCTTACATTTAAATGTTGGCGGCTGTATTGCAGGTCTATTTGTGCTGAGGTAGAAGGAACTTCATGGTTGAATGCACGCAAGATCAACTGATTACCACTGTGCAGATTAGAAACAAACTGCATCTGTTTTTCCCCCTTTTCGTGAGATTTGATGGCAGTTATTCCGGAGTGGAAACATCAGAAGTTTTTTTTACAAAAACAACAAAATGCTGTGAACTTGTCCTTTTTTCTAAGCCACTTACACCACTGGTTTTCTTCTATCCAAATATCTTGAAACTAACACTTCCCAGGCATTTTGAGATTAAAATAAAAAGTTCCACTTTTTTCTTAGGCCTAGCCACTAAATCATAAAACCACAAATCACTTTATACTGTTGAATATAGATACTGAAGTATTAAATTATATTTATAAGTTTGTATAGTATATTATATAGTATATAGTTACATTTATAGTCAATGCTGATACTAAGTAACTCACAATCACACACGAGACTAACAGTGACGATCACGATCACGTGCGAACAACAACTGCTGAACTAGAATCGCTTAGAAGTTCAAACTCAATAAAACAATCAACGAACAGACTACCCAATTATAACCTAATTAGTATATTTTGTATTAATTAATCACAACACTTTTTCATATAATTTAAAATTAGCTTTCTTAAATTCTTTAAATGCTCACAATGGTTTCAAAGGTTTCCGTTACATAATAACCGTAAAATATTTGTTTTAAAATTAAACGAATTGAATCCTAAAGTGGGAGGCTATTCCAAATACCGATTCGTTCTCAATACTGTTCAGCTCTTCCAACGATAACTGCTGAGGTCAAAATCATGTTAGGACATCATAAAAGATGTCAATAATTAATTATAATTAAATCTCTGGTGGTATTTATATTTAATACCCCCGTCGCAGCAAACCTGCATACTCAGCGAATTTCCAATGCATAATATATGTCTTAATACCACATAAAACCGCATACCAAGTTTCATAAAAATATATTCACATATAAGCGATTTTAATTATTCTCTATAAGAATAACATTGGTAATGAGTACGTAGGTTTGCTGAAATAAGGAACACAAACAATTGGTTTTTATGCAAATATAAATAGAATTTAACTAGGCGAAGCCACATACCAAGTTTCATCATTATTCAATCATAAATAAGCGCTATATAACATTTTAGTGATTCTCCATAAGAATAACATGGGGGCTGAGTAAGCAGGGTTGCTGTAACAAGGAAGAAAAAATGGGTTTTTATGCAATTATCAATATAACTCAATAAAGTGAAGCTATATACCAAGTTTTATTAATTTATGTTCATAATTAAGGGAGTCAATACATTTGACTTATTCTCCTTAAGAATAACATGGGGGCTGAGTACGCAGGTTTGCTGCTAAGGGAATAATCACCAAAAACTCAATTTTTTGTGCAAATATCAATTAACCAGTACTACGTGAAGCCACATACCAAGTTTCATCAACATACATTAATAAATAATCGAGATATCAAATTTTATTTATTCTCCATAAGGATAACATTGGACAACGTACTGTGTTTAGCACTTTGAATATCTCTGCAACGGTTGGGCGTAGACTCAAAATTTAAACACCAAATGATTGTTTTGTGGAACTGACAGATTGGTGAAAGCAAATGTGAATTTTACATTAAAATAAACTGAGGAAAAGCCAAAAACTGTTTTCCAATAAGATTAACATTGGAGATTTTATGAGTAGGTTTTTTGGATTTTCTCCGCAACCACTTTACCTAGGTTAATAATTCAAAATACTAAATTATTTGTTTTTTTAAGCTCTATAACATGGTCAAAACAAAAATTGAGTTTTTTAAAAATTCAAGGGTGAAAAGTGCAAAAAACTGTTTTTTGGAAAATTTAAAAATCCCATAAACCCCCCTTCCCTTGGTCCGATTTTTCTGGTTTTCGAACTTAAAGTTATGAATGTCATTTTACACATTTGAGCCAAATTTCATCGAAATCGGACGTTTTTTACTCAAGTTATCGCATTCACGGACACACACACACATATATATATATATATATATATATATATATAAATTTGAACGAATAGTGTTTTTGGCATCTGGGGACCTCAAAACAAAAAGTTATCATGGTCTGGGGCTTAAGTCTTACCATGAGACCTACGTAATAGCTTCTTCCCTATGGGGGAAATTCGCTAATAATTTGATTTTTACTACCGTCTAATCTAATGCTTAAGCAATACTTTTTTCTGGCAAGCGTTAACAATCTCGTAACCTTCATATCCTACCACTCAACGACAAAAGTTGCTAGTGAGATCTGAGATGGTGCAATCAGCAAAATATATTATCAGCTACGCAGGTAGGGCGGTATATTGCGATCGCGCAGGGTATGGGCTGCTTCACTAGCGCTCGTGTTGCCTGTCCGTAAAAACAGTCTTCTGACGTAACAGTCTGGGCGACTGTTGATTGGCGCTAAAGTAAACAAATCTGCCCAAACACTATGGTTTCTTTTACCAGGCACCAGGATCGCTAACGTCTGCCCGGCTTTTTACATTGCAGAGTTATTTCAGTTTAATCACTGACGAGCTGCGGCTTTGGTGAGACGCCAGCACATAAGACATAGACGGGTACAATAATTTTTTCCCGTCAAAACGCAGACAACTGATACTACAATAAACAGTTTACATTGGTAAAATCGTGAAGTCACTGGCACTAGGGTGAACATCGATGATTAATTGTTAATAAATTATTCACTCTTGTAATTATTTAATTTTGACTTGGATATTTTTCCGTGACTTAAGCGTCAAAATCCGTGACTTTCGGTGACTTCCGTGACCTCATACAAAAATCCGTGACTTTTCGGGGACTTCTGTGACTTCCGTGACCGGTAGACACCCTGATATTACTGCCATCATGGCCACTTAAAACTCCTTAACCCATTAAGGTAGTAATTTATTCTATTCACTATACAGCCTATAACAGGATCCGATTAGTACTGCACTCTAGTAGCAAAATCTGTAACTAATGACTGCGGTTGCGGACTGACTATAAAATTATAACGCCACTGATCGTAATAGGCGTGTGGGTTTTCTTAAGAAGCTCGTGGTTTCCATTCCAGCTCACAACCAAAACTGACCAGTCGTGCAACTCTCATTGAGTTAACCTGTACCTCTTGCATAAATATGATATCCTAAATAAATTTCTATCAATGGATTTTTTTTTAGACGATTCTCCTTTAGGGTTACTAATTATTTAAAAATACTTCAAAATACAATATAAATTTAACTGGATTGGCTACAAACTTCTATACAAATAGGCCGTTAATAAAAATATTTGGTTATTTGCAATTCATCATTTTTATTATTATATCACAATAAATATAATTAAAGAATGTGATGTCGACTTTTATTACCTCTTAACTACTCCTATGACGATGCAAGGAGGAATGTAGTGGAGTAATGTTCCCATTAAACCAGTTCACATTAAAGGCACACACTCACAAAAGTAGTTACAGATTTTTGCTAACTAATTTTTTCCCCCTAATACCATTATAAATCACGTTATTGCCATGCACACAGTCACTTCTGCCATCCAAAAATTTAAAGACTTTAATGAAGTATTTAATAAAATTGTATTAAAAACTCAATTTGTATTGTATTACATTCATTTAAGCAGACAAATTTGTGTATTGCAAAATGAAAGTGGTTATCGCAAATGAAGACAACAAATTAAATGAAGACCCTTGTTTAAATGAAGACACTAAAGGGTAAAATAACTCAAAATGAAAATACTTACATAATAATTTATTAGGTAACATATGAAAATTTGTTTACTTACCGACACAACACAAACAAAACAACAAGTAACCCTAACCAGCTCAGTTCTCCAGCTGCTGCTTGCTCTGGTGGTAGAGCGAGTCGGTGGGGGGCGAGAGGCCTGTCAGCTCTTGTTCGACCCCCGCCAACGCCCACTGGTGGTCGAGGATCTCCAGTGCCTCCCACTCTGCCTTGAACGCGGCCTTGGGGTCGAGTGGCATGGCCATCGCCGCCCCCGACATCTGCTCCTGGATGTGACGCGACTGGTCTGCAGCTGAAATAAATAGAGTGGTAAATGTTGGGACTCCACCTGAAAAATACTGCTATACTGCTACAGCTACAACAGATTGTATACAGCCTGGAGCAAAGCATCCCCTCTGTTTTTTTCATCATCGGGGATCAGATGGAATAATAAAAGCACCGTATTGCCAAGTAAATTTTATATGATGACTCACAGGAAGTTATTCTTGTTGTGATAATGTCTCTCATAACCTATTTTGAGACTTAAAAAAGATTACAAAGTTAATTTTGTGTAGTACCGGTAGCGTTAAGGTTGGATATTATTCAATATTGTCTATAAGCTACAAATTTATTTTCATATCTTTAGTATGTGGGGTTGAGACGTAACAAAATAAGCTTTATCTCTGAGCCCCTGACTTTCTCTAACCGAATTTCCATTCCATAACTTTCTCTGATCGTAGAAACCTTGCCCTATGATAACCTAACCTAACTTAACTGCTGTAGTGTTGTGTTATGGGCAGGTTGTGCCTACAGCACATCAGAAATATATTTATAACCTACCGTTGTTCTCTCCCAGGACCAGGGTGTAGATGCTGCGTAGGCCGAACACGTTGAGGAAGTACCAAGAGGCAGACGAGACCCAGGCCGCGTCCAGTGACTGCAACTCCACCCCTCGCTGCAGCATGGGCTTGAACCTCAGTGTCAGGGGGAACGGCACTTTGGCTACACAGAAACACGATGACAGTACGATTGATAATCAAACACTAGACAATAATATGTGATTTATAACAATTGTGCCTATTACTTCATCAAAAGTAAAATTCTTTTGTAGGAAATATTAACAAGACACTGGCTGCTGCATTTTCAAACTTAATTTTGGTTCTGCATTTTGCTCTCACAATTTTGAAGCTAAATTGGTGTGGTTCAACTAACAATCAGTGTTCCCAGAGGTACGATAATTATCGTATATGTAAGTTATGATAATATCATGCCTGGTATGATATATGATAGTTAGCCACTAGCATATCATACCCTGAAAGTACGATAATTTGGTTGAAAATAATAAACCTTCCAAAATAGTCTGATATGAACAACATTTATAAAATCGATAATAAACTGGTTCATAATATTTTTCCCTTTTTTCTGTGTCGTATTGAGAATATAGAGGTCATACATTACTAAACCAGATGTTACTCTAAAGCCTACATAGAAATGTTACATAGTTGGAGAACCGCGAACTTGCAGTGCATACAGTCTGTTAGATTACCGGTAGATCTGGAACTGGTACTTCCCATAGCGGGTTAAGAAGCAGTTGTTTACGTAGTCGTCAGTTGTTTATAAGAGACTTGTGATTGCATGTTTTCACATCTGAGTTAATTTTGGCACCTATGAGATTTTTTCCTGTATCTTGTAAATAAATAAACTCACATCCTCAGTCTATTTTCAATTTGGGAAAACAAATTAAATATAGGCCTGGATGCAGCATAATTTATTATTCCCCTCAAATGTACATAACCCAGTACAATATTTTTAAATACTAGAACACGATAATTTATTTATGTTAGTACGATAGTTGAATTTTAAAATCTGGGAAAACAGCTGACATTAAAAAATCTCACCTAGTTTTATTCATACGCTGTTGAAATGGAGTGGGCTAGTACTGGACCATGTTAAAGACTACTTACTGGTGACAAATCCGGAGAACATCCAGTTAATCCAGCCTCCAATGAGGATCATGGGCAGCACGTTGGTCACGTTGCCTTTCAACATGTCTGTCATCATACTCGGGTCTGTCATCGGGTTCTGGGTCACAGCTGCTCTCTTCTGTGTCTTGAAATAACCTGAAGAGAATATCACTCAACTAAGGAAATAATACTCCCAGTAGGCATGAGTAGCAATTTGTTCAAACTACAACATTAATTTTAAAGAAAATAATCGTATTAAGCCTACTACAGCACACTGTTTATGGCTTGAGAATTGTGTTGTATTGCAAAATAACTAATACTACATTAAGGTAATGAGTATGTCTGAATACAACCTAGATTTTAGGTATATTTAAATATTATTTTTGGTATTATTTTACTATCAATCTAATAGAATATAAAATACACTCAATACCGGTATGGTATAAGTGTATCTTGCATTCAATAACATGCAGTAGGGCTTATATGAAAAAGTGTGCTGTCATACCGATAAAAATAGGTTTGTATAACAAAATGCCAGTGGTAATTTAGGGACTGCCAGGTTAATTGAGCCAGAACAACTACAATAGTACAATTGACCTCTATACCTGAATCTGACATCTAGCAGCAATAACATATAGTTATTCGGCAAAATACCGTAGATTCCAAACTTACAATGGAATTGACTCTTACAGATCAATCAAGTTAAAGTGTCTGATGGAGATGGAACTTTCTTCTGGGGGGGGAGGGGGTAAAGTTTGCATACCATGATTTTCCCAGATATTGCCAAATTGTAGGGTTTAAAATATAAAAAAATTAAAATTGTAGGGGGAATTTAAAGTGAAATCAAATAATCTTTTTTTTTTTAGCGAATTTCCCTTATAGGGAAGAAGCTATTTACGTAGGTCTCATGGTAAGACTTAAGCCCAAGACCATGGATAACTTTTCGTTTTGAGGTCCCCAGATGCCAAAAACACCATTCCTTCAAATTTATATATATATATATCCGTAAGCACTATTAACTCTCGTAAAAAAGGTCCGATCTTAATGAAATTTGGTACAAATATGTAAAGTACCATTTATTTGAACGAGTTTGAAAATCAGACAAATCACACCATCCTAAGGGGGGTTTTTGTACCCCAAAAATTGGTTTTTTGGGGTTTTCACAAGTAAATGTTATTTAAATCAAATTTTAATTTATACCATTGAATTTAGCTTAAAAAAACAAACAATTTGGTATTTTGATCATTGCTCTACGTCAATTGGTTACTGAGATATTGAAAGTGCTAAACACAGTACGTTATTCTTATGGAGAAAAAGAAAAATGTTATATCTTAGTTATTTATGAACGTAAACTGACGAAACTTGGTATATCGCTTCATCTGGTCGTGGTTTATTGTAGTTTGTAGACAAAATCAATTTTTCGCCTATGGTTCCCGCAACAAACCTAGGTACTCAGTCCCTATGTTATTCTTATGGAGAGTAATACAAATGTTATATATCGCTTATTTATGAATGTATATGGATGAAACTTGGTATGTGACTTCACTTAGATGAGTTCTATTGATATTTGCATGAAAACCCATTATTTTGTGTTCCTTGTTGCAGCAAACCTGCGTACTCATCCCTAATGTTATTCTTATAGAGAATAATGAATATTTTAAATATCACTTATTTATGAATATATTTCTTATGAATCCTGGTAAGAGGCTTAATGTGTTATTAAGACATAAATATTCATTGGAAATTCGCTGAGTATGCACGTTTGCTGTGACGGGGGGTATTTGATATTTTGGTACTTTGGTATTGTACGGATGCCACTATTTTTGGAGGTAAAATTTTTACCGGATACAAAGGATAACTACATAATTCGAAAAAACGTACTTTTATTGACTTACTGTACAAATTTTACATCATTCTGATGAGCGGTCTTTGTGTTGTGCCTCCCAAAAGGCAGCGATGTCTGCTAGGATCGTGTTGAATGCGTTGCCGCCGCTAGCAGCCAGACCCGATCGCCACAGGTACTCCGCCAAATATACAACGCGCTGCGGCAGTTATGTTAGGATGGGTTATCATAAAAATACGTACGGTTTCCTCTTCATTTCGAGGTAAATCCCACACCAAAAGAACGTCACTCATTATGAAAACAAATGTAACGTAGTGCACAGCAATAAATCACTCATGACACTGACCCAGATACAGGCGGTGACAGGTGATGCGCGCGCTCCGGTCAACGACCTGACCTTGGCCTATTTGGAGGGGGTTTGGCGGCCGGAAGTATGACTCATCAGGTATCATTCGATTCGTAACAAAACAAGGAAAGTCCTACAATCATTTTTATGATAACCCATCTTAACATAACTGCCGCAGCGCGCTGCATAAGGGTGGCATCCGTATAATACCAAAGTACCGATATTTTTACGTCATTTCCATGAAAATATTTTAGTTAGTGTTCATTGTGTGAGGTAAACTAATCTGTGTTTCATTATAACAGAAAATTTCCAACTAACTTATAAGGAGCCAAGTTATCTGAATTTTTTCTAGCCTTTTTAATCCATTTGGGGGAAAAAATCAACAGGCCCTAATCTAAAATCAAGAAAATATCAGTTAGGGGTGTGGTCTGCTACCTTACAACTTTTTTTTTACCAATAAGAAGTCTTGGGATGAGACAAAGACGTGCTTCCTGTGTGTATCATTACAATTTTTAGTAAAATTGTTGTTTTAGTCAGATGATCCTTTTTGTTACTTGGCTCTCGAGAAAAATCCAATCTGAATTCCACTTAACCAAATTGCCCCCAACACCCAGTTAATTAGAATGGTTGGAGTGCTACTAAATCTTTCTTTTCAGAAAATTTGTTACCAATGGTTGTTTTCAGAGGCAAGTGCTGCCCCCACAAACAATATTACAACATTCTATGGTGCTGGCTAAACGTAACTTAAGTGACTGCCAAAATTAGGCACAGAGATTTTAAATAAAAATAAGAGTCACTTTCATACAGAAGTGATTCGCCTAAAAGTTGGGCACGAGAGAAGTATAGCACAAAGCAATTCGATGGGCATATGGCCCCACTTTACCTCCCACCCCTTCACTGTGGCTTCACGACGCTATTCTATTAAAAATAAAATACTTAAAAATGTTTTTATCTTTTGGCCATTGCCGAACTCAGAGTTGAAAACACACCAACGAATAATGAAGACAAAAGTCCTAACCTGTTTCTTCATTGTTGAAGTAGTGACGCCTCATCTGGAATGACTGCCTCGTCAGGTACTTCCCATTCTCTCGCAGTAGACGCGCTCTGATCATAACCTGACTGTAATACAACGAGAATCATGTTAACTTTATGATAACAGGATATTCTGGAGAACAACGTGATAAAAAGGCTAAGCATAAGTATTTAATTCAGTGTAAAATAAATTCATAAGTTTAAAATTCATAAGTTTAAAATTCATAAGTTATTACTGATCACTATCAATGTTTAAGTTATTTAAGAAATTATCACACACATTTTCCATTCCTGATTAAAGAAAAAAATCAGTTGTTTTTTCTTTAATCAGGGATACCTATAACATTTTCACAGTAGTTTCTTAAAAGACAAATTGATATAAGGGCTGCAGTTTAGTTTACGGCCCACATTCATTTGATATAAATCTTTGATTAAAATTAACGATACATTGATTAGATTAGGCCTATTTCATTCGATTGTTCAAGAAAATCGTATCAATTACATTGTTATTCTTTATTGTTTTTGTTTACATTAGCCTAATGTTTTTTGAACGTCTGTGAAATTTGTCAAAATGTATTAATAAATTAGACCTAATCAATGTCACAACTGTGATTTCCTCATTCGTGAAACAAGCACAAAGATCGTTCAAACAAGTAGGGCTACAATTGCAGATTGGTTATCGTTTTGAAGGGAGGTTCGTTTAAATTGTTTGGTTTATTTATTCATCTCTGTAATTCTGATTAATTTTGTTTAATTTTATTAAATAACTTATTCTCTTGTGTGATATAAAAACAGCTGATAAGTTAATAACCGATACTTCTAAATATCAATATTTTCAATTGCAAGAAGTTAGATATACTACTTAAGGTGACCAGACGTCCCGATTTTGGCGGGACAGTACCGGTTTAGCAGGGTATGTCCCGACGCCTCCACGATTCCTGCGGGGTCAGCCTAATGTCCCGCTTTAGCAGTTTGACATAAAAATAATCACTGATTCATAAAAACAAATATTATGTTTTAATATGTCGAATACATACAAGACTCCCGTCGACAAGCATAGTGATGAATTGTTCAAACACTTTAAAGCAAAACAAAAGTACCAGGTCCTAAAATGTTTCCTAAGCTGAGCTAGTGCACTCTCTATGCCTCGGACCTATGCACCAGTGGAGGGAGTTTGCAATGTCATGAACAATTTATGGACTGAGAACAAGTAAAACTAGAAACAAAGAAACGCATGTTGTTGCTAAAAAGGAACGTGAATTTAAGCTGAGTTCAGTTTTAATCAAGATTCAAGTGAATGAAAGCTATTCACTCCTCTGACAATTAACAGTAAGTTTGGTCAGTATTTTTTTCTATTAGTTAAGTTTTGCATATTATCATAGTGATGGTTCTGTATTGTATAATAATTTTATCAATATGATTACAAAACCTGTTGTTACAAAATCCAAGTAATATTTGGGCAAAAACTCACACTTTCGTTCCCGAAATCTAATTTTCTAAAACCATCCGGGGAGGGCCACTGAACCCCCCATTTTTGTAGGGAGGTATCCCGTACCCCCCACACATCACGGTATTTCCAGTTAATTAAACTCTGTCCCGCTTTAGACTTCTACAGATCTGGTCACCTTAGATATAGGCTAATGATATTTTTAATCGAAAAAATTTCAATCGAATGAATGATGGCTGCAAACCAAATTGCAGCCTTCATAAGATTAACAGGCTACTGGAAAAAGCCAATAGGGCAGAAACCTAGTTTAAGTTTTAGAGTTCCAATAAGGGGGTGCAGTTTAATAAGCGTTCACATAATATTCGGATGTGATATTTTTTGGTGTTTGGCATTTCATTTATTGAGTCCATTGATAAAAACTGCTACAGTAGGTACTATACATAACGCAATGAATATAATATCGTATTATTTCCTTCTAACATGTTAAATACTTAGGTTAAACTTATGATAATAGTCTAGACTAAAGCAAGCGGCAAAGCCTATTAATTTGAACACTAACAAGTTAGTTAGGCCTATTAACAACCAACTGTAATATAACTATCAAAAGTGAAATTTCAACAGATTAAAATCCATCTATCCATAGGCTAGACATTAACCGAAAGGAGAGAAGTCTTAAGTTAATTCTCAACTTGCAATGG
Organism: Allygus modestus; assembly: GCA_963675035.1. Classification (NCBI taxonomy): domain Eukaryota; kingdom Metazoa; phylum Arthropoda; class Insecta; order Hemiptera; family Cicadellidae; genus Allygus; species Allygus modestus. The sequence goes on along the minus strand of OY776115.1, from coordinate 45,937,121 downwards.
TTTTGACAGGTCTGTCAGGTGGCTAAAACTTAACACGAACAAATTACAACTTAAATTAGCAAATTTTATTTGATCCATAAAAAAACGGACCCTATTAGTTAGAGGTTGAGCATGAACATTTGCCATTATCTTATGAAATTGTTTTGTTGGTTATAGGCCTACGTAAAGGCGGGTAGACTTTCATAAGTGGGGCCAAAAACAACCGAATGAAAAAATCGAAAATTGTAATATCGATATTTTATGCCGATATATATCGATACGATACGATATTAAATAACATTCAATTGTAAACAGAAACAAAACAAATAACTTTATTTTAAAAAATAAGAATATAAAAACATGGTTCAAAGAAAAAAACTATATCTACTGGAAGCGTCACATTTTTCATCACTACATTCGATCATAAGAATCTCATAATTGGTGACATTTCTTGAGAAAGAGTACATAATCGATATGATATTTCTTAGACAGAATTTGGAATTAGCAAAGAATGTTTTTTCAAGCGCATTAATTCTTCTGCAATGCTCGTCATTTTTTGTTCGGCGTCGACATTCAAATTGTACACTTGTGGGTCCTTTGACATAAATTTTCATTTGTCTTCCGCATATGTCACAATCGGGAGTTTTAGGCATCAATTCTACCTCTTGCAAATATGAAAAACATTGGAAATCATCCTTTAAAGCTAAATTAGAAAGCTTACGAAAATTTAACGTCATTTGTATAAATATTTACAATTTTTGTTAAAATATCATATATTTTAAAATTATTATTCAAAATCGATTATTAATATCAATATATCGATATTACAAATTTCGATTTTTTCATTCAGTTGTTTTTGGCCCCACTTATGAAAGTCTACCCGTAAAGGCTTTATTGGCAAATTAAATTTGAGGTTAGGATTGATTGTAAACCGCTCGGGAGTGGCCTACCTGTCTTGGAGTTGCTGTAGCTCAACTTTCTTTTGAGAAGCTAATAATAAAGAAATGTAATGACGCACTATACCAACAAGAAAAGTAATTACTACAATAGGCCAAAACACCCATAATCTTATTGCTGGGTCTAATAAAAGCTCAGCCATTTTGTTAGAATGTTTGGGTTTGGATGTGACGATGTGAGGCAGACGGCATCAGCAGACTGGCAATCACAGCCAGAGCTACCACAAGACATCAAGGAAATTACTCTATCTCAACGTGAATATTACCCTCGATGAGGAAAACAATTGCTATATTATACTTGACTTGGGCTCTTGGACAATCCGTTTTGACACTAATTAACTGCCTAATACACCTAAAAATATTTAAAAAATGCACAGTCTGCTGCTGCTAGTTGTAGGTTAGCATTCTAAAATGATTGCACATAAAAAAGGAAAACTTCTGTTCCTCCATTTTGGAGATGATTTAATCCATCAATATATGTTTAGTGAGTGGCTGGCGTAGTGGTCAATGCGTCAGACTCCGGAACCATGGGAGCGGCCCTGTCGTGGGTTCGAATCCCAGCCCTGCCATGTATCTTTTATCAATACTGTTCAACTCGTCCTGTAACGGCTTACTCCTTGCTTTGCTGGGTACGTTCCACCATAGACTAGGAGTACGCTCTTATATCGCGTATAAGGATTGAGTGATCGCGTAAAATACCAAAAAAATGTTTCAATTGACAATATACCTCATGGGCCCTCCATTATAACTGCAGCTTGACAATGACACACAAATCCAGAACATGACAAACAATGAGGCCTGAAATCTGTCAATCAGTCAGACAAAGTGCATATGAAGTAGTTACTCACCCCTCAGTCTCACTGAGGGCTGTATCATCTAGGCCCTCATAATAATATTAGCTGAAGATTTTGATAAAATATAATATGTTGGCGGCAATAAAGGTCCCCAATCAGTGAGAGCACGTGGTTTAAAAGTAGTTATTTACACTTTGGTTCCACTGGAGGACCCATCAGGATATTTATTTTATTGTAGCTTAATATTGCTGTAAAAATCTATAAGTATAAGTACAGAACTTTATGAACAATACGTTTTAAAATTAGTCAATTGGTTTTGAATGCCAAAATATTTTAAACTCTAATCCAGAGGTTTTAATGTAACACATTAACCTTACTGGGGGGAGGGGGGCTGTGCCCCCCAGGCCTCCCATTGTTATTGTAGCTTGATACGGTTGTTCAAATACATAGGCAACCTATAAATGCAGAACTTAAAAAACAATAAGGCTTAAATCATTCCATCTTTTTTTTAAGAAGAATAAATTGCCTCATTTAAAAAAGAAAAGAAAAGTAGTATCTTATGTTAAATATAATCTAGGAAGAAATTAAAACTCTTTGACCCACTTCTTAGAATCCACGAGTCATTGTGTCAAGGTCCAAGATTTTGTATACACCTTAATATATAAATACCCCCGTAGCAGCAAACCTGCGTACTCAGCAAATTTCCAATGCATAAATATGCATATATATGTATCTTAATGCCACATATCAAGTTTCATCAATATACTTTCATAAATAAACAAATGTATGACATTTTAATTATTCTCCATAAGAATAACATGGCGGCTGAGTGTGCAGGTTTGCTGAAGCAAGGAACTCTAACAATGGGGTTTTACACAAATATCAATATAACTCAAGTAGGTAAATTGTTTTTTTTGTGCAAAAAATAATGAACCATAACCAGATGAAGCCATATACCAAATTTCATCAGTTTATGTTCATAAGTAAGCGAGATATAACATTTTTATTTTTCTCCATAAGAATAATATTAGACAACGTACTGTGTTTAGCACTTTCAATATCTCAGTAACCAATTGACGTAGAGCAATGATCAAAATACCAAATTGTCTGTTTTGTATGCTGAATTCAATGGTACAAATTATAATTTGATTTAAATAAAATGAGATGTGGAAACCCGAAAAAACCCATTTTTGGTGTACAAAACCCCCCGAAAACCCCCTTCGGATGGTGCGATTCATATGGTTTTTGAACTCGTTCAAATAAATGCTGCTTTACACATTTGTACTAAATTTCATTAAGATCAGACCTTTTTTACGAGAGTTATCGTGCTTACGGCCACTTATATATATAAATTGGATCGAGTGGTGTTTTTGGCATCTGGGGACCTCAAAATGAAAAGTTATCATGGTCTCGGGCTTAAGGCTTACCATGAGACCTACGGTAATAGCTTCTTCCCTATAGGGGAAATTCGCTAAAAGAAAAATTTTATATCTCGCTTATTTATGAACATAAACTGACACAATTTGGTATATGGCTTCATCTGGTTGTGGTTTATTGTTGATTCCACAAAAAACAATTTTTCACCAATGGTTCCTGTAGCAGCAAACCTAAGTACTTGGTCCCCATGTTATTATTATGGAAAATAATTCAAATGTTATATATTGCTTATTTATGAATGTATATGGATGAAACTTGGTATGTGGCTTCGCTAAGATGAATTCTATCGATATTTGCATAAAAACCCATTATTTTGTGTACCTTGTTGCAGCAAATCTGCGTACTAATCCCCAATGTTATTTTTATGGAGAATAATTAATATATAACATTACACAACGTACTGTGTTTAGCACTTTCAATATCTCAGTAACCAATTGACGTAGGGCAATGATCAAAAGACCAAATAATGTGTTTTTTTAAGCTGAATCCAATGGTGAAAACTAAAATTTGTCTTTTAAAAAAATTAAATGTGCAAATTTCTAAAAACCCATTTTAGTGGTCCAAAACCCCCCAAAATACCCCTTCGGATAGATTGATCTGTCTGGTTTTCGAACTTAAGTCATAAAGTTTGCTTTAGACATGTATACCAAATTTCATCAAAATCGTACAATTCTTACGAGAGTTATCGTGCTCATTTGTCATTCATTCCTTTGTAATATATATATATATATATATATATATATATATATATATATATATATATATTCACATAGAAGGGCTACTATATTACTCCAGGGTACTCATGTTACTTATTTTTCATCTATATATATATATATACAGTAGAACCTCGCTAATTCGAATTTCAGGGGAAAGACAATATATTTTGAATCATGGGAAGTTTGAAATAAAGAGGGTTTGAATTATAGAGGTCATAATAAATAAAATTTGAATTATGGAGGTCCCTGTTTTAAGTATAGAGAGATTGAATTATAGAGGTCAAAATAAAATTCAAACTATAGAGGTCCAAGTTTATTTTTTAAAAGCTAGACAGAATAGTGTAGTTCAAACACATCTCTTGGACAAAATACTCAACAGGCGTGTTTTTTGTCCTGAATTCGAATTACAGAGGCTAACGGTAACGCAGTTTGAATTGTAGAGGTTGACTTCGAATTTTGGAGGTAACAGTTCGAATTACGGCAACAAAATTTTAATTGTAGAGGCTCGAGTATATACAAATTCAAATTTTAGAGGCTGCATTAAGCGTAAAAATCACTTTGAATTATCTGTATATTATTTTTCAAATTTTAGAGGTTTTCTGAGGGGATCAGACAAACATTACTAATTATAGAGGTTTTTGAATTATCGATGTTCGAATTAGCGAGGTTCTAATGTAGTTTTGAACGAATGGCGTTTTTGGGGTCCGGGGACCTCAAAAGGAAAAGTTAACTTAGTCCCGGGCCTAGTTCTTACCATGCCGACTACGGTAATAGCTTCTACCCTATAGGGGAAATTCGCTAAAACAAATTTGAAAATTAAAAAAATAAAATTGGTTTTATGGAGTTTCAAATCAAAACAAAAGAATCATAACAGCTGTTTATGATAAATAAGTGAACTGTCAAAGTATATAGTGAACTCGCTTTGCTCGCTGGGGGCTCCGCCCCCAGACCCCCGCTTGGGGTCGCTCCAGTTGTTATTATTGGTCAATGACCCTTCAAGTATTTTTTACATAGTATACTATTTAGATTCATTATGGTTAAATCCACTCTAGATGTTTTCATTGTTCAATAGTTCTATAATTTGTTTATACTCTACCATGTGAAAGTTGCTTTGACAGTTTACTGGATATTTGTTTACAGCTGTTACGATTTCTTTTGTTTTTATTTGAAACTCCATAAGCCCAATGTTAAAATATCCAATTTTCAAGATCAAAATTAGTGGTTTTAAAATTTAAAATTGTATATTTTGGCAATTTTACCGGGGGTTTCAAGGTACAGTAGAGTCTCACAAACTCGACTCCCGATAACTCGACACTCTGGGAAACTCGACACCTCATTTACTATACAGTACATGCATTACAAGACTGTATATTTTGGAAACGAGGACAGTTAGTTATTAATTCTCAATTTTTAAGTATTTATCTAATTTTTATATTGTCCTTAAGTTTGTAATACAGTAACATTATACATTTATAATATAATGTGTTTAAGTAAAATCTAATACAGTAAACAATTTACAGCTAAATAATGTGTTTTCCTCCCCTCCCAATGTAATTCTGGATAACTCGACATTCCACAAACTCGACAGGGTCTTAGTCCACATTGTGTCGAGTTTGTGAGACTCCACTGTACAAGCTACCTGCTTGCTAAATATCACGTTTCTAGTTCGTCTGGAAATGGTCTAGAATTCTTATGTCTGGTGTGTTACACATGGGGCTGTATATATATTAGACAATTATTGTAGTTTAAGTATTAACATGTGATTACCTCAAAGCAGTGACTAAAATAAGCTAAAATCATAAAATGAAGATTACATTAGAATGGCAATGTCATATCCAAAATTAATCAAAGGGACATTGAGCTATAATAACAACTGCAGTGACCTTAAATATCTCCAGAAAAGAGAAAAATGAGCTAAGAAAATCTACTCATAAGTTGCGGGATGTGATGAAATATTAAGTCATCTAAACAAACTGACAGACCTTCCCCGAGCAAAGCCCGGCCTTCGGGTACTACTTCAACAACAACAACATGAGTATTACTTTGAACATTAACTCACAGATTATAAACTGCTGTTATTTACTTTGTTTAGATTTTAAACTCTATAAGCCCAATGTTAATTTTTTTAACTTTTAAAATTAGTTTTTTCTAATTACCGTATTTGATTTGTCCTGGGGATGAGACCTGTCTAGAACATATTTTAAAGTAGTTTGATGTGTTTTCAGAGAAGTACAAGTATTAATGAAATAGGCTATGATTCAATGAAATGATAATTTTTCAAGTTTTTAATTTGTTTATAGGATTGATTATACTGGTAGCCTATTTAAATTATATACTTACTCATTTTACGTTAGTTATTTTTACATTTAAAAACATGCTAGGGGGCCATACACATATATTACATAACACACTTAAGGGGTTGGAGGGGGTATGGCGTAGCGTTATGTAGGGGAGGGGTTATGTAACTCACACATATCAACCCTAAGAGCTGGCGCACTCCCACATCTATTGATAATGTTATAAAACTTTCACAATTAAAAGCTTATCTAATTGATCTTAATCAAGGTTACAGTTAGTTAGTTCCGTCATACTATTTTACTAACAGTAAAACTAAAAACGAGTTCGCACGCAGCACGCTGAGGTGAGGGATGTGAATTTCCATATAAAAAACTTTTAAAACTCAAAATCAGTGTAAACACAGACATTTATTTCAATTTTTATTGAAATCTGAAAATGTTGATTTTTTTGCCTGTTCTGATGCTCCTGGTTATATTTACCTGCAATGCTGGGAATACGATTTTGCACATTATAAGGTTAGGAGAGGATCCAGTCAGGCTTGAAAGTAGTGTGAGGTTGTTGGGGATGAGAAAAGTACACCAACAAATGAATAACAGGATTTTCTAATGCAAAACCCCCTTAAGACAACGTACTGTGTTTAGTCGATACACATTTACTTTAATAACTCCGTAAATATTTATGCTAGAATGACGAGAGAGGGCTTAAAACTTTCGCCTCATTAATTACCATATTTTTACATGCATTAAATTTACATCCGGGGCTTTTCTAACCCTTTCTGGGCCCAAAAACTCAAAATTCAAAAGATTAATCGCCAAAAAAGGGGTTTAGAGTTTTCCGATTGTTTTGCCCAATGAACTTGTCCAACTAATTATAGAAAGAAACGTCCCTACCAAATTTGAAGTAAATCGGACCAAAAATGTGACCGCTAGAGTGCAAACGTATATATATACATATATATATATATGTAAATATAAAATTTTGAACGACCCCCCCAAAACGTGTTCAGGGGGTCACGTTAGGAACTTCTATGGTGGTCCCGGGCTTAAGTTTCACCGTGCGGGTCATGCTAATAGTTCACTTTCCATAGGAAATTCACTAATAAATACATAGCGTATTTTGAGTAAGTTTGCTTTAAACCTATGTTTTTTGTTGTTTTAGAGCGTAAAATCATGACTTGATACAGTACTGCGCAGTGCTACCCACATCTTTAGTTTTTTAAGTTGTTTTGTGTAAGCCACAAAACAAATAACTGCCTGCGGCAATGGTTTTTTATTAAAATGGAAACTACAGCAAGGCTATCATTGACAGTTCAAATTCAAGATCTTTTAAGAGGGGGTACCAGTTAATCCATGTATATTCCTAAACCCATAAGAGCAATGATTCTTTCAAGTTCCATCCAGCCTCAATGGGTGGTCGGATGTTGTTGATTTATAGCTTTTTTCAGGAGGAAAAAAAATAACGAAGCGATTTCAGTGAGCAAAGTTTCAAATTTATTTTTTATTTCTAATTTTCTATCGAATTTTAAAATGCAAATCGAAAATGTTGTCACTGAAATTGCTAGATAACCACCAGCACATCATTTTTTCTAAATTTTAAAAATATATATTCACAAATAACACAGGACGGATGTTGAAAGTATTGGCCTTATGGGGGAAGCAGTTAGAAATGCAAAAAGTTTTGAGACTTTTCCATTCTAAAAACACCACATGCATGACCCAGAGGGGAGCGCAGAATTGGACACGTCAGGAAGTGTTGCAGCGACGACTCCAAGCAGTCCTAAAGATTTGGTGGAGTGGTACATTCATGGAGTTCATACCCCTGCCGCCACCATTACTGTACTATTAGACCACGCCCTTTGACTAAGGTTGCTCCCTCCCCATCAGTGATGCCAACAGACATATAAGAAAATTGTCGTATACTCATAAAATATGACCATTTTAAACCATAACCTTGCCATTCTTTGGACGCTTTGAACATAATTTTACGTTCTTACGTAACTAATTAAGTAATTCAAAGAGTACATTTAAATTTTTTTCATGACCTTGTAAACTGAAAAGCATTGATTGAATAAAAGTTGAACATAACTTATTGAATTATAAATGAAAAGTAAACAATAACAGTTTTATGCAGGACTAAAAACTTATGTAGCGCGCTGCGGCGGTTGGGTTACATTAGGTTACTCTAATTTTATGTCCATAACACATAATTTATAAGGGACCCATAATTTTAAACTGTATGCTGGAAGTTAGCGGACCTGCTGTTAATATGTGCAGAGTGAGAACAACCCCCCCCCCCCCTCAGCTGCAGGGTGGGGGGCTGTGACAATTCTCCTGCCAAACATTTCTACTGCGCGTAGTCGTCGCTGCGACAGTTTTTGACTGAGGACTTTCCATTGTCTCAACTAGAGCATGACTTCCATTGTATTACATGTAGCTAGTTGCATTAGTGATAGCACCTAGTTAATTACACTTGAAAACAGGAATGAAGTCCAGCGAGAAATGTAGGCCTAAATGAAAAATCTACTTACAGGCTTAAAGTGCTCAACTGAATTGTTTTTATGTGAGATTTAATATTTAAGAATACATTTTTAACAAATTTGGTGTGCAATACAGTCACATATCACGATAGGCTATGGCAATATGATGTGTATCGCGTCACCTTATACTGTATCATTTTAGGTGCACCGTATAATTTGAATTTAACTTATTTCCTCATATAAGGGACTTAAAAGACCCTTTATTTGAAGCGGCAAAGATAGCCTGGCTATAGTTTTCATTATAAAAAAAGCCTGAATTACTTTCTTTGAAAACTTTGTAAAACAAACTTTTTTTGATTAAAAGTCCAGCAAACTGTTTGCTGTGTGTGTGTGTGTCCGTGAGCACGATAACTCTCGTAAAAAAGATCCGATTTTGATGAAATTTGGTTTAAACGTGTAAAGCAACATTTATGACTTTAATATCGAAAACCAGCCAGATCGCTCCATTGGAAGGGGTATTTTATGGGGGTTTTGTACCCCAAAAAATGTGTTTTTTGAATTGTTTACATATAATTTTCTAAATCGTCAAATTTTAGTTTTTCCCATTGGATTCAGCTTAAAAAATACACAATTTGGTATTTTGATCATTTCTCTACGTCAATTGGTTACCGATAGATTGAAAGTGCTAAACACAGTACGTCGTCTAATGTTATTATTATGGAGGAAAAGAAAATTGTTATATCTCGCTTATTTGTGAACGTATACTGACGAAACTTGGTATACAGCTTCATCTCGTTGGGGTCTATTGATATTTGCTACAAAAAAATATTTTTTGCCAACGGCTCCCCTAGCAGCAAACCTGCGTACTCAGCCCCCATGTTATTCTTATGGAGAACAATTAAATGCTCTGTCTCCCTTAATTATGAACATAAATGAATAAAAACTGGTATACGACTTCTCCTAGGTGAGTTATATTGATATTAGCATAAAAACACATTTTTTGTATTCCTTGTTGCAGCACATCTGCGTACTCAGCCCCAATGTTATTCTTATGGAGTATAATTAAAATTGGATATATCGCTTATTTGTGAATATATTGTTATGAACCTTGGTAAGTGGCTTTATGTAGTATTAGGACACTTATATCTCCATTGAAAATTCGCTGAGTATGCAGGTTTGCTGCGACGTGGATATTTAGTATGTGGTTCTAAAAATCATGGCAACCCTATCACATGCCAAACATATTACAAGCCATCTTGTAAAACTGCGTGTTTCGATCTGTAAAAATGGGGTGATCCTTTGAAATAAATAAATCCCAATCATATAATACCCCCGTAGCAGCAAACCTGCGTACTCAGCGAATTTCCAATGTATATATATGTATATTAATGCCACATAAAGCCACATACCAAGTTTCATCAATATACATTCATAAATAAACGATTTATGACATTTTAATTATTCTCCATAAGAATAACATGGCGGCTGAGTATGTAGGTTTGCTGAAGCAAGGAGCACAAAAAATGGGGTTTAATACAAATATCAATATAGCTCATGTAGGTAAAGCCATATACCAAATTTCATTAATATATTTTCATAATGAAGGGAGATAACACGTTACATATTCTCCATAAGAATAACATGGGGCTGAGTACGCAGGTTTGCTGCTACGGGAGCCATTGGTAAAAAATTGTTTTTTTGAGCAAACATCAATGGTCCACAACCAGATGAAGTCGTATACCAAGTTTCGTCAGTATACGTTCATAAATAAGCGAGATATAAAATTTTTATTTTCCTCCATAAGAATAACATTAGACAACATACTGTGTTTAGCACTTTCAATATCTCGGTAACCAATTGACGTAGAGAAATGATCAAAATACCAAATTGTGTGTTTTTTTAAGCTGAATCCAATGGTAAAAACTAAAATTTGACTATTTCCAAAATTATATGTAAAAAATTCGAAAAACCCATTTTTGGGGTACAAAACCCCCCCAAAATACCCCTTCGGATAGAGCGATCTGGCTGGTTTTCGAACTTGAAGTCATAAATGTTGCTTTACACGTTTATACAAAATTTCATCAAAATCAGATAATTTTTACGTGAGTTATCGTGCTCACGGACACATATATATATATATATATATATATATATATATATATATATATATATATATATATATATATATATATATATATATATATATATACTGTATATATATATACAGTTTCAAACGAATGGTGTTTTATGGGGTCTGGGGACCTCAAAACGAAAAGTTATCATGGTCCCGGGCCTAGGTCTTACCATGCTGACTACGGTAATAGCTTCTTCTCTATAGGGGAAATTCGCTAAAATTAAATTAGGTATTTCCCCCTCCGTTAACTTGTGTTCAAAATATTAAGCTCTTTTTAGCGAATTTCCCCAATAGGGAAGAAGCTATTACCGTAGTCAGCATGGTAAGACCTAGGTCCGGGACCATGATAACATGATAACACAACGTTTCAACAGTGACGCGATACCACTTCAGCCATATCGTGAAATGTGACCATATTGCACATCACTACTCCATATTCTTCTCAAGTGGCACACCTATTTGTTAAAAATGTCATCAGCATATAGGCCTATACATACTATACACCTAAAATCAGTTCAGTTAAGCCTGTAATCAGTGTTTATACTCTATTTTCATTTAATTTAGATTATAAGTGCATTAATAACAACTATCAAAAGAATATTTGTATCATTTCCGTTAATTAACCAGCACAACCTTTTTGGCTTTCCATTTATTTGCTACTGTTCACAACATATTTCTTATTACCAAAGAAAACGCCAAACAATTTGTAATAGCCTGTGTCTATTTAGTTATTTTGAAGTTTTAAAAACAATTGGTACTTTGGTAATATACGGATGCCACTATTTTTGGAGGTTAATTTTTACCGGATACAAAGGATAACTACATAATTCGAAAAACGTACTTTTATTGACTTACTGTAAAAATTTTACATCATTCTGATGAGCGGTCTTTGTGTTGTGCCTCCCAAAAGCCAGCGATGTCCGCTAGGATCGTGTTGAATGCGTCGCCGCCGCTAGCAGCCACACCCGATCGCCACATGTACTCCGCAAAATATACAGCGCGCTGCGGCAGTTATGTTAGGATGGGTTATCATAAAAATACGTACGGTTTCCTCTTCATTTCGAGGTAAATCCCACACCAAAAGAACGTCACTCATTATGAAAACAAATGTAACGTAGTGCACGGCAATAAATCACTCATGACACTGACCCAGATACAGGCGGTGACAGCTGATGCGCGCGCTCCAGTCAACGACCTGACCTTGGCCTATTTGGAGGGGGTTTGGCGGCCGGAAGTATGACTCATCAGGTATCATTCGATTTGTAACGAAACAAGGAAAGTCCTACAATCATTTTTATGATAACCCATCCTAACATAACTGCCGCAGCGCGCTGTATAAGGGTGGCATCCGTATAATACCAAAGTACCAAACAATTTACAGGTATGGTTGGTTGGGGGTGCATAGACTTATGTTAAATATCTTACCTAACTCAACGTTACTTAACGTAATAAACACACGTCAAACCCACCATCCACGTACCAGAATTTATTTTTTTTGCCTTTTAGGCCTACCCCCAATTAGGTAAGGTTTGGATGTGCTATCAGAACTAAATATGAGTATTCCGGTCAGGCATTTGTTACTTAATTCATAAAAACCCCATTAATTCGGTTTACATTAATTAAGTTTGGTTACCGTACGTTTATGTTTAGGTATTGAATAGGGCCTATACACTAAAAAAAACCTTCCTAGCCTAGGTTACGTTAATTTTATTCGTAAGCGGTACCTAGGCCTATAAATATAAGCTAGGCCTATCATAACATTCCCACTGTATAGACTACCAAGACAGACTTATGTTAGAATAAACTTACAGCAAGGCTAAAATTTAAATAGTATGATGATTGACCAACTTGGGATGGTTGAGAAACTACAGTATCATTGGCCTACCTAAATGAGTCAAAGGATACTGTCTGTTTTGGCGATTAAAACTTTGTAGACAGTATTTAAAGTTTATTAATAACATAAAAAGTTCGTTTTTAGTCACACTATAACCATCAATAAGTTGCTATAATCATCCATGTTATGGCTACGACTGTAAGCTAATATACAAAACCTGAGTATGATTCGAACACAAACTATCTACAAAAGAACACAGAGAAAACCTCCAAAATGTATGTTTGTGTTTAGTACTGATGTATAATGTTGGCATTCTCGCCGAAAACACTTTTAATCGTATTAAATCCAACTTGAACCAAAGTGCTTCACATAGGTTATGTGTATGGAACTCGCAAGGAAATATAAGATTTACATTTGATTATTGCTACGGTATAACATTAATGAAATTATTATTGAACTCAAAAGAATGACACGTTTTGAATTTCTAACAGAAAGGTGTCTAGGTAGGTAGAACCACTAAGTTTTAGAACAAATTAAATAAATAAACCGCTCTGACCTGAACACAAACTTCAATCAACAAAATTACAGCAGCTGAGCTGATGTATTTTGACAGTTCAAACTTCAAACAACACGGTACTACAAAGCTCAAAATATGTACTGAAATAATGTTCAATGAAAAAACTGATAATTATTAAAATGTAATAATAATTCGCCAATTATAGTTTATTTAAAGCATTAAACCGTAAAAACGTTATCCTAAAAATTTCATGACAATCCATCAAACCGTTAAAATGTAGATAGCGTCACACTACTTCGAATTCCAAACTGAGTATAAGGATATCGTTTCACTCAATCCAATTAAATGTAAGTTAAACAAAAGTCAAAGCCTATTTTTGATTTAAAATTTGTATCACTTTACCCTTGTTTCTGAAAAACAAATGTGATTTCCAAACTCTAGAGGTATATTTACATGAGGTTAGTTCAATGAAAATGATCATTTTCAATCGAAAAGTAGGCCTAGGATGAACTTGTGCTAAAAGGCACAATTATCCAGAGACTAAGTTTTACCTTACCGAACAATTTTATAAAATGTTTATTTTGGATAAAAATGAAGAAATCTAGTCAAAAATTGGATTAAAACAGTGGTGTATGGGCATCATAAACTATGCCTGGAAAATTAAAGTCGATAGGCATACCTTACCTTAATATTAACCTCCAAAAAGGACCAAACTTATTGAGTTTGCCTTATTGCCTTATTGAGTTTGAATAAACAAGTTCTGGTAATGCAATTATCATTTTGTAGGAAAATAAATTTATATTAAACTTCAGTTTTCAATCTGACAAAAAGGAAATAGGCTAGTCCCAGAAAATGGTGAAAAGTAATGTGCCACATAAGTTTTAATAACATACCATCATAGTTAAAAGCACGATGTATAGGTAGCTATAGTTTGTTCTGTTTTCTGTTCTTACAAATGTTAATTATTGTACCATTGTAAAGTTGCATTGGTGATAGCCGCCAAATAAAAAACCAAAACATTAATTTTATTTGGTAACTTACCGTAAGTTTTATAAGCGAGATAATAATGTTTTTAACAAATTAAGACTTTCTACTGTTAATGAGTGGAAATTATAATGTAAATAATTACATATATTAGCGTATAATCACTTTAATAATAACTTTAATAATCTTCTTGTTGACATCTTTACTTTCGGTTAAAATTCTGTCGTCTGGACTGGCCAAAGTGCCATTAATAGTGTAGCGCTCAGCCTGCATTTCTTTACATAGAGTACGGTACCAATAAAGTTATTTATTATAATAGTATTTAAAATAATAATGCATCTTTTAATTAGTATAAAATAAAATATACATACAACTTTTAAAAGCTAATAAAATTAAAACTTAGTTTTTGTGTTTCAAGTTACGAAAAGAAGTTTTTTTCTAGTCAACATGAACATGAATAACTACAGTTCTGTAGTGAATCTATGGCAATGTGACTTACGTTACTCTATAGTTGAAACATAGACGTTGGCTAAATATCAACGATTCAAGTACCACTAAAATGGCTCCCAATGTTAATCTTATGGGATAAAAAATAGATTTGTTTTAAAGATAATTTCATTATCACTTAACCAAATATTCCCAATAACGAACTTGACCGAGATTTCGTACTATAGAATCTATCTCTAAAGTTTGAAGTGGATCTGTAGAGGCGTTTTTGAGTTATTTATGTCACAGACACGCCAGTTCGAGTTGATTCTCTTACCACTGTAAGCAGTAAAGTTATGTATAAGGATTTCGTTTCACTCAATCCAATTAAGCATACTCCTTAGTATGCTTAATCTATGATTCCACGCACAGATTTATAGTTGGCAGTGGCTACGTACACGTCCCACGTGAGCCGCTACTGTTCACGTCCGTTCCAAATTATGCACCGTACGTTACTTTTCCTGTGATTTTAAAACAAATTGAGAGCCAGAAAACCTCCTAACCTAACCTAACGTAACCTAACCTATCCTAACCTAACGTAACATAACGTAACGTAACCTAACCCAACCTAACCTAAGCGGTAGCGAAGTGAATTTGCCCTTACATTAGACGTGTACGCAGTCACTTCGTTTATAGTTTATGTGGACGGGCAAAGTAAGACAAATACCCCCGTTGCAGTAAACCTGCGTACTCAGCGAATTTCCAATGCATATATATGTGTCTCACTACTATTTAGATGAGCCACTTACCAAGTTTTACAAAAACACATTCATAAATAAGTGATATATATAGCTTTTATTTATTCTTCATAAAAATAACATTAGGGCTGAGTACGCAGGTTTGCTGCAATTAGGAAGATAAAAAATGTGTATTTTTGCAATTATCAATATAACTCAACCAGGTGAAGCTACATACCTAGTTTTATTAATTTAGGTTCATAACTAAGAGAGATATACAACTTTACTTATTCTCCATATGAATAACCTGGGGGCCGAGTATGCAGGTTTGCAGGGGAAAATCAACAAAAAACCTTTTTTGCAAATATCAATATACCACTACTAGTTGAAACCACATACCAAGTTTCATCAATATACATTCATAGTTAATGGAGATATCAAATTTTATTTATCCTCCATAAGGATAACATTGGACAACATACTGTGTTTAGCACTTTGAATATCTCTGCAACGGTTGGACTTAGAACAACAATTAAAACACCAAAATGATTGTTTTGTAGAGTTAAACTGATTGGTAAAAAGAAATGTGAAGTTTTTAGTAAAATTATCTGAGGAAAATCCAAAAACCATTTTCCCATAAGATTAACATGGGAAATTTTATGGACGCGTTTTTTTACTTTCTCTATAACCACTTATCCTACGTTAATGATTAAAATTACCAAATTATTTGTTTTTTTTAAGCTCTATAAAATGGCTATAACCAGAATTAAGTGTTTTTAAAATTTTAGGTGAAAAAAATTTAAAAAAACTGATTTTTGGAAAATTTAAAACACCCATAAAACCCCCCTCCCATAGTCTGATCGGTCTGGTTTTCGAAATTAAAGTCATAAATGTTACTCTACACATTTGTGCCAAATTTCATGAAAATTTGACGTTTCTTTCAAAAGTTATCATGGTAACAGGGACACACACACACACACACACACACACACACACACACACACACACACACACACACACACACACACACACACACACACACACACACACACACACACACACACACATATATATATAAATTTGAACCAATAGTGTTTTTGGCATCTGGGGACCTCAAAACAAAAAGTTATCATGGTCTCGGGTTTAAGTCTTACCATGCCACCTACAGTAATAGCTTCTTCCCTATAGGATAATTCGCTAAAAGAGGTTGCCAACGTCTTAAAAGAATGTTTGTTACTACAGACCAATTAGCCTTGACTTTTTTTTATACCTTTACGTCTCTATCCTAAGGTTTTCTTTCGAGCGAATCATAGTTTGATATATTTTCCTTAATATTTTGGAATTGAATAATTGAATGAGGCTTTTTGGTTCGCTTGTTGTTCTCCAAAGTTTTAGTTTACAATACGGCCAAACTGGTTTAAGATTTGCCTGCTAAACGAACATTGTTAACTTAAAAGTAATATCACAAATATAATTAGTGACAGTTAAGAAAACAATCCAATGTGGAGAACAAAAAACACCATACATAGTAACAACTACTCAGTACACTTTTTTTAGCGAATTTCCCCTTTAGGGAAGAAGCTATTACCGTAGGTCTCATGGTAAGACTTAAGCCCCAGACCATGATAACTTTTTGTTTTGAGGTCCCCAGATGCCAAAAACACTATTCGTTCAAATTTATATATATATATATATATATATGTGTCCGTTACCGCGATAACTTTTGAAAGAAGCACCCGATTTTGATGAAATTTGGCACAAATGTGGAGAGTAACATTTATGACTTTAAGTTCGAAAACCACAAAAATCGGACCATGGGAAGGGGGGTTTATGGGGTTTTTAAATTTTCCAAAAATCTGTTTTTTGCATTTTTCACCCTAAAATTTTTAAAAAAACTTAATTTTAGTTTTGACCATGTTATAGAGCTTAAAAAAACATTTATATTTGCATAAAAACCAATTGTTTGTGTTCCTTATTTGAGCAAACCTACGTACTCATTACTAATGTTATTCTTATGGAGAATGATTAAAATCGCTTATATGTGAATATATTTTTATGAAACTTAGTATGCGCCTTTATGTGGTATTAAGACATATATTATGCATTGGAAATTCGCTGAGTATGCAGGTTTGCTGCGACGGGGGTATAATCGTTTTTATCTTTCCTATCTTTTATTTATTTTTTATGTAGTTTTTTTCAGATCATGGAATATTGAATATTACAAATTTGAAAAAATTCAATTTCTGCTGAGAAATTAGACTTGTATAAATAAAGAGACATAAAACGCTGAAATCCCTCAATCCCTGTTGTAACTATTTACATAAATACTCTAAATTATTGGAAATACCGAGTTTTCTGGTAGTTATACCCTCAATCTTGCAGAGATAAACACAAACAGATAACACACAGGTAGTTTATTTTACTGTTAAGGTGCCATCACACTGGTAAACTTCGCCATAGAGATGGTCATACAACTCGTACAGTGCAATAAAAATATACCCCCGTCGCAGCAAACCTGCGTACTAAGCGAATTTCCAATGCATATAGCGCATAAAGCCGCTTACCAAGTTTCATTAATAAACATTCATAAATAAGCAATATATGAAATTTAAACTATCTTCCAAAATATGTGTTTTTATGCAAACATCAATACAACTCAACTAGGTGAAGCCACATACCGAATGTTATCAATTTATATTCATAAATAAGCGATGGATGTCATTTGAATTATTTTCCATAAGAATAACATGGGAGCTGAGTACGCAGGTTTGCTGTAACAAGGAACACAAAAAATAGGTTTTTATGCAGCTTTTTATAACTCAACTAGGTGAAGCCACATACCTAGTTTTATTAATTTATGTTCATAATTAAACGAGACATAATATTTTACTTTTTCTCCATAAGAATAACATAGGGGGCTGAGTATGCAGGTTTGCTGTTACGGGAACTATCGGTAAAAATTGTTTTTGTGCCAATAACAATAGGCCACAACCAGATGAAGCCATATACCAAGTCTCATCGGATACGTTCATAAATAAGCGAGGTATAAAATTGTTCTTTTTCCCCATAAGAATAACATTGGGCAACGTACTGTGTTTAGCACTTTCAATATCTCTGGAACGAATTGACGTAGAGCTATGATCAAAACACAAAATTGTTTTAGCGAATTTCCCCTTTAGGGAAGAAGTTATTACCGTAGTTGAGCATGGTAAGACCTAGGCCCGGGACCTTGATAACTTTTGTTTTGAGGCCCCCAGATGCCAAAAACACCATTCGTTCAAATTCATATATATATTTCCAAAGTGGTATTTGGGGGGGAGGTTGTACCCCAAAAATGGGTTTTTTGAGTGTTTTACATATAATATTTTAGCTAAACAAATTTGATTTTTCACCATTGAATTCAGGTTAAAAAAAATTCGGTGTGTTGATCATTGCTCTATGTCAATTGGTTACAGAGATATTGAAAGTGCTAGACACAGTACGTTGTCCAATGTTATTCTTATGGAGAATAAGAAAAATTGCATATCTTGCTTATTAATCAACTTATCTTGACGAAACTTGGTATATTGCTTTATATTGTTGTGGTCTAATGATATTTGCACAAAAAAACAATTTTTTGCCGATAGTTCCCGTAGCAGCAAACCTGCGTACTCAGCCCCCATGTTATTCGTACGGAAGATATGTAAAATGTTATCTCCGTTAACTATGAACATCATTTAATAAACTTGGTATGTAGCTTTACCCAATTGAGTTATATTGATATTTGAATAAAAACCTATTTTTTTGTGTTCTTTGTTTCAGTAAACCTGCATACTCAGCTGCCATTTTATTCTTGTGGAGAATAATTAAAATATAATACATCGTTTATTTATGAATGTATATTGATGAAACTTGGTATGTGGCTTTATGTAGTATTAAGATACATATATATGCATTGGAAATTCGCTGAGTACGCAGATTTGCTGCTACGGGGGTATTATGGATTATATTCCGAATTACTTCTCATTTGTATTTCGTTTAATTAATTAGATTCTGAATTATTGATTAACTATCTATTTAGCGTTCTCGACCCGTCACAATGTCTGAAATATTATCGAGGATTTAGTATGATTTGGCTTAGTATGACCTGTTCTCAGTTTTTTCATTGGATATACAGTAATTAGATTTCTTAAATTTTTAAATGTTTAAAACTAGGTCAACACAATACAGAGTCACTTGGTGCTATATTCTCCGTTACGATTTCAACCGGTAAACCCAGCCCTCCAAACATTTGATTCTAATCCAATTTCTCGGGATAGCCAAACACATTGCTAGCGGTCTGCTATATTTCACTTTTCACAGGCATTATTTTGGCGGGTAGCTTGTAGGTTGGTCATGGTTAATCTTATCATCATCATCATCATGGTCTGTGTTCACAATATCGATATTGGGCAAAATCAAGCAGTATCAAGTGAAGGCGAAGGTGGTAGTAAAGGTTTGATAGTGGACTAAGGACTAAACAACCACTTGGCATTGGGACTATGAAAGATGAATGAATCTAATGATTCTAAGAAAGCGTTGATGTTAGATAGATGGGCATGGAGCTGATAGCTAGGTAGTGACAAGACAAGGATTAGGGATTATTGTGTATATGTAAAGGCTAAACAAGGTGTGTGTTTTATAGTTTGTTTTTCCCCCTTTTTTTGAATGAAGAGAATACTTAACATTTTCTGAGAATTCGTTTTCGTTCCTTAGCTGATTAACATACACATAACGACGACTCGTTTATAACTTATAACAGACAAACCTGTCTCAACTTTTGTTGTTCTAGAATCGACTCGAACGCTCAAACGAGCCTGCAGTACTCTCATGTAGAGTGACGGTATAACAGAAATTGCAGGCACTAACATTGAGGCTAGGTAGACAAATGAAGAAACGAATATAATATTGTTGCAAAGCTCTTGCAGAAAATCAAACTAACCATAAACAAATTATAGTAAACAAAGCAGTTCTTATAACGGAGATTGTTTTTAAATACTGCATGAACAAAGGTAAAAAATAATTATTACTTAAATATCGTAACTATTGTGAAACTATTTGAGCTGTAGAATCCAGTGCTACCAACCAGTATTTTCAAATTTGGTAATTTTTTATAAGAAGTAAAAATCGCACTATTATTTTATGAAAACCCCGTATATATAAAGGGTGAATGAGACCACCCGTCCAGCATGTACAACGGGAGAACGGTTTGGTCAAAAGTCATCAAATACATATCGGCAATCTATCTTTATATATAATTCTGTAAGTGAATTTTTTAAGTCAAAATTGCTGGAGTTTGGCTAATCGCAGGATGATGGGAGAGGGCTCAAATTAAAGGTCTTGATCCCAGGGACTCGGGAAAAATTGCAGTATTTCTAAAAAAATTACCAGCAAACGAGAAATAACGTAAAACATCCCCCTAAGAAAAGCATGGGGATTTAAAAACGTCTGCTTTGTTTACAATAAAAAATGTGGTTAAGTGTCTACTTTGTTTACGAACTGGCACGTGTTCAAATCAGATGAGGCAAAGTATTGGAGCAAAATTAGGGGCTATGGCCCCTTCAAGCCACTATTATAGATTATTTTAAAGTTCTCGTTAAAAGAAGCATTTTGGCGAGAACAGAATTCACTTATCTTTAACCGTTTCAAAATGGTGGCTATTTTTGAGTAAATTATTGACATTTACGTAATATTCTGTGCTTTCTGAACCACTCCTCGTATATTTTTCCTGATTCAAATTTATTACTCGTGATAAACTCAGCTTTACTCTGGTATGCTACATGACAAACCTTTTTGAAAAAAATCAAAATTTCGTTGTAATATGTTTTTTGAAAATGCCTTTTTTAATGTACATTGATAAAACTTCGTATGTGGCTTCAAATATTTGTGTTATATTGATATTAACACAAAAACAAGTTTTTTGTTGATAGTCCCCGTATCAGCAAACCTGCATACTCGGCCCCCATGTTATTCATATGGAGAATAAGTAAAGTTGTATATCTTCCTTAATTATGAACCTAAATTAAGAGAACTTGGTTTGCAGCTTCAACTGGTTCAGTTATATTGATAATTGCAAAAAAAACACATATTACTTATCTTCCTCGTTGAAGCAAACCTGCGTCCTCAACCCTAATGTTATTCTTATGGAGAATAAATAAAATGTTATATATCACTTGTTTATGAATGTATTTTTGTGAAACTTGGTAATTGGCTTTATGTTGTAGTGAGACATATATATATATATATATATATATATATATATATATATATATATGCATTGGAAATTCGCTAAGTACGCAGGTTTGCTGCGACAGGGGTATTTTCCTTTGATTCTGCAATTTTTATCTATGCACAATATTTTGTTATAACGATTATGAAATTTTGCATAGCAAGTTTTGGTAGGCGCCATCTTAAGACAGATAAAGTAAAATTAGTGAAAATTCAAAATCTAGCCATTTTAGACGTGCTGTGCTGTTTTATTTATGTCTTAACTTCTTAACCCAAGGAACAAATCTAGTAAAGGGGTCCCAAGGGTACGGATACATTCTGTATAAAAATAAACAATTTTAACTACTTCTGATTGTCCTTGGATGATTAATTATTTTGCGATATCTAAGAATGGTCAAGCATCCTTGAATAGTAACCAGGCCAGTGAATTACAAATGTGATGGCCACTAGTACTGAAACGATGCAAGACCGATTGAGATTGAGGCACCGTTGTTGTTTGCCTATACTTGTTTGTTTATAGCTAAGTAAATAAGGGTAAATAACAACATCTGTTTCACGGTGGCAAAATGTATTCGTTTTATATTGTTTTTTCGTATTTTTTTGTGTTTTTTTATAAAAAACAATAACTATGATACAAAATATTGGTAACCGAGTCTGTACAGAATCATGACGACTTTGACTTATAAAAACATAACAGACAACAACAAAAACTGCGCCTTCTGTAAAAACTCGGTGGACGATGGTGAGACCCGCGTAATCCTAGTCGATGAGATATGTACAAAAGCCGAGGGGATGTTTAGTAGGAGGGGACGCCGTAGGAGCCGGACGGCCTGGAGGGAGCGTAGTTGTATCCGCCGCCGCCGCCGCCGCCACCACCGCCGGACTGCTCGTACTGGGCGACTTGCAGGGCCTGCTTGACTCCTTCCAGGTCGACGCCGACTACTCTAGAGATGTATCCGCCCGATGATGGTACTCCGTAGGATGATGAGGGCACGCCGTAGGATGAGCTGGGTGCTCCGTAGCTGGAGCTAGGGTATCCGCCGCCGCCACCACCGCCGCTGTAGCCGCCGCCGCCGCCGCCGCCGCCGGAGTAGGAGGAAGAAGAGCTGGCTTCATCCTTCAGGATGATTTGCCTGACCTTCTCGAGGAGCTCTTGGTCGACGTATTGCCCTTCATTGGAGGAGGCACCGACGGGCACCTGGATGTATCCACCACCGCCCCCGCCGCTGTAGCCGCCTCCGCCGCTGTAGCCTCCGCCTCCGCTGTAACCGCCGCCACCACCGCTGTAGCCACCGCCGCCACCACCGCTGTAGCCACCGCCGCCTCCACTGTAGCCTCCACCTGAGGGTCTACTATAGCTGTAGCCTCCACCCAGGGGTGCCTCGGCCGCCGCGATGGCCAGCGTCGCTGCTAAACACTGTAACAGAGCATAAGCTTACTTTAGTACACAGGTGACTAAATCTTTCAAGCGGATAGCAAACTAAAATATATTATGCCTCATCCACACCGACATGTTTGTTAGGCTTACGATAATTTAAGCTGCAGTAAATGTATGTTTTTTAAATTTCCAAGGCACTGTACATTATATTGAAACACCCTTCAGAATTGTATATAACAGATTATTTTCCCGATTATAATTCCCGGTTATCTCTCTTTTAATTACTGTAACACACTTTAATTGATTACGAAGTTGTTGTTCCACTTCTGACTGCAGATTTTAACAGAGTGTTTTGCTATTTTTTTCAAGCCTTTTGGATTATTGAACCTTCAACCGCATGACCATTGATTGTTTATAAACAAATGATTATAGAAACAGCCGTAAATTGTTAACCGTTCACGATTGTGTTGTTGCTGAGAACAACACTTCACATAGGCCCACTCCATCATTACCTCGACCCACAGCAGTTGCCCAACGGCAGCGATGCACGTTCACGGATGACCCGGGATGTGACCCACGGCGGTTACACAACCGGTCACCGGTCACTTTCTACCGCGACCGGTTTTCGAAAGCGGTTGCATCATCGCGGCATCTCACATAAATCCGTTAACACGAAAAAGCGCCGGTCGTAAAACGATAGTTGTCGTCATTGTCCGGATGATAACGAGCCTTTCCCGCCGCGTCGTTGTCGTTGTGCAAGTCATCTAACTGGCCGGCTCGTCGCTCGTCGCCGGAATGATGATTGTCGTTTCGTAGCTATTGGGAAACTAGCCACTAGTGTTGTCCGGCGTACTTAAACTCTGATTGCACTGCGATCGCGAGGCTTCCTAACCTACTGTGGGATTTCATTAGTTTAGATTTTGTTTCTACTCAACTCCTTAAATAACGGGCTAATCCCTTTTCCTAAATCTGAATAATACTTTCAAAATTATTGGTTTTCAAAAAAATCACATACAAAAAATGTTTACCACAATTACTGGTAAAAACTGAATACATAATCTTACATTACAGTATATCGTCTACAGACTGGAGAAATTACAAATAGTAAACTCTCAATAATAGAGGAATAACATTAACTTACTGCGGCCAAAACGGCATTGTTTTAGCTTATTGTTATTTTGAAATGTAATGTAGCTTTATTTATACCACAATTAAATTTTCCGAATAAATTGTAAAGAAGTTAATAATTTTAATACGTCATTTCGTTTACACAAAATTATTATTGTTCACAAAGACTAAAAGAGCAGGTGAATAAGAATGTAACAACTATGAATATTGGTAAGTTTTGCTTAGAAAATTACATTGTTCAAATGTTAAAGTTAAATTCACGAATAACGAGACGAAAGAAGAAATGTTTGCCAATTAATATAATTTGTAAATCATTTATCTCGTTTCACCAAATAATATTTCGTTTTGCACATCAACCAAAGGAACTTTAGTCCGCTTCGAGCCTTGACAAATTGACAACTACCTCTGTAACAAATCTGTCATATCTCCAGCTAATACACATATGCTCCACTTCCGGAAACCCACGGGCACCGGATGTAAACCTGGCTAGAAAGTTGGCGGAAACGACATGTGCATGAACAAGCAGTCGGTTTGTTTACATCTGTTTCGTAACGTAATTAGCCTACTGTTCCTTTCCTGCTTAGTAAATATATGTTTGAGTCTAGTCCGTTGGTGATCTCAACTTTCTCATCTAATAACCACCGCCTACTGAAACGTAACTCCTCCACCTCCTCGTAATTGTGGAGCGGAGACACTCGCCGTGAGAGAAGTATTGGTGATTGTGGTGGAAGGCAATTAATATTGTCGAGAAGGAATGTGACCCATTCAACATATTACACAACTGTGTAATTTTACGATATATTGGACTTTAAATCTTATTCTGTGGAAAAAAACGATTTAATTTTATGAGAGATCAGTCTACATTATTTTAGTACGCACGTAAAACTCACGAGGGAAACCGCTACCTGTTTAAAAATAATATAAATATAGAGTTTTAATATTGTAGGTGTTTCATTTACATAGTCCTGAATACTAATTTTCCAAACGCACACGACATATTTTAGACATTTCTTTAAAGAGACACAGTAATGGTTTGTGGAGGCTGATGAAGTAAGTTTACATCACTAACTATTTCACATTAAATTGGATACAATATTTTCAAAATATACCTTACTTCCTTTTCCAACTTTTAATCAGATATTTTATTAAAACACATTTACATCGATTTGTACCTTAATGTTCAAGCAATATGGCTAGTATTATTAGTTTTAAATTACATTTAACAGAGGCACCATAGAGAAAAGTTAAATAGTTAAATATATCTAAAAATGGCAACACCGCTTACTCAGTTGTTTACTAAAATTGTTACCGTTTAAAACAGCTGATCGCCTTTCCCACTGTGACTTGATCAGCTGTCTACATTGCTAATGGGGAAAGCGTGCAGGGTTGTATAAGCACATGATATTCACCACAATGGTTGTGTAAAATGCAACGCCACGGCCGCCAGTTGACAATAGCTTCTGTAAAACCAATACTTTCTAAGGCTTTATTCGCGTTGTGTAAAATCCCACGGTTTAACGTGTCTTTGGCCTGGTACGACGCTTATCAATGGAGTGAGCGTGGAAACGGAATGTCGTGCGATATCCTGCACTATGGAACGATTAGGTAAAGAGATTACGTCAAAAACAACTCGGATGTTGAAATTTTTTTCACAGCTCGCCTGTATTGTAATCTGAGTTGAAACTAATTTCCTTATAGACATCGAATCTCTCATAATATTGTGTTATGAGTTACATGTCATTTCTACACAATATATTAAACTTTGGGATTACTAAAGGTCCGATCATCCTCATACGCGAAGAATAAGCGTATTCCTAGTATTAAAATTCTACTTTTTATATTATTAATTGTAAGATTGTTATGCTTCTAATTTTCTTAAGCAAACATTCTTGGACTAACATCAGAGATGCAATTTAATGTAAATATTACAAACAAAAAACAAATCTAAGCATATTTGTTATATATTCAAAAAATACTTTGCTCTAATGGGGTTCACAAATCATAATGAATGAAATTAATGACATGATTAATATAATTGAAAAAATCCAACATTTTTTAATAGAAACGTTAAATATTTCACTTCAGAATTCAGTATATGCAACGGTTTCAAAATTATATAACATGAAAGAACGAAATTTTATCAAACATAAGGTGGATGATTTTACCAAATTCGCTCTTTATGTCTATAGATTCTCCTGAGATTTGCAGCTGAGTCAGTAAACATTTAATCCTAAACACTATAAAACCGCTTACAAAAATAAACATACACAGAAATATATTTTTGTCTAATTATTCAAGATATTGATTCTATTACGAAATAATATTTGTTATAGGAATAATATTTGTTATCAAGTTTTGTATAACGGGTTTTATTATCCTTTGTTTAACATTACTCCTGACAGAAAATTCTGACCAAATCACGAAAGTATGTCAACACTACATTAACCCTAATCCTTAATAAATCTCAGCTAATACTGTATCCTATGCAGCCACAAGAAGCGAGACCAGCTTCACGTATCCTCGCTGAAACGCATGACGTCATAATTACACTCACTGAAAGGTCAGACAAAGCGTTTACCCTATGATCGCCTGTTATCAAGGGGAAAGCCGCATAAGCACTTGATGCGCAATCAGTGCTCTCTCCTCATATCTATGCACCGTCTAGCGCCCATCTGCCGCCATTGTTGATGTTCGATAGTTGACAGATGCGGTTCCAAGTCGGCTCGGGTTTACGTTTACATTCGTCACTCGTGCGTGCCTAACTCGCCAACCGCGCCAGAGCGTGGCGCTCGGAATAGTGATGCGTTTGCCGAGGCTGCCACCCGTGTAATTTGGCTTTCCGCTTGAATACCGAGTACCAAATATTGGAGATACGCGTTCCGAGTTTGGAATTAGTATGAACACTGAGAAAGTTTGGGTATTTTGGTTTGTTTAAATGGAAGGCTAATAATTTGTTACTGCCATTTTAAAAGTGTCAAATTTATAAACACGATTTTGTCTTATTTTAATCACATAAACTACCGTCCGATATAATTAAAGGTAACGTATTGGACACAAAAATAGTGTTTAATCGATTCAATTTTTTAAATTCTTGTGTATTATATTTGAATTAAATTATAATTCAAATCAACTTGGCCATTGCAAATAAAATCTTGGTGAACGCTGTTGCGTTATGGTATTCTTTAAAAAATTTTGTTTACCAAGAGAAAATGTCTAATCCGTGTATAAGACTTTTTATGTAACATTAGGTGCATGAACTGTTAAAATGATGGGGCTACAATTTATACTCCAATAATCACTCAAACTAATTACTAATAACCAGATTATCAAAAGTACGATAAAAAATGTGCCGGAGGTTTTAACAAAAACAAACTAAAATGGGGTTGGATAGGGATTTTTGTATTTGTTGACAATCACACATTTGAGAGCGACCGATTAGAACGAAATGTCTGAACAATGATGCAGTGATAAATTATTTATGGCGGGTAAAAGCAAGGGCACGTGACTTTCACTGAGATCGGTACTGGTGTAGTGGTAAAACAAGGAGAAAAAAACGTCGAAGAAATTATAGGCAGATGTCTCAGCTGCACTACTTGAGTTTTATGATAATGTTTTGTTGATTAATGAGAACAGAAACACAAACTATTTATATTTTAACTATATGCAATTTAATTTTAGTAAGATGCATATTTACCCTATATTAATGCTTACAAAATCATCTTCTTTTTAGTTACATAATTAGTACTTCAACAAGTTTTTGTACTTTTATAGACTTCATAGGCGTTTTGTAAACATTTGTGATCAAATTGTTTTATCCTGTTAACTATACTGCGTTATATTAAATCAAATTTTGATCCTTCAAAATAATACTAGCTTAAATTCTCGAAGTTTCTATAGTTTTTAAAGTTTGTTTTTGATCTTCTTAAAATAACATTAAGAACAAGATTATATCTCTATAAACTGCAAAATTGTGAAAATAATAATAACAAACATAAAGTTAAGGATTTATATTAAACAATTAGGAATTGAGTAAAGATACTTTGAAAAATGTTTTACCATTATGGCACCTATAAAACTAAAAACAATTATTTTAACGAATGTAAAATTAAAATTTTGTGTTCAACATTTAAGAATCTAGTACATTAAATAACGTTTTAACACTTTAGCATTACGATTTTATTTTACTGTTGATATTATATATAATATTGGGTGAATAAATAACTACATGCGCAAACTAATATAAATTTAACCAATATAAACAGTATTTAGCAAAATGGTTTTAAATATTACAGTTTAAACTTATCTTTTAAGTATTTTTCGTTCAAATATTTCTTTATGGAAGAATTATTATTCACATACACAACAATACCATATTTGCGGGTCCTATGTACTGTACGTCTAACAATAATATCCGCTTTTAATATATTTTTAAAAAATGAATTGTAGTTTCAAATAAGATTCTTCACGAGACTAATGTTGAATTGCTTTGACAAGACTATGTTAAAGATTTATGGGTTATAGAACTTTTTAAATAAATGATACATTAAAATATTATTTGAAAAATCCAGAATCGCAGAGTATAACTCCGTCCATGTTGCTTATTAATACGCTTGATGCTTGCCACATGTATAAACACACGAAGAACGCATGCGATGTAACAGCGTTAGAAATTTGAACTGTTATTTAAATTTTAAAACAAGCCTCATCAAAATGTAGTTTAGTACAGGTTTGAGCTGTACGTTTTTCAAAGAAAAAGAAGTTAAAATAAGACTCCTCAAACTTGCAAAACTTTGAGGAAAACCTATTTCATATCATGTCAATACAACAGTTTTTTATGAGATGCCATTTAAAATTTCGCTCTAAATGGTTATAGTTTAAATTAGTTAAATTTGACAACAATAACCACAATTAATCAAGAAAGTGCTGTAAAGTTTATAACAAAAGATTTTTAGACATCTCAACAATTTAAACAAATTTAATATAAGCTTACAATTTAAAAAAGAAACAAAATATGTAGAACTAATCTTTGTAAAATAATTTTGAAACGTTTTATGATTAAAAGTTTATTTTAAATAGTCCTTAAAACACTCTTTGAACATACACACACGATTTATATTCAATTCGCGGTTCAAAAGTTAACGCCATCGTTACAAAATACAAACTAAACCGCGACGTCGAGCACGAACACACTACACTCGCCGGAGACCCGAGCGGTCGGTTCGACGGAAGGCGCTGCACTACCGACACGTATCCAACACGTCCACTCACCAGAGCTACGGTCCTCATTCTTCTGGTGGTCCCTCGTCGTCCACCACTCACACTGCCGTCGGTAGGCCCTCGGACCTCCTATATACCTCCGGCCCCTTCGCCAGCCCCCCTCCCACCCCCCGCGGCGCCGAAGACCGGGGATTCACTCACTTTTGTTTTCATAATACCGCCGATTAAAGAGCCTCCCGGCTTATCAGCTTTTGGGACTTCCTGGTTCCCGTGGAGGTTTACGGGTTGACGCCGGAGGTGAAGCAACGTGTGAGATTCGGTTGATTGGAGCAGGGTGGAGTTTCCACACGTCCTGGAAGACGTTATCGCCTCCGAGTGTTCCAGTGGCAGCAAAGGATCTGCTGCCAAATCAAAGAAGCTGAATAAAAAGTGTGTATACCAACAGAGAAAATTCCACCCGCCATTATAAATACCAATTTTGAAATGCTATGTTGAACGTACAGTTGATTTTATTTTTGACAAGTTCAGCGATATTCCCGTAAATTTTCAATATTTGTTGTATTTTTTATTAGTATATCCTTTAGCAGGGACGGTAACAGAAATGATGAGGCCCGTAATTGATGGACCCATGGGGCTCCTTTGATTTTACCTCCACCTCCCTCCCATTAATCCCTTTAACTTGAACACTAAAGCCCTTAAAAGTCTATTAAGATTATTGGAGGTCAATATACGCTACAGCATGTTTTTTTAAGTAAAATATAAGCTATAACACAAATGTTTCTCAATATATTAGTTGTAAGTCTTAAGATAATGAAAATAAAAGGTGTTCTTAGTCATTTTTCGGCATACAAGTGTTCTCAAATAGTAATGTCAGATGTTATGTAAACGCATAATTAATTTACCAGGTGAAGTAAGTAAAAAATAGCGGTGAATGTGGTAGCCTATGCTGTTTTAACTTAATAAATAGTCAATATTACAAACATGATTAAATGAATGAAGTGAGTAACACAAGTACTTAAAAGTTTAACAGAAACAGCCTTAAATACAGTAGTGCAGCAGAACGATTTGCTGCGACCGTATAACTGTCATAATATAACCTCGCAAACTCAGCGGTGACCATGGAAACCAATGCTTCTGCTAAACAGTATCACCGGTCACTGCCATTGGGATTGGGGGGATTAAAACGTTTTGTGGTTAAAGGTAACTCTTGCTGTCTTTGGTTGGTTTAAAATGCTTCTTAATAACCTAAAGGAAGAGAACTTCAAATTTGTAACTAGACTGATGAGCCCACAGGTTAACTAATGCAGTTATTACCGTATTTATTAAAAGCCATAATAAATGGACTATATGTCAAAATGTACTCTCCATGTAACCAAACACTTAGGCCCTAGCCTAGGGAATTGCCAAACCTCAGTAGCCTATCTCACTTCAATTATTTGTAGTAAATTTTAGGTTATCCTTTTATAAATAAAAGTTAGTTAAACAAGTTTTTATATCTTATTGTACTCACTGAAATAATTTACCCAATAACGTAGGCCTAGCTTATGTTGTATCTAACCTACCTAATTGACTTAACCTATTATATCTACTTCTGAAACAGAAGGTTTCAAAAGCAGAAGGTGGAAGAGGATCGTCAATGCATTCTTCCATCACTGCTTTAATTTGATAGCATACAATTACAAAATAATATGCTTTCTACTGACGTTTATTCACGAATTAAAACAATCCCGCGGAGTTAAAAATGTTAACAATATGATTTTAATCGCACAGCTGTAGCGTTACAAAGCACTGCGCCATTTTGATCGCGATTTGCCATCTTGCCCTTGGTTAGGCGTACATAGAATATAATCAACCTTTTAAATAATAAGACCATCGGCATTATAAATATGAATTACGTAACCATTCAGAATTTTTTTAATCTTTAGATTTTGTGAACCTCGCAATTAGTGATTTTGAAGTGTAAATTATTACAACAATGATATAACACGAATTGTTGTTAACTTTAACAACTACAGTATGATTTCAGTTGTATTTCTATTCGCTTTATCTCTAAGTACTTTAGATTCTACCGTAAACTGATGATTTTTAACAATACAATTTTTGTAGAGTACTATTTCAGCTGCATACTAAAACGCCGTCATGATTATTAGTCGTTCATCACCAATAACTTTCAACTTTGTCCCTAGCTATTGGTCACACAAAATCATTATTACATTATAACCATCTTCACTCAACTTTTAAGGTCGTTCGCAAAGTGGGTATCCAAACAGTGTTGCCAGACGTAATTTCAGACTCTAGGGAATATAATTATTGTGTATTGTACGAAGTTGTAAGTTCTAGAAAAGACTGTACCGATGCAACAGTTAGAATAAGTGTTTTCATGGATTTTAGTTTTTTTCTGGAGCAGTAAGTGT
The DNA here is from genome assembly GCA_963675035.1 of Allygus modestus. Taxonomy (NCBI): domain Eukaryota; kingdom Metazoa; phylum Arthropoda; class Insecta; order Hemiptera; family Cicadellidae; genus Allygus; species Allygus modestus. Next base: position 45,905,450 of record OY776115.1, on the reverse strand, counting down.
TGTATTAATTATAAATTTTATTATTAACCGTGAAATATTGTACAACTCAACTGGGCAACGGCAACACTGCACTGCAAACAGAATAGTGTGACATGCCTGATATGCCCACTTGTTGTGATTGAGCGTAGAGAAAGTAGCTCCATTGCGTTGGTTGATCAAGTCGGCAGTTTAAAACAGTACTTTAATATTTGGTTATATTTTTAAACGAAGGGCCGAAAGCATTAGCATTGCTGAATTATATTTGTTATGGAGCTCTACCAACGCAAACTACGAGAATTCTGGAAAGTTGATTCTGGAACGTTTTTTGCTTTAAATTTACTTTTGTAGACTTTTTTCACTAGTCGGCGTTTTAAATTTTAAATATCCGGCTCAAATTTCGAACTTTGGTGCAAATCTCGAGCCGAGCCGAATACTGCAATATTCGGCTCGAAAAAGCTCGAAGTTTGAATACTCGCACACCCCTACAATTAATTTGGTTCTGGGATTTCTGGTAAAGTCGGAAGTTTCGAGTAAGCAAAACAAGAAAGTTCGTGCTGACGTGACGATTCCAAATCCCTACGGGAAGATCCCTACAGATACAGTAATTTGTTACCGATAAGAGCATCTGTATGTAAAGATTTTGAAACACTTTGAAATGGTAAATTAAAAAAGTACAATTAATTATTGTTAGTTTCGAAGGATAACAAATGGTCTTAAAAGTTATTTGTTCCGTAAGAAGACCATAAGAGTGGAGGAAACATGTTTAAAGGGAGCTCCAGTGTTTATCATTGTATAACACCCTAGTGGCTTATAGAGGCTATAGCCTATAATCTATTGTTTAATTTTAACTGAATTTACGGCACATGGGACAGTAAATAAAAAACTAATGTTCAAATTTTACACCTGGTTATAGTACAAAAATATTATAAGTATTCTTTTTATAAATAAGTAATTTTAAAGTTTTGAAATCGTCTTTTGTACTTTAAGGTTATGGAAAATAAGAGCAAAAATCAAATCAGGCTCCATGGAGATCCCCATCTTCTTTTCTATGAATGTGCCAAGCCTTCTATAGGTCGTACGATAGCTTAAAAACCGTTCATAAAGACAGAAGTCAACAATTCAATCTTATATTTTATTTATATGCTAAGATTTCATTCTTTATAAAGTGCGTTTTTGCCTGCGTCTCACATTAGACCAAATTTAACTCCCTCGCCTCCTTACCAGATTATCGCAGTTAATGAATAATTTTAAAGAACAAAAATACCAGTTGGTCCAATGAGCAGAATTTCTGTATACCCAATCGTAAAATAAATTAACAAATTACTTTATTTTTATTTACATAATAATCATACATGGTGACCAGTACAATGAACAAACATTCAGATACAATAATATACTCGCACTACAGATTAGTTCAATTTCTTGTCTGTCCAATAACTATTTCTTAAACACTCATCAATCAGATGAGGGGAGGCATTCAGATAATGTTCTTAAACTTAGTTTTAAAAGTTCGTTCTCTTAAATCAGATAGCATGAGTAGGGGGCCCCCTACTAGCATGTTTTAAAATAATTGAATTCCATTTAATTAAAATTCTTTTCTTTTTGAATATTTGAAACATAGATCAAACATGAATTTGATTTAGACTAAACTCGCATTGCTTTTTTAGAATTGTAAATACAAGCTTGTAATTTAGTCCATTGCCCCAGACTAAATCCTATAGCTAATAAAACTCTAAAACACTCCTATGCATTTTAAAATTACTTCTAAATTTGCATTGCCTTTTAATCTTCTTAATGCATATTTCCACTGCATCTTCTTCTCTGCTGGTTTTTCCACTGCTTTATCCATTGTGGTCATACCAATTCAGTTGCGAATTAATAATAATATCTACAAACTTTAATGAACCTTTATTGTTATTAGGAACAATAAAATATTTGAAAAACTTACTTTTTCAGTATATAGTGCTCATATTTAAAATTAATTGGTTTAAAGCACACAAATTTTGTATTTGGTCTGTTTAAAAGTTTAAGATTGTTAACCAGCTATATACAATTTATTTTTTACCCCATAAACTATTGCACATGTTTGATATTTTGGAATTTCATTTTACGGCTATAACTTGGAATATACATAAAGATGAAACAAAATGGATATAAAATCAATTATCGTTGGTTTTGACGTTCCATTGACATTAAAGTTGTAAAATGCTTACTTTATGACTCATGTTATGTTTAATTTTGTTTAATTGTTATTATCAACCAGTTATTTGATACCTTTTTCAATGTTTTACTGCATTGCATTATTATTATTATTATTCTTATATTGGTCAACATGCTTATAGTGTATAGCTTGCTATATTCATGCTAGTTTTAGGCTCAACCCACGTTTATAAATTATTTCTATACTCGCAGCCTAGTTAATCAATGTTGCTGTATTCTTCATTAAGCTTAAAAAACTGCATTTATAGTTGAATAAATATTATAAACTATTTGAAAAGGATACAGTGTTTATTAGATTGAGACGGAGGTGTTTAATTCAAACATCGTTTATAAAAATCGTGCAATGTTATGTGGGTTCTAAGTGAAGCATAGTAACAATACTGAAGTAAGTTGACAGTACGTGTGATAGGATTTTGTGTTTACTCTCTCTCCAGTCACGTAATCATAAACACCATAATGTAATACCATGTGTATAATGACACCATATATGTATGTATATATGTATGACACCATATGTTTATATTTATATGATTATATTGGTCTATGCCTACCATATTCGTAAGACTTCCCATGAGGGTCATCCATTAAAGGAAGCCTCGAAAATTGTATGGTGGGCTTGAAACATGTTACACGTAATTGTAAAGGCTTAGGGTGTTTTTATATGCGTAGTATTATTTATTTCCACACACGGAACCATCAAAGATAATTTATATCGGCAATAACGACGTTGTTTAAGTTCCACTTATAGCACCTAATGTAAAATTCGGCGGCTGCCACGTCTGGCTCAGTGGATCGGTTTGAGGTCGGATTTGCGGCATTGTGTTGTACTACTACTGTAAATCGATATTTTTTCAATATTCGAATTTTTGATATATTTTTTCGATATTTTTCAATCGATTTTATCAATATAAGAAGCTCTGTCAGAAAGACTTAAGCTGAAGGACATTTCAGAAAATCTACCGGCAATCTATCCATTGTTCGTTAGCATGCATTAACAATAGGATGACAATCGTACAAATTTAATTCAATTCTGGTAGTAATAAATTCATGATTGCATTCGTAATTGTTTAATAATGTAATTGTTTGTAATGGTCTTATTATATGTTTATTATTATTCTGTAATTATTTTTAGAGAATTTCCCCTTTAGGGAAGAAGCTATTACTGTAGTCGGCATGATAAGATCTATAGGCTCGGGACCATGATAACTTTTCATTTTGAGGTCCCCAGATGCCAAAAACTCCATCCGTTCAAAACTGTATCTTATCTATATTTATAAATACCCCCGTCGCAGCAAACCTGCGTACTCAGCGAATTTCCAATTGAGAGATAAATGTCTTAAACTACATAAAGCCACTTACCAAGTTTCATAAAAATATATTCACAAATAAGCAATATATACAATTTTAATTATTCTCCATAAGAATAACATTGGGGCTGAGTACGCAGGTTTGTTGCAACAAGGAACACAATAAATGGGTTTTTACGCTAATATCAATATAACTCAACTAGGTGAAGTCGTATACCAGTTTTTATTCATTTATGCTCATGATTAAGGGAGACATAGCACTTAATTAATCTCCATAAGAATAACATAGGGGCTGTGTATGCAGGTTTGCTGCTACGGGAGCCTTTGTCAAAAATTTATTTTTTTGAGCAAATAAAAATAGAACACAACCAGATGAAGCCGTATACTAAGTTTCGTCATTACTCGTTCATAAATAAGCAAGATATAAAATGTTTCTGTTCCTCCATAAGAATAACATTAGACAACGTACTGTGTTTAGCACTTTCGATATCTCGGGAACCAATTGACGTAGAGGAATGATCAAAATACCAAATTGTGTGGTTTTTTAAGCTGAATCCAATGGTAAAAATTAAAATTTGAAAATATCACAAATTATATGTAACAAATTTTAAAAACCCATTTTTGGGGTACAAAACGCCCCCAAAATACCCCTTCGGATAAAGCGATCTGGCTGGTCTTCGAACTTAAAATCATAAATGTTGCTTTACACGTTTACACCAAATTTAATCAAAATCAGATCATTTTTACGAGAGTTATCGTGCTCACGGACACACACGCACATATACATATACATATACATATTCTTATATATATATATATATATATACAGTTTCGAACGAATGGTTTTTTTGGGGTCTGGGTACCTCAAAACGAAAAGTTATCATGGTCCCGGGCCTAGGTCTTACCATGCCGACTACGTAATAGCTTCTTCCCTGTAGGGGAAATTCGCTAAAAAGGATGTTGGTTTGTTTTTTTGTATGTATATTTGAAGTTTATGGACTCATACACCGTTGGACCGTTTGCCATGAAACTTGGTTTATACATGTCAAATTTCACGGAGAAGGTTTTTAAGCTATCCATTTCGTCCCAACTCAATTGGGTTCCTCTCAAGAGGCCCAAAAGGGTTCCCATATAAACCTTATGGAAACTTTTTTTAAATGTTGTTAACATAAAAGCTAATACCATTTACTTGAACATGTTAACATGTTTACTTGAACAGGTGATCTTGGTGATATTGATTTTAGTTGGTAATAGTAAAAGGCGTGAAAACGTCTGCCGGGTAACAGCTAGTATATATATTTGCCCATGGGTACGATAACTCTCGTAAAAAAGGTCCGATTTTGATTAAATTTGGTACAAACATGTAAAGCGATATTTATGACTTTAAGTTCGAAAACTAGTAAGATCGCTACATCCAAAAGGGTATTTGGGTGGGAGGGTTTTTACCCCAAAAATGGGTTTTTTGAGTATTTTACATATCAAATTTTAGTAAATGAAATTTTATTTTTCACCATTGAATTCATCTTAAAAAAACAATGTAGTGGTTTGATCATTGCTCTACGTCAAATGGTTATAGAAATATTGAAAGTGCTAAACACAGTACGTTGTCCAATGTTATTCTTATGGAGGATAAGAAAAATTTTATATCTCGCTTATTTATAAACTTATCTTGACGAAACTTGGTATATTGCTTCATTTAATTGTGGTCTATTGATATTTCCACAAAAGAAATTTTTACCGGTAGTTCCCGTAGCAGCAAAACTGATACAGTATTTAAATATACACGAGTAGAAGGTTATATTTAAGTGTTTTTAGTGAAAACACTAAAATTTCCTTTGGAAAGTGAACTATTAGCATGACCCGCACGATGAAACTTAAGCCCGGGACCACCATAGAAGTTCCTAACGTGACCCCCTGAACACGTTTTGGGGGGTCGTTCCAAATTTTATATATATATATATATATATCATATTATATTATATATTATATCATATATTGTATATCATATATATATATATAATATAAATATATCATATTATATTATATATTATATATCATATATATATAGACATATATATATGTGTATGCACTCTAGCGGTCGCATTTTTTGTCCGATTAACTTCAAATTTGGTAGGGACGTTCCTTTCTGTAATCAGTTAGACAAGTTCGTTGGGCAAAACAATCGGAAAACTCTAAACCCTTTTTTTGGGGATTAATCTTTCAAATTTCGAGTTTTTGGGCCCAAAAAGGGTCAGAAAAACCCCGGATGTAAAATTAATGCATGTAAAAATATGGGAATTAGTGAGGCAAAAGTTGTAAGCCCTCTCTCATAATTCTAGCATAAATATTTACCGAGTTATTAAAGAAAATGTGTTTCGCTAAACACAGTACGTTGTCTTATGGGGTTTTTACACTAGAAAAGCCTGTTATTCCTTTGTTAGAGTACTTTTATCATCCCCAGCAACCTCACGCCTACTTTCAAGCCTGCCTGGACCTTCTTCTAACATTATAATGCGCAAAATTGTATTCCCAGCTTTGCAGGTAAATGAAACCGGGAGCATCAGAACAGCCAAAAAATCAATGGTTTCAGATTTCAATAAAAATTGGAATACATGTTTGTTTTTACACATATTTTGAGTTTTAAAAGTTTTTTTGTGGAAATTCACTTCCCTCACGTCAGCGTGCTGCGTGCGAACTCGTTTTAATCTGAAATAGTTTTTGGTGGTCTTTTAAGGTACGTGGCTTTACCTATAGTTGATTTATATCGATATTTGCATAGAACCCATTTTTTGTGTTCCTTGTTTCAGCAAACCTGCATACTCAGCCGCCATGTTATTCTTATGGAGAGTAATTAAAATGTCATAAATTGTTTATTTATGAATTTATATTAATGAAACTTGGTTTGTGGTTTTACGTGGTATTAGAATACAAGTAGTAGGGATTTACCGGTTTTGGACCGGAAGTGACGTCACGCGGTCACGTGACCGGACGCGCTGAGTCATTATATACGTCATCTGAGGCTGAGCTAGTGACGTAGGTGGTTTTGTGACGTAATGAGGGAAAGTTTAAAGGTCAAGGTCACGAGGAGGGTATTTTAAAAAAGTACTACCTCGCACGCGTAAAATCCGATTGTGATTCGATAGCTTAATCGATATAAAATAATGAATGAAAACAATCGAATGAAAATATTGAATTATACGCGTGCGAGGTAGTACTTTTTTTAAATACCATCCCCGTGACCTTGACCTTTAAACTTTCCCTCATTACGTCAAAAAACCACCTACGTCACTGGCTCAGCCTCAGATGACATATATAATGACTCAGCGCGTCCGGTCACGTGACCGCGTGACGTCACTTCCGGTCCAAAACCGGCAAATCCCCACTACTAATACATATTGTAAATTCGCTGAGTACGCAGGTTTGCTCATACGGGGGTATTCATGATATGTGATGTGCTGACGGCCTAATTATTATCATAAGTTGGTTTCATTTTTAATCAATTTTTCGCCATTCAACTATTGTTCTCTGTTCTCTTATTGAATGTATTGTGTAATTAATTATGTTCAAGGCCATATACGCTTGTGTTATTTGTTTAAATTGTAATTCACTCTTTTAGCGAATTTCCTCAATAGGGAAGAAGCTATTACCGTAGTCGACATGGTATGACCTAGGCCCGGGACCATAATAATTTTTCGTTTTGAGGTTCCCAGACCCCAAAAACACCATTCGTTCGAAACTGTATATATATATATATATATATGTGTGCTTGCGGGTGTGTGTGTGTGTGTGTGTGTGTGTGTGTGTGTGTGTGTGTGTGTGTGTGTGTGTGTGTGTGTGTGTGTGTGTGTGTGTGTGTGTGTGTGTGTGTGTGTGGGTGCGATAACTCTCGTAAAATTGGACTGATTTTGACGAAATTTGGTACAAACGTGTAAAGCATTATTTATGACTTTAAGTTCGAAAACCAGACAGATCGACCCATCCGAAGTGGTATTTTGGGGGGGTTTTGTACCCGAAAAATGGGTTTTTTGAAGTTTTTACATGTAGTATTTTAAAAAGTCAAATTTTATTTTTCACCATTTGATTCAGCTTAAAAAACACACAATTTGGTGTTTTGATAATTTCTCTACGTCAATTGGTTACAGAGATATTGAAAGTGCTAAACACAGTACGTTGTCCAATGCTATTCTTATGGAGAATAAGAAAAAAAATATAGCTCGCTTATTTATGAACGTATACTAGCGAAACTTGGTATACGGCTTCATCTAGTTGCGGTCTATTGTTATTTGCACAAAAAAACGCAATTTTTACCGATAATTCCCGTAGCAGCAAACCTGCGTCCTCAGCCCCATGTTATTCTTATGGAGAATAAGTAAAATGTAATGCATCCCTTAATTATGAACATAAAGTATTAAAACTTAATATTTTGGTTCATCTAGTTGAGTTCTATTGATATTTGCATAAAAACTATTTTTTTGTGTTCCTTGTTGCAGCAAACCTGTGTACTCATTCCCCATGTTATTCTTATGCAGAATAATCAAAATGGTATATATCGCTTATTTATGAATTTATATTGATGAAACTTGGTATGTGGCTTCTCCTAGTTGAGTAATATTGATATTTACATGAAACCCCATATTTGTTGTTCATTGTTGCAGCAAACCTGCGTACTCATCTACAATGTTATTCATATAGAGAATAATTTAAATTTTACATATCGTTTATTTGTGAATATATTTTTATGAAACTTAGTATGCGGCTTTATGTTGTATTAAGACATGTATTTTGCATTGGAAATTCGCAGTTTGCGAATGAGTACGCAGGTTTGCTGCGACGGGGGTATTTTTACTTAGATATTAAATTAAATATGTTGGATTTTATTTCAAAATTATAATAACAATCCTTATGTATATTGTTTAATGTATTAATGAACTGCTATAATGCAATTGGGCATATTCCTGTTTTATAGCATGTAAATAAATAAGTAAATTGAGATTTTTATTTTTTGAATTGGACACCTCGACCTATGCTGTTGTTCAAGATTACTTTCTGACTTTTTGTGAGCCGTCCTACTTGATGTAATGAAAAACTGATAGTTGCTTGAAAAAGTATATTTTGAGCAATATTATTTACATAATACATTTTATTGCATTATCTGTAGTGGTTCGGAATATAATAAGCCATTACCGGACTTTTAAAACACATTGTATATTCAATTCAATACGAGCGACTCATTCCTCGCGTTAAACTATCCTCAATAGACTGTGTTGCAGAAACATTCGTAGCATACGTCCGTGTTGTACCGGAAGACGGAAATGGTGTTCCACACACCAGTCGAGTTCCTTATTACTACATTCCACCGTAGTAGCCACACTAATCGTTGTATACAACTGTGCAATGTGGATTGATAATGGTGTACCATAACACTAAGTTATTGCATGGTTTCGGTTGAACAAATTTGACGTTTCCTTTTTTATCATTTGCTTAAAGCAATTTCTTTAGACGTTGAACAAAAATCAAACATATTTTTGTTCAAAATTACACAGAAATTACAACTGTACATTTTCTAGTATGATATTATAATACATATGGTAAAATACACCCATTTTCTGAGTGATATCCAACAGTATTAATAAATTAAAATGAAAACTAGATGGTTTAACTTTCCGGTCAAATTAAAAGTATGCAATTGCAAAGCACTGCCCGCTTGAGAGGCCAGCCATGAATAGATAACTTGTTCATGCGGTGTACTTGTAAAAAATATACTAATTCCCCTTTACTAAAATTTAAAAAAATATGAAAATTTCGAATTTTTTTAGAATGACCAACACATTTGTCAGTTATTGTAAATTCCTCCTGTGCTCGAAGGCACATTTTTGAAGTGTAAAATCTCTCTTAAAATTCGACGTGGAATATATGGAGGTCGTGCGGAAGATTTCAAAACTAACATTTTGTATAGCTGACAGAGAGGCTAGTACATTTGCACAGGTACTCCATGTAACTTGAAGTATTCTCGCATAAACTTATTGATCAGAGAGCAGTTATCTCAAACATGTAGATGAGCAGACAGTTAGGTTGTTTTTTAGCGAATTTTCCCTATAGGGAAGAAGCTATTCTTGTAGTCGGCATGGTAAGACCTAGGCCCGGGACCATGATAACTTTTAGTTTTGAGGTCCCCAGATGGCAAAAATACCATTCTTTCAAATGTTTATTTATATATATGTTGCCTTAAGCACGATAACTCTCGTAAAAAAGGTCCGATCTTCATGAAATTTGGTATAAAGGTGTAAGGTATCATTTATTTGAACGAGTTCGAAAACCAGGCGGATCGCACCATCCAAAGGGAGGTTTTAGGGGGGTTTTATACCCCAAAATCCTTTTTTTTTGGGTTTACATGTAATTTGTATTGAAATAAAATTTTAATTGAACCATTGTATTCAGCTCAAAAAAACCAAACCATTTGGTGTTTTATCATTGCTCTACGTAAATTGGTTGCTGAGATATTGAAATTGTTAAACACAGTACGTTGTATAATGTTACTCTTATGGAGAGTGATTAAAATCTTAAATATCGTTTATTTATGAATGTATATGAATGAAACTTGGTATGTGACTTCAGCTAGTTGAGTTATATTGATATTTGCATGAAACCCCATTATTTTGCGTTACTTGTTGCAGCAAACCTGTGAACTCATCCCCAATGTTATTCTTATGGAGCGTAATATATTTTATTCATCGCTTTATGAATATATTTTTATGAATCTTGGTAAGAGGCTTAAAGTGTTATTAAGATATATATATATATATATATGCATTGGAAATTCGCTGAATACGCAGGTTTGCTACTACAGGGTTATATAAATACAGATTATAAACAGGACGGATTTGATTACCCTTAAGAGATAACACAACTTATATACCTCAAGGCAAGTATTTTTTATAATAATTTCTGCAACTTGCGCCCGTAGGACAATTGGATTGTAGTTAGCCGAGAGCCTGGCTCTAATGCTGCATTTCTCAAATTTCTTATAACATATCTCTTATTTACGGTGTGCCGACCTTAATTCAGAGAGAATCCTTATTGTAAAAAAACTTGTGTTTAATGAAGCTATTGCTTCTAAGGTTTCACGGAAGAGTACGAGGCTCGTATGTTGGAAGAAACTTGTACTAATTCAACCACTTTTTTGATATAACGGGTGTCCCGTAATTCTCTGGACAAAGGTATGTAGCGTTATTCCTTGGGTCACTACAAACACATTTTACAATATAAACATGGGTCCCACGTGCCTCGTTTTCCGTCTGTCTGTCTGTATGTATTTTTCACTTTAGATTTAATACTTTAAAAACTAGGAACCGAACTCAACCAAACTTACGTCAACTGTTTTTGGTGATAGGGTCTATCCACACCCCCTAATTACATTATGGTGTGTGTAATTATTTTTGACAATTTCAAAATTGCGGCCATTTTAAATGTTACATCTTAAATTGCTCGAAAACCAGCCATGTTACAAAATATGTTTAAGAACAACTTCTTTTAGGGGATTTTATAATAAATCTATCGATACTTAAATTATTGAAATCAAGATACAATTTACGTGTGACCGGGCACAGCCTGTCTTTGGTTTCTCCACAATACAATAATGAAATAAATAACAAAAAAAACTGCAAAAGCTCGATTATTCATCACTTGATTTCAATAATTTAAGTATTGTTAGGTTTGCCATGCAATTCCCTAAAAGAAGTAGTAAATATTTAATAAAATGGCTGGTTTTCGAGCCCTTACTAGGTGTAAGCCACATCCAGTTTTTTAATAAATATTGTTTTATGGGGAGAATCTACCTAACCAGTGCGCTGCGGCGGTTAGTTTAGGTAATTAATCACAAAATAAATGTTAAACTAACATAATATATTTTACATGGTATTGTTTTAAGTGAATGAGATCACATAAAACCGATATTGTTGCCTTCTGGGAGTCTCAAAAATGTAACGAGTCATCTTAAATGCTTATAAGTTGTAGGATACATAATAAAACATCTCTAATTTTTATCCGTATAGTTTGTTTGGTTTGTCCCACTAGAAAATTCTACTAAACGTTGGTGGTCGGTATAATGCATAAGTACCTAACAATATATTTTAACAACGCGCGTTACTGCAGTAGTCTACATTTTATCTATAGATCTCTTCCAGAATTAATTGATTGAAAGCAGGATAAGTTTGACTAAATAGTGCAAGAGAATTTTGAGGAAGGTATTGATGAAATGTTAGACAGTTTCCTCTGTAATCAAAATAAACAAACACTAACTCATGAATACAATCATGATCTAACCATCATAATAAACTTAACCATCATGATCTAAACATTAAACACCCCAGTCACAGCAAACGAGCGTACTCAGCAGCAAATTTCCAATGCAAATTTGTATGTCTTTATACGACATAAAGCACTCACCAAGTTTCAAGAAACATACAGGGTGTCACTAAAATGCGTAGCGTGCTATGCAAAACCGGATTCTACATACAAAAACAAGTCGAAAATGTAAAGTAACATTTTTTCTTATTTTCGCTTAGTTTAGCCGGAATCCACCATTTTGTATTTTTTGAATAATATATAATTAAAAAACCCTTGGATATACTTGTACGAAACTTGGTATAAACTTTAAATTTTATGTTATTAAAGTTTTCCAGAAATATCTTTCGTCAAACTTATCACATTTCAAAATGGTGGTCATTTTTAAATTTCAAAGTCAAATTAAATGAAAACTAGCAGTTAAAACAAAATTTTAAAAGACATAAAATTTAAAGCTCTTTTTAATCCACATCAAATACAAATTGTACCGTAAAAATAGATAAATAAATAAAAAAGATATGGTAATTTGTAATAATAAATTTCAAAATGGCGGCCATAAACAAATTTCAAAGTCATATTACATGAAAACTAGCAACTAAAACAAAATTTTACAAGACATCAAATTTAAAGCCCATGTCATTAGATGGTTAAATGCAATGGGTAATTTGACTATGAAATTGTTTAACGGCCGCCATTTTGAAATTTAGTATACAAAATTGCCATAACTTGTTTATTTATTAATCAAGTTTTACATAAAAAGTGTTATTGGATTTGTATTAAAAAGAGCATTAAATTTGATTTGTAACATTGTTTTGTAGCCGCTAGTTTCATGAATTGGACTTTGAAATACTTAAATGGCCGCCATTTTGAAATTTTATAAATTTGACGAAAGATATTTTTGGAAAATTTTAATAACATAAAATTTAAAGTTCAAACCAAGTTTCGTACAAATATCTCCAAGGGGTTTTGAATTATTAATTATTTTCGAAAAAATACAAAATGGCGGATTACGGCTAAATTAAGCGAAAATAAAAAAATATTACTTTACATTTTCGACTTGTTGTATGTAGAATGCGGTTCTGCATAGCACCACGAATACGCATGTTTGTGTTACTCTGTATATTCACAAATAAGCAATATATAACATTTGTATTATTCTCCATAATAATAATAATATTGTGGCTGAGTTCGCAGGTTTGCTACAAAAAGAACACAAAAATGTGGGTTTTATGCAAATATCAATATAACTCTTCTAGGGGAAGCCATTTACGAAGTTGCATTAATATATATTCATAACTAAGGTATACATAACCTTTTACTTATTCTCCTAAACAATAACAAGCGGCTGAGTACGCAGCTTTACTGATACTCCATAGGCAAACAATTGCTTTTTTTCTGATCAAATATCAATATACCATCTAACGATCGCGATATATAACATTTAAATTATTCCCGATAAGTATAACATTGAGGCTGAGTACGCAGGTTTGCTGAAACAAAGAACACTAAAAATGGGGGCAAATATCAATAGAGCTCTACTAGGTGAAGCCACATACCAAGTTTTATCAATATACTTTCGTAAATAAGCTATTAATAACATTTTACTAAGTGATAACTAAGTGATTTAACTAAGTGATATATAGCATTTTATTTGACCTCCATAAGACTAACATTAGGGGCCAAACACATGTTTCGTAATACATTTTTTCGTCTTTTCAGACCCCCCTCAACCATGTAACGCACCATAACGCTTGACCATACCCCCCAATGTGTTACGTAACTCAATCGTAGTAGGCTTTAAAATAGCTTAAACCTTTTAAACATCGTGTTATTAGCAATTTGGAATATGGATTTCAATGAATCATTAAACTTTAAATTATTTTCTTTGAACAAATTTGTAATAAATTATTTCAAAGCAAAATGTATTCAAACAAACAAGACTGTTATTAATAATATAAACAACAAAATAAACTATATCAGCTAAAACGTAACAAATTTAATTTATAACTAAAAAAAATACAAAACAAATATCTAAAACAACACAAAAAATTGCTGAGTAAATTTAAGCAATACACAACTTACTCAAACAGGTTATGTATTTATTTGTAGATTTCTCATATTAAAATAGTATGGCGGAATTATTTTTTATGTAACTAACTGCAACCTTGATTTCGATATCAATTTGATAATTTTTTTAATTTTCAAAGATTTATAACAGTATCAAAGGGTACAGGAGTGCGCCAGCTCTTATATTAGGTTAATATGTGTGAGTTACGTAACATTGATCCAAACCCCCTCCCCCACATAACACAGGATAACGCTACGCCATACCTCCTCCCCACCCTTTGGTACGTTACGTAATATGTGTGCGGCCCCTTAGGGCTGAGTACGCAAGTTTGCTGCAACAAGGTAGATAAGATTAGGTATTTTTTTGCAATTATCAATTTAACTCAACCAGGTGCAGCTGCGTACAAAATTTTATTAATTGATGTTCATAATTAAGGGAGATATAAAACTTTACTTATCATCCATAACAATAACATGAGGGCTGAGTATGCAGGTTCGCTGCTACGGTAACAATAAACCAAAAACATTATTTAGTATAAATATCAATATACCACAGCTAGGTGAAGCCACAAGCCAATTTCCATCAATATAATTCATAAACAATTGAGATATCAAATTTGTTTCTATAAGGATAACATTGAACAACGTACTGTGATTAACTCTTTGAATATCTCTGCACTCTACATAATATATTATGGACGTAGAATCATAATTTAAACACCAAAATAATTGTTTCGTAGAGCTGAAATTAATGGTAAAAACAAATTGCAGTTTTCAGTAAAATTAACTGAGGAAAAGCTAAAACATTTTTCCCATAAGATTAACATGAATAATGTTATTAATACTTTTTTTTATTTTCTCCGCAACCACTTAACCAAGGTTCATGATTCAAAATACTATTTTTTTTAAAGCTCTATAAATGGCTATAACCAAAATTGAGTGTTTTTAAAATTTTAGGGTAACAAACGCAAAAAACAGATTTTTGGAAAATTATAAACCCCCATAATACCACCTTCCCACGGTCCGATTGTTCTGGCTTTCGTACTAAAAGTCATAAATGCTGCTCTCCACATCTGTGCCAAATTTCATCGAAATCAGGCGTTACCTTCAAAAGTTATCGAGGTAACAGACATACACACAGACACTTACACACGCACACACACACACACACACACACACACACACACACACACACACACACACATATATATCATATATATATATATATATAAATTTGAATGAAAGGTGTTTTTGGCATCTGGGGGCCTCAAAACAAAAATGGCTTAAGTCTTACCATGCCATCTACAGTAATAGCTTCTTCCCTATGGGGAAAATTCGCTAAAATGAGTTAGCTAAGAAGTATCATACAAAGAATATCAGTATTTATGAAAATATTGATTAGGATTATCTTAAATTTACAAACTGTTTATCACTAAATGAAAATTTAAATTTTCTTCGCAATTATTAGTTTTAAAACAGTAATTCATTATATTAATTTATTTAGTTTTTGAGTTTTTATAATGGTGATAACTGCATTTTATTTAAAGTTTATGGTTTTGTAAAAAATCCCCAAAACGGATAATTGTAATTTTTACAAGTCCTATAATTTTACGGGAAATACGGTAGATGTAATTTTATTATGCACCTAAAGAACTATAAACCACAACATAATTAAAATCGTTAGAGCAGTTTTTGTGAAATTTTGATTTTTATGTGTTTGATTTTTAGGGGATGGTTACAATTAATTAATTAATTAATTATTAAAAGGGAATCAAAAAACACCTGGAATTACAGTGGATTTAGTACATACATACAACATTTTGATCAAAATTGGTCCATTGGAGTGGTCTCTATTAATCATCCATACTGAAGGACATCACCTTAAAAAAAACTTTTTGGGTTTATGCATCACCAAAACGAATATATCCGTTTGATAAGATAACTCAAATTTAAAAAAGGTGGATGAAAACAATACTTTCTCCAAATACTATGTGTAGGAGGGGAAAGTAGAAGAAGGCAGAACTTCCAAGCTTAAACACCGCGCTAGTGCATCAGAGTGCGGTAGGAAGCACTTTACTATTTACATAAGCCTGAAACGTTCGCATGGACGGACATCTGTTGTGTTATCACAGGTCCTATCTGCTATCAGTGGGTCAGTGGACCGTAATGCGTCACACCGCGTCACGTCACAGCCTCGCGTCACGTATTCTGTCACCGTCACTTACGTCACCGTGAGGCAACGGCGAAACTACGGACTATTGTCAGGACGACATAGGGTTGGAATTTGAATCGGGCGCTCCTCTCTGATCCATGCTACATACCGAGGCTTTATGTTACTTCATCCTGACGGGAATAAGTCAATAGTAGTGTGCAGTTTGCACATGAAATGTATTTTTTTTAACACGAGAGAGGAGAGTGTTCGAAAGGAGTTACCAGTAAACTCAACAAGTCTTCATTTCAATTGACCAAGTTCGCTATTTTAACAGTTGTAAAATAATTGTAAGACTACATCCTCAAACTTTAAGTTAAAATATTGAAATCGTAAAATAGTAGTTCAAAACTTTATTTGTTTTACCATGCCTCCAAGATTAAATGAAGCTAGTTTAGTAATGTGTCTTTTAATTATGTAAAAAAGATTAGCTGGAAGTTTGCGTTCTATATTTACCCCAGGATAGTCTGAAAAGAACCAGTTCCTTCAATAATGGTTGTTCATTGAAATGTTACCTTATTTATTTTAAATTTTGCATCAGCATCAACCAATCAGAGTTTTAGGTAATTTCATGTTGTTTTGGTGTAAACTCTGATAACGTACATGAGTTTTAGTTCATGCTCTTTATGATCCTATCATATTTCTGGACCATCCTTGTACTAGTTATCAACTCGCAATCATCACCTTATCTCGAAATGTGTGGGAAACACAGTCACAAGTTGAACACTTCTTGATTAGTTGTCCACACAATCCCTAGTGGCTTTTAGTCTGGTCTAAATCATTTCGCAAGCCTACATTGGACATATAAATTGGGTATCATTGAGTGTTAAAAGATTTTCGGAGGTTCCTGGCCCTACGGTCCTTGGGAGGAGTTCAGTGTCAAGGACTGTACCTGGCTGGTCTTCGGTGAGCTCGTGATGGTTAGGACCAGCAGTAGAAACAGAGACAACATTTCATGTTGCTCGGAATGGGTTTTTAGTGAGGTCGCAGTAAAAATCCTGCAAGGGGGAGCGGCCCACTGCCACCTCTGGGTTTTCGGTCCAGCGGGTAAAAGGGAGCTAATCCCTTCAAAAGAGTAACTTCTTACCTTTTCCTCCAACAAACATGGGGAAAGTATTGTTTAGAATTGCAACACGTCAAATACAACACAAAACATCAACAACAAAACAATCGGACAACTATAACCCACTTTTTGGGGGTTTCAATTTTTAAATACCCCCGTCGCAGCAAACCTGCATACTCAGCGAATTTCCAATGGAGATATAAATGTCTTAATACTACATAAAGCTACTTTCCAAGTTTCAAAAAAATATATTCACAAATAAGCGATATATACAATTTTAATTATTCTCCATAAGAATAACATTGGGGCTGAGTACGCAGGTTTGCTGCAACAAGGAACACAAAAAATGGGTTTGTATGCTAATATCAATATAACTCAACTAGGTGAAGTCGTATACCAGTTTTCATTCATTTATGTTCATAATTAAGGGAGACAGAGCATTTAATTATTCTCCATAAGAATAACATGGGGGCTGAGTACGCAGGTTTGCTGCTACGGGAGCCTTTGGCAACAAATTTTTTTGGAGAAAATATCAATAGACCACAACGAGATGAAGCTGTATACCAAGTTTCGTCAGTAATATACACCATATACCATAAGCGAGATATACAAATTTTCTTTTCCTCCATGAGAATAACATTAGACAACGTACTGTGTTTAGCACTTTCAATATCTTGGTAACCAATTAACGTAGAGGAATGATCAAAATACAAAATTGTGTGTGTTTTTTAAGCTGAATCCAATGGTTAAAACTAAAATTTGACTATTTCAAAAATTATATGTAAAAAATTCAAAAAACCCATTTTTGGGGTACAAAATCCCCCCAAAATACCTCTTCGGATAGAGCGATCTGGCTGGTTTTCGAACTTAAAGTCATAAATGTTGCTTTACACGTTTATACCAAGTTTCATCAAAATCGGATCATTTTTACGAGAGTTATCGTGCTCACACACACACACACACACACACACACACACACACACACACACACATATATATATATATATATATATATATACAGTTTCGAACGAATGGTGTTTTTGGGGTCTGGGGACCTCAAAACGAAAAGTTATCATGGCCCTATAGTGACCATAGCTTCTTCCCTATAGGAGAAATTCGTTAAAACTTGTTTTTGGGCCCAAAACGGGTCAGAAAAGCCACACATGTAACATTTTTGAATATTAAATTGTTGTACGTAAAATTCCAAAAGTTTTAAGCCCTCCCTCATCATTCTAGCATAAGTATTTATTTACGAAGTTATTAAAGAAAATGTAAATTGCTTTAATACAGCACGTTGTCCTATGGGGATTTTACATATCTTGCTGGAAAAGGCTGTTTTTCATATCTTGATGTAGTTTTATCACCCCCAATTCCAACTTGTTATCCTGACTATAATGTACAACATTGCCATCCTAATAGTGAATTTAAATATAACCAGGAGCATCAGAACAGCCAAAAAATAACATTTTTCAATTTTCCAAAAAAATGTTACCAGTGTTGCTTTAACCCCTTTTTTAGATTTTTTAAACAGGTTTTCATGCGGAAATTCACTTCCCTCACGTCAGCGTGCTACTTGCGATCTCGTTTTACATTAACTCCCCTTAACCGACTCTAAAACCTCAATGCTACATTGTAACAAAACCCACCTACCATCCGACCCTCATACTTTACATGTGCGACACGCAGGACAAATTAGTTCCAGAAAACAAGCGGTGGCCGGTATTGCCCTCACGTCAGCCATACATCACAGGTGTTTGAGGAAGGCTCAGAGCCTTGCTGCTGCTACAGAAGACGAAGTGACAGGGACCTTGACACACAAAGATGCCCACTTTCACATTCTCCAGTCCCCGGTCCATGAGACAGGGCTTGGGGAATTAAAAATTGTATAACAGACCGTCGGTGCGCCTCTGATACCCCGTGGGCATGGTGCTCGTAGTTTCTAGGTGCTGCCGTAGGTTTCATTTGAGTTGTTTATGAGTTTGTTGTTTGCTTTTATGTAGTAGAAGTAGTTTCTCCCTTTGAATATTCCATGTTGTTATCTTTTCAATGAAAAATGGTTGGTAGCCACCCTAACAATACTTTATACCCTTCCATACAGGGTGGGTTTTAAATGAGCCCCCCTACTTTTTTATACATTTCTTGAGACATCGGTTCCGGACCACCGCCAATCATTATTGATCAACTTATACTTCATTTTGACTAAGTTCTTATTTTTGGCCACCATCTTGGATCCTCAATATCGGATTGAGATAGTTCTTCCTAACGTAAAGGTGGGGTGAACACAATGCTGCAAACCGTTTAAGAAAATCATTATTCGTTCTCAAGAGATTGGTGATTAAAATACCCCTGTCGCAGCAAACCTGCATACTCAGCGAATTTCCAATGGAGATATAAATGTCTTAATTCTACATAAAGCCACTTACCAAGTTTCATAAAAATATATTCACAAATAAGCGATATATACAATTTTAATTATTCTCCATAAGAATAACATTGGGGCTGAGTACGCAGGTTTGCTGCAACAAGGAACACAAAAAATTGGATTTTATGCTAATATCAATATATCTCAACTAGGTGAAGTCGTATACCAGTTTTTATTAATTTATGGTCATAATTAAGGGAGACAGAGCATTTAATTATTATCCATAAGAATAACATGGGGCCTGAGTACGCAGGTTTGCTGCTATGGGAGAATTATGCAAAAGCAATTTTTTGGAGCAAATATCAATAGACCTCAACGAGATGAAGCTGTATACCAAGTTTCGTCAGTATACGTTCATAAATAAGCCAGATAAAAAAAATTTCTTTTCCTCCATAAGAATAACATTAGACAACGTACTGTGTTTAGCACTTTCAATATCTCGGTAACCAATTGACGTAGAGGAATGATCGAAATACCAAATTGTTTGTTTTTTTAAGCTGAATCCAATGGTCAAAACTAAAATTTGACTTTTTCAAAAATGATATGTAAAAAATTCAAAAAACCCATTTTTGGGGTACAAAACCCCCCCAAAATACCCTTTTGGATAGGTCGATCTGTCTGGTTTTCGAACTTAAAGTCATAAATGCTGCTTTACATGTTTATACCAAATTTCGTCAAAATCGGATAATTTTTACGAGAGTTGTCGTGCTCACGGACACACATATATATATAAAGTATCAAACGAATGGTGTTTTTGGGGTCTGGGGACCTCAAAACGAAAAGTTATCATGGTCCCGGGCCTAGGTCTTACCATGCCGACTACGGTAATAGCTTCTTCCCTATAGGGGAAATTCGCTAAAATATAATGTTGAACATAATTTTAAATGCCCCAACCCTAAAACATACCCATATTATCGTAATTTTATGAAATAATGACCATGAAATACTACCGATCATTGTTGAGTGGCATTTTCTTAATTTTGAACAAATTAAAATTTTCGTTTCGCCATCTTGATTCGCCATTTTGGAAAGAGATATTTTGTTTCAGAAATGTAAATGTGGGATTATGACCCATCATTTCCAACTGTTTTTCCACGCAATCCGTTTTTAAATATCATCTTTCGTACTCATGATATTGAGGTTTTTGTTTAACATTTAAAAAATTGTCATCATGAGAATGAAAGATTATATTTATACTATGCCTTAGGCTTGGCAGTTATATTAAACTAATATGAAATATTTGTAGTTATCATGTAAAATAGCTGGTGTATTAGTAAATAATATTATTATACAA
Organism: Allygus modestus; assembly: GCA_963675035.1. Classification (NCBI taxonomy): domain Eukaryota; kingdom Metazoa; phylum Arthropoda; class Insecta; order Hemiptera; family Cicadellidae; genus Allygus; species Allygus modestus. Next base: position 45,884,546 of record OY776115.1, on the reverse strand, counting down.
TGTGTAAAAAAAGTCCGTCCCCTCTTTAGTTTTTTTGTTTGTTAAAACAAACAAATTACCTTTGGGGAACGATAATAACTTAAACCAAAGTATCTTCTGACGTTATCGGAAATTTTGAGTGTCCCCCAAAAATGGGGGATTTTGGGGGTAACTCAAAATTTTCAAATGTAAACCCCTTTTGAGTGACCCCTCATTTTAAAGAGCTTTTAAAAAATAGGCGAATGGTGGAAGTTGGAGGTCTGTAACGTGTTTCTATCCAAAATAGCAGCTTGTCAAAGTTTTGAATACAACTCATTCTTGAAACCTAGCGTCTCCAAGACTTTTGGAGTTTTAATTTCACTTTTGGTGACTTAAAACTGGGACGACTCTTGAGGAAATGCTCTTGTTGAAGAAATTCTATTAAATGAAGAACTGGTCTCTTTTGGTAATATTTAAAATTTGGAGAACCCGCAAAAATGGGGGATTTTGGGGGCAACTCAAAATTTCATAATGTAAACGCCTTTTGAAGGGGTTAAATTTACTTTTAACTGTCACCCTTCACCTATAGGTTTAAAAATCTCTTTAAAAAGAGGGGTCACTCAAAAGGGGTTGACAGTAATTCAAGGTACTTAATTATTTAGTTTTTTCAGCTATTTTTAATGGTGAATAGTAATATTTTTATATTTATGTTTTTTTTATATAAAATCCAAAAAAAACTGGATTTTGATATTTTAAGTCTTGTAATTTTTGAACCCGAATTTTTACAGAAATGCGGGTGGTGTCATTTTGTTGGAAAACTAAAGTTCTACAAATGACTAAAGTTTAATCAAAATCGTTAGAGCCGTTTTTAAGAAATCTTGTTTTTCATGTTTTTTGGTGGTTTTTGGGGGATAATTACCCTTAAAAATTTAAAATTCCAAAAAATTAAAAATGCCTGGAGATATCGTGGATTAGTACCTACATACCAAATTTCAAAAAAATCGGACCATTCCTTAGGGCTCTAGCTCTGTACACATCCATACAGACAGACAAGACAGACAGATAGACAGACAGACAGACATACAGACAGACAGACAGACATACACACAGACATCACGTAAAAATCACTTTTTTGGGCTCAGGGAGCACCAAAACGAATATTTCCACTAACAACTCAAATTCCAAAATTTTGACGAAACAATACTTTCTCCATCTACTATGTATAAGGGGAGAAAGTAAAATGTTGTGGCGTCTGTCTGTCTATTGTTCCTTCACGACAAAACCACTGGAGCAATTCTGCTACATTTTGCAAAAATATAGCCTATGTACCCAGGAGTGTCATAGGCCTATTGCCGTTTAGAAAGGTCCTCTGTGCTCTGGTTCTTATTACATAATCACCAGTTTTGAACAATTTCCGAAGTTCGGATAACATTTTCTAAGAAACCAACAGTGTCAATACCTCCTATTTAATTTAACCTAAATAGTTTGTAGGTCGTAGAGATGCAGGAATATATTTTTAAATTCAAAATCAAAGACCCCGCACAATAAATAGTTGATTTAAGTTACAAGATTTGCCAGTTATGATGTTTATGTAATCCTCTTTAGATAATTGGTTGTTTAAGGATCAACACTTCTCTATATTTACCAATATATTAGCAGTTTTCAAGGGGAGTGCTGACAGAGGCATTTAAACTTCCACATCGCTAATCCATACATTTCAACTATGTGGTTTTCAGTTAATAATGACAAGTGACAAAATACGATTATGCTCAATTTTGAGTATTGTATCGATCTATTGTATTGTAATTGTTAATTTTAATTAATTAAACACTTGCTTCAGTGTAATATTTTCATCTTTGGTAGATAGGCCGCAAACACTGACATCTATAACTAAAGAGTGTTATAGATTTATAAACACAACACACACAACATTTATAACTAAATATTGGAGGCAACACGTCTCAGGAACACTGCGTACCGGCCGCCATTTTCTGGTGAGAATAATGGACATGTTGGTAAAATCAAATGATTATTACTGTAACAGAAAGAGAAGTAATCATTACTGAAGTACCAGCCTTCCAGTTAACGGCCCGGCATTCCAACGTAAGTCATACTGAAGTTTTGCCGAGTTTCATCCAGTATTTAGTTAGATCTCAGTGGTTGCAAAGTAATAAATATTAAGTAAACAAATTATTTATTTCACATTTTGTGTAGAATGTATCAGCTGGTCAGAGCAATAACAAGTTAATTAATCAACCATGGCTTTAGCGATCTATAAGATCGTTCTTTGTATTTTTGAAGTTTTTACGAAATAAGTAAGAGATTACTTTTTTGCATTTGTAATTTATCAATTTTACAACGTACTTTACCCTATAACTGGTAACATGTTTGTAGAATAAAACAGTTATTTCCTGCCTGCTTGAAATTGCGAGTACCTTTTGGTAGTCTTTCGTTATTCAGAGTTGTTTGCTATAATGTCCAATCAAATGCTTAGGCCTATAGTGTGAGTAAGTGGTCATTTCAAATACGGTACCTTAACCATTAAAGTTCGTGGAAAGCCTTTTCGTGGAAAGTCAATTGCACATCTTATTTGGAATAATTTTGATGAAGACACCAAGTTCTTCAATTAGGTCTACACATGTATTTATAAAACTGCCGTTCAAAATCGGGGCTGCATCTGAGGGAAAGAGTGTTTCCAAATTCTACGATTTCAGGCTCTGCCATATAAACTATTCTGCCAAATCATGGGTTCTTTTGGACCTATTGACCCTTTTTGAAAACTTTCATTGTGATTTTTAATTTTAGAATGGACATAGTTATAATTTCGGTAATCCTGTATTATATGTTATTTGTTATTTATGGTTTGTTGTTTTCTAAGATAAAAAATAACACCATGCTTCCAAACTTGTATGTGTGATTAGTATAGAAGGCAATAACAACCCTCTTTAAGCAGGTACTCACGTAGGATTAAAACGCTATACAAACGAAGTTCTTCACATTTGTTTTGTCTGTGTTCAAGTGTAAATTAACAGTCATGGTTAAATCAAAACAAATACTCATATGTTTACATAGGCAACACACCCTGTTATCATTGTCAGAACGATCGATAGTCACAATCATTGCCGTTGATTTTGCAACGGGTGTTAAGCTAGTGTTTTAATAAAATAAGTACTCCTTTGTTTATTAGCGACGCGACGGTTGTATGTAAGTGAGAACTGCTGTTATACTTATTGTTAAATTAATTCACACTAATTAAATAGCTAATTAACTAGACTATGTAATCAAATCGTCTAAACTGTTTTAGGTGATTTTAGTTTAAATACGTGCTTTCGCAAAAACGTTATTTATAAATGTGTATGTAAAAGAACATTGTATAAAAAAATGGATTACAAACTATTCTGCTGGAAATACTAAATTTCACTTATATGAAAGTTAGATATGACAATTTAGATGTTATATTTGAGGGATTAATCCGGGTTGGTACTTCCTCCTTCGGAATTTCGTATAGCCACCGGAAGGAAAGTATCTGGAGTGACGGGAAGGGTGGGATAGGAACATCAAGTCACTTCAAAAGAGAGCTGAAGCTGATTCCTGAAGCTATCTAGTACTATGCACCCCAGTTCGATTTGTTTTCTTTCTAGCCCGGATATCCTCTTGGACCTATCAGACAAGATAGGTCACCCTCCCGAAGAGCCACCCAACCCATCTAGCTTCCAGAGTTTACTGGAGGTTCACTCCCTGATTGGTTTGCCCAATGCGTATAAGGCTTCGAGAGTTTTTCGGGTAAACCCCTCCCAGGTACTCGTGGCATTGAACAGGTAAGGAAGATTTATTATTCCCCCCAAGGGCTTAGGATGGACTACGTATCCAGGCTTACGGGAATCTCAGATTTCAATTAACCAGCCCTCGGATAAAAAGAAGGTACTAAGGTGAAAGGGAGACTGGTCATCTAGGTAACCAACAGGACTTACATACAGGTTGACAATTTCTTTTTGTTGTGTCCATTGACATTTAAAGACTTTTGACAATATAGTCTGAGAATAGTCCGAGAACCATCTAAGGATATAGATGAAGTGTTGCAGTCCTATTATGTTCATAATTTCTAGCTTATTCTGGTAATCGGTAAAAACGTGTTCTTTTCCGAGAAAGATTAACTCGGGGAGTAACAATAAATTTGGAGCATCGATAACGTAGAAACCATAATTAGACTATTAAACAGTTACTTCAATAATTAAACCTTATGGTTCATTTTATATATTTGACTTTTAATAAGTCATACTATCTACGGTCAAACAGAACTCCCTGACCTTCCAGCGACAATCACTTGAGGGGCAGATAGCGAATTTTTTCTTATCATCGTCGACATACAAATACCACCGTATAAAGGTCGATTTTATTCCAATTGAAATTGTACATTTAAATCGAAAAAACTATTTTAACACATCTACGCTGAATGATACATATCTACAGTGAACTGTTACTATCATCCACCGTTCCCACCGCCATTAACTTCCTGTTCCGGTGACAACGGTGACGTAATCACGCCAGTGGACAATACCAACTCGATATCTCTGGTGTCATCGCAAGGACTCTGTTCTCCACTGATTTGTCAAACAAAGACTAGTTCAACCTTCCGAACTGCGCAGACCTTCGTGATGATGTTTCAAATGTATTGTTTTAACTAACTCTTAAAATTGTTTGTAAATATATAATGTTTAGTTGGGTATAAAGAAATTTATCATCATTAGCAGCGTATTTCTGGTCTTAGAAACACAGAATATCCCTTGGGATATCACAATGATTGTGATACGGTGTTTATTTAAATACCAGCAAATAGCCACAAGTGCCAAATACTTTGCACTGAATTCTGCAGTGAAACCGGATAAATTTATTCATTACAAGATAACAGAATAAACAATGGCGCACTTTTGGCGAAGTATTAAATAAATTAACCTATAAGGGTGATTTATTTAATTTATTTTTTAGAACTTACGCACTCTAGAGCAGAACCCTAATAACGTGCAATGTTTTGAAATTTCTAATGCTGTGGAGCTTCTCTTTAAAAAAATGTTATTCCACATGTTGAAATTTGAATTTTGATCACTTGACAATGCCAATTTTTTATCAAAATAAACACATATATTTAATTTTGAAGAGCAAAATAAATCTGGCAAGTGAGCGGGATAGAGAAAAACATTTACGCGCAGTATAAAACTCATGTTTCGACCTCTTTGATGCAGTAAATGCCATGTTCATTATACATTTACAAGACTCTAAGCAACTTACGGATACAGTTGCTTGATCGATGTTATAGCTAAAACATTTCTTAGTTTACTCAGTTACAAGAATAGAAATAACTATTTACTGTACACGCATTTAGTTAACATGAACAATGGTTAAGTACTCTTTAATAGGTGCATTATCAACATGTTACCTATATCTTATCATATTATGTAATATAGAATTCAAATTTCAGTATTAGAAGGATAACTGTATCCTTCTAATACTGAAATTTGAATTCTATATTACATAATATGATAAGATATAGGTAACATGTTGATATAGCACCTATTAAAGAGTACTTAACCATTGTTCATGTTAACTAAATGCGTGTACAGTAAATAGTTATTTCTATTCTTGTAACTGAGTAAACTAAGAAATGTTTTAGCTATAACATCGATCAAGCAACTAACTAACTCTTATCGATTGTTTTTCCTTATAAGAAAGTGAAAGTGGTTGCCCCCTAACCCTACCCCCCTCCCTCGCTCAGTTCGGTATTCAGTACAATCTGGTTCTGCATACAATAAAAATAATAATAAATGCTATCCAATAATTTAAAGACTTAGTGAAATATTTTACAGTTTCGTACTCTCCAATATATTCATTTAGATCCAAATGACATTTAATTTAAAAAATGTATATTTGTAACGCCCGGTGCCAGTGTCATTTATACAGTCAATTATCTATTATGTGCATTAAAACACACAATAGAGCTTTATATTTTGTTTATTTTACTATAGTATTTATTAGTGTTATTTCCTTTTGATGGTCCTTACGGAAAAAATCCTAGTAAAGCATTTGAATATGTTTGTAATAAATAAATTTAATTCCAAATTCCACCCCCTCTTGTTTGTATGTCAAATAAGTGACAAATGTTGGTAATCATTGTTTAAGGTAGGCTAATTTTTTTTATTGATATTAATAGGTTATGGTATTTAGGATCCGATTGAAGATCTATTTATTGATGCTATTCTGTAAATATAGAGCATCTTAGATAAAGTGTAAACTGTATAGCGTCCATTATAGCTACCCTAGGGTATCCCCGTTAACTGATCTCCCCATACTTTTATTTACACAATACAAAAATATCGTAAGGAAATCAGAATGAAATCATCTTGAAGAAATTAACATTAATTGGACATTTATCTTTGGAATTGCTTTATTTATTGATTTGGAAAGTTAAGCTTGCTAGTTGTAGCACTCTCTATGTCCGGACTGTAGATTGGGATCGTCATTGCCGTTTACATCTTTCATATGAAGTTATGTTTAGGGGTCAGATGTTCAGCTATAGTTGTATCCCACAATTTTCTGCTATTTCTCTGTGGTAAGAAATTTAATAACAAAAGTTTTGAGACGAACTGACTTCTGTGTTATCGTTAACACCTTAGGTGTGCCGAAGCAGAATAAAGTTATACCCCCATTGATAATCAGTAAGAGAAGCTTATCTTTTTGTTTATTCGTGTCCTCGGATTCGCTGTAAAGATAAAAAGAATATTTCCCGTGAAATTTAACACGTAGTTTACAGTAATACCCCCGTCACAGCAAACCTGCATACTCAGCGAATTTCCAATGCAAATATATGGGTATCACTACTACCTAGAGCCACTTACCAAGTTTCACAAAAATACATTCATTAATAAGTTATATATATAGCATTTTATTTATTCTCCATAAGAATAACATTATAAATGAGTACGCAGGTTTGCTGAAGATAAGTTAGGGTGTTTTTTTGCAATTATCAATATAACTCAACCAGGTGAAGCTACATACCAAGTTTTATTAATTTAGGTTCATAATTAAGGGAGATATAAAACATTACTTCTTCTCCATATGAATAACATGGGGGCTGAGTATGCAGGTTTGCTGCTACCGGGAAAAATCAACAAAGAACTTTGTTTGTAATATTATCAATATACCACAACTATTTGAAGCCACATACCAAGTTTCATCAATATACATACATACATAAATAATCGAAATATAACATTTTATTTATTCTCCATAAGGATAACATTGGACAACGTACTGTGTTTAGCACATTGAATATCACTGCAATGGTTGGACGTAAAACAACAATTAAACGCCAAAATGATTGTTTTGTAGAGCTAAACTGATTGGTAGAAAGAAATGTGGAGTTTTTAGTGAAATTATCTGAAGAAAATCTAAAAACCATATTCCCGTAAGATTAACATGGGAAATTTTATGGACACTTTTTTGACTTTTCTCCACAACCACTAAACCTAGCTTAATGATTCAAAATACTAAATTGTTTGTTTTTTAAGCTCTAAAAAATGGCTATAACCAAAATCTAGTGTTTTCAAAATTTTAGGGTAAAAAGTTCAAAAAAACTGATTTTTGGAAAAATTTAAACCCCCATAAAACCCCCTTTCCATAGACCGATCGATCTGGTTTTCGAACTTAAAGTCATAAATGTTACTCTCCACATTTGTGCCAAATTTCATCAAAATCGGGCGCTTCTTTCAAAAGTTATCGCGGTAACGGACACACACACACACACACACACACACACACACACACACACACACACACACACACACACACACACACTTATATATATATATATATATATATAAATTTGAACGAATAGTGTTTTTGGCATCTGGGGACCTCAAAACAAAAAGTTATCATGGTCTCGGACTTAAGTCTTACCATGCCACCTACGGTAATAGCTTCTTCCCTATAGGGTGAATTCGCTAAATTCCCTATAGGGGAAATTCGCTAAAACATCAACAACTTTTAAAATTATAAATCAATTTCACATCCGGGGCTTTTCTGACCCTTTTTGGGTCCAAAAACTCCAAATTTGAAAGATTAATATCCCCAAAGAAGGGAATTAGAGTTTTCCGATCGTTTTGCCCAACGAACTTGTCCAACTGGTAGTAAATCGGACTAAAAATGCGACCACTATCATAACACATGTGCAAACACACACACACACACACACACACACACACACACACATATATATTGTATATATATATATAAATATATTTATATATAAATATATATCTATATATATATACAATTTTGAACGACCCCCCAAAATGTGTTCAGGGGGTCACGTTTGGAACTTTTATGGAAGTTCTTAAGTTTCACCGTGCGGGTCATGCTAATAGTTCACTTCCCATAGGAAATTCACCAATAACACGGAAATTTAAACGATTAAAGTAAATCATTGGTAAAATAATATCTAGGAAACTACTTTACTTATTGAAAAGTGTATTAGATTCTACTTTGTGCGACTTAGTATAGGAATTACTAATGCTTCAAATCTTCAAATTTGAAGTGAACCTCTTAAAGTTTCCTTTGTGATATTCAATTCATCTATTTCAATTCAGAATGAAATATGGAATTGATGGCATCTGTTTATTGGGTATATTCTTTTTGCAGTATGTTTTGAGCATAACATCTTAAGCTACTTATTAATATTCATTGTAAGTTGTAATAGTTTAAGAGAAATATGTTATTAATTAACTTTAATTAGCTACTGGATTCTATACTATTATCGGATCTAAGTACGTGTGAAACGTATGCAAATGAAGATGCACGTTCGACATTCACTGCTCAGCAAGATTCCTGAACCGTATATATAATCGCCGTATTACATCAGCCGATGGAGAAAGCAATAATGTATTTCCTGCATTTATGCTCACGGCTGAAGATCATCTGATGTTCCGGTGAATTAGTCAGCTTCCGGTTTGAGTATGACATGACACATATTTCCTTGTTTTACAATATTCTCAGTTTAATTCACGTTTTATAAATATGCCTGTATAATATATAGAATGCTTTCAGAAATCAGAGACCACCTATCGGAAGTTCTCTTCTACATTTAATGTAGCTATGAAGATATTTAATTCTATAGATGAGTATGACAATTTAAAATAGTTTAAACCTCTTGTGATTTAATCTTAGGATTATAAGTACCGAGCAGAATCAAATAATATAATCAATTTTGTTATTTAGAGTTGGAGTCAAACAAACAAACACTATTTTCCATTTAATTGGCTTGCATAACATTTTTTGACATGCATTTTCTTAACACCCAGTAACTCCGAAAAGAACCTCAAAACTTTATAATTCATTAATTAATTTGCAGTGTTTAGTATTTAAAGTATTCTTATTGGTCCATTATTCTCTACCAACATTCTGTATTGACATAAAAGTTAATTTTAAGTTAATTTAAATGGATATTTCGTTTTCTTATATGTTACTGGGAATAAATGTTTATCGATGCTTGCGGTGTTTAATAACAGTAACGTTTAAAAGATAACAAGTAAATTTATTATATTTATTGTTTTAGCTCGTTTGGTTTTCCCTTATTTCCTTAAACGCAAAACCCTCTGGCGTTGCATTGATCATCCCCTAAAATGATTGTGGTGCTGCAGATTTTAAAGAGACATATTTTTAAAATTCTCCTAACGCAGACGATTGTAATCCCTCATGCTTCGCATTTTCCACCATACTAGTACCGTTTCTGCCACAAATCACTATTCCCCGTGGCGTCTGGCCTTGTGACCTCAGCTGGCTCGGTCCCATTGCGCAAGCGCGGTCACCCAGGTTATGTCACGTGACCCCTTCCGCCTAACGATTACGCATGCGCGGTGGATTCCTCCTTCCCACATCCTACAGGTTACTGCCGACTGCTGACTGCTGGTGATGTGGTCATGCTAACTACGGCTTGTTGCGACGGAAAAATTATCTTATCTAGTCTATCTAGCCTAGGCCTACACTCCTCATTGAAGTACGATTTGGCATTGTCGATGTATTTAAAACAGATCGTACTATGCTTTGATTCTGTAAAAATTACACACTAAACATACAAAAGTAATGCCACGTATCGATATTTCAACATTCATAGTTTAATAAAAATACTGGTAGTTCATCTGGTACCTTATTGGTACCAGATTAATTAACCAGATCTCGATATTAACCAGCTCGATATTAACCAGCTCGATATTAACCAGATCTCGATATTAACCAGCTCGATATTAACCAGATATCGATATTAACCAGATCTCGATATTACCAGCTCGATATTAACCAGCTCGATATTAACCAGCTCGATATTAACCAGCTCGATATCAACCAGCTCGATATCAACCAGATCGAGCACCTATGACAAAAGGTGGTATCGAAGTATCAAGGCTCCCTCATGCTTCAACATAAGACGTTGAGTGAAAACAGTGTGCGGCATACGAAATTCCTTGATATAACGTTGCATCTCCCATCTCCCTTAACCCCTAGTTTTGAAAATTGTATCTATCTTTTGACCTTACCGATAATATTTCTGAATAAAATAAAGTTGTAATTACTAAATGATTACGATAAATTATAACCAACTAATGATTCGCATTAACAGTGTAATATCCATCGCAACCTTTCTATACTCATAACTCTATAGCTCATCGTATTGCAGTGGAACATAATAACAGATCCATCAGCACCAATTTACTGACAACAAGGGTAGAGCATCGACAGTAGCGCAAGCGATTGCGTGTGTTCGTGACGCAATGTCGAGTAGGCTCGCTGTTGCGTCAGTGTATTGATGACTGTGTTTATGTACAACTCGGTCACCGACGACCGGGGCGCGAGGATGCGTACATAACTATCAGGAGTAAAGATTTCGCCAAATGTCTGACCCTTATGTTTTCCTGTTCGGAGGACAACCACCTTCGTGTTCAGGGCGTTGGTTATCATCGTTAGCTACGGTTCGTTCACACTGTCCAATAGTATTTCTCAACTTCATCTGCAATTAATGAAAAAGCAATAAAAGAATCTCTCAAACTAATTTCGCAAGTGATCTTAAGGAAAAATGAACCCCAGAGGTTACATATACGAGCGCTAATAATTACTAACGTGACTTCCTGGAACTAATTACAAATTGCTGAAACTCGTACATTTAATCCGGGTCTTGCTTTTCCCTCGAAGTATGTGACATTTTGAGATAACTAAACTCTAATGAAACGAACAAAGGGTGACTCCTTGCAATATATTTCAGAGATGGCTTTTGTTAAATCTAGACATTTAACAAAAGCCATTTACTTAAAACCGAAGACATTACTTACGTTGGTATGGCAACTTCTAATATAATCTGGGTAAGTCAAAGACAAATGTTGCACATGTTTGATAATTTTAAAATGTATGTAAATTTAAATATAGAATTACTTAAAATATATTTTTATTGATAATGCAGACCAGCTGAATACTCATCTTTTCGGTGTCTTAGTTTTGTTCATTTTGTTTGGTTGGAGGTGAAATAAGACTCAATTGCGTTGGATTACCCTTGTTTAGTTGAGCGAAACATTTCGCAAAAACTCCAGTTGCGATAGACCCTCTGTATATTTTAAAACGCTGAACTTTATGACAGGATAACACAATTGAGTAATCGTGTAGTTCGTTCTCAAACCACCAGCAAAGTAGACCCTCTCTATGGTCAACCTACTGACGTATCTACGTTCTTTGAACGTACTACCGTCTAGTATATAGTATAGAGAATATTCAAAAATGGACAAGGAAAAAGTTGCTTGGTATATTTCTTAAACAAAATTTAAATAGTATTTGGAAAAATATATTTTGTTTAAAATTACGTACGTTTCAATGACGTATTTTTAGGGCTACATGTAGATAAAGATAATTAACAAGCAAGAACATATCACAGTCTTACACCAATTTTGGAATTAACTTATTTCTAGGAGAAAGTCACAATCCCAACCATTTGTCATTTTGGATTTATAAGTGAAAGTAGAACTAGCTGTATTACCTCACTTTGGCTTGTAGTACCACAGGTGGTACTAGGATAGATATGTTTTTTCAACATAAATCTACTGATGATATTTTATGTACTACGTTATTTATCCTCATTTATCACTTTCACATGTTTCTTAGATAAGTATAATAAGTAACAAATTCTAATCCACTCTTATATCTAACATAACATTATTATATTATGTCAATCGGCCTCATGAAATTATGGTCATAATATTTTAATTGCATTTAGACTTTAAGTTACATACATAAAAGGTAAACTGGCCATCGACTAAAAAGGTCGAAACAATTAACACTAAGTTTGGCGTTCCGAAAATGTAATGTAGAAATTCGATAATTTTATTCTCATAACAGAAACTAATAAACTAAATACAAACGTAATATTAAATCACAAATTGCAAAAGAACTAAACAAGTTTTTAAAAATTTAAGCGAATTGATATACGAAATTAAATACTTGTTTTCCATTTTAAATCCAGGCAATATAGCAAGACTATAAATGTTATGCTTGTAAATATACAATGCAATTTTTTCTCAATATGTATTAATTGAAATACTATATTTTACCCTAAAGTAGCATGTGAAAGTAAAAAGGTTTAAAGTTACATTTAATAGTGCTTGAGTATTATAAACTATTTTTTTGTGAATAAATTTATCGCTAATTTAGTATTTAATAAAAAAAGTTTTATCAATCGATAAAGCGTGTATCTCCGAATTTAAATTCGAAAAAAATACCTGAGCTATTCTACACAGTTGCGATATCTCGGTGACTACTTTCAGGATCTAAAAGATACGACTTGAATAATATCCTTACGATGCAACAAGATTTTTGTTTATCATAGTTAAAATATTTCTACGATAAATTGTAATGAATAATTCTATGTTTTAAAACTAGTTCGCACGAAGCACGCTGACGTGAGGGAAGTGAATTTCCACATAACAACTTTTAAAACTCAAAATCTGTGTAAAAACATACATTTATTCCAATTTTTATTAAAATCTGAAAACATTGATTTTTTTGCTGTTCTGATGCTCCTGGTTTCATTTACCTGCAAAGCTGGGAATACAATTTTGCGCATTATAATGTTAGGAGAGTGTCCAGACAAGCTTTAACGTAGGCTTGAGGTTGCTGGGGATGATAAAAGTACTCTAACAAAAGAATAACATGCTTTTCTAATGTAAAACCCCCGTAAGACAACGTACTGTGTTGAGTCGAAACACATTTTCTTTAATAACTCGGTAAATATGTATGCTAGAATGACGAGAGAGGGCTTAAAACTTTCGCTTCACTAATTCCCATCTTTTTACATGCATTAATCGTACATTAAGGGCTTTTCTGACCCTTTTTGGGCCCAAAAACTCGAAATTTGAAAGATTAATCCCCAAAAAAAGAGTTTAGAGTTTTCCGATTGTTTTTCCCAACGAACTTGTCCAACTGATTACAGCAAGGAATGTCCCTTCCAAATTTGAAGTAAATCGGACAAAAAATGCGACCGCTAGAGTGCAAACACACATATATATGTATATAAAATTTTGAACGACCTCCAAAAAGTGCTCAGGGGGTCACGTTAGGAACTTCCATGGTGGTCCCGGGCTTAAGTGTCACCGTGCGGGTCATGCTAATAGTTCACTTTCCAAAGGAAATTCACTAATAAACAAATAACCAGTATATTTTATTACAAGTACCGAAAGTGAACTTTCCCGGTGCATGATCAAAATTCACGTGTTCTACTCAGCTTCTGGCAGCAATAATTTCATCAAGCGCCTGAAAAAAATAACTCTTAACGTTTTGAAAATATGTTTGTGAATAAACACCAATCAATCAGCAGTTTTTGTCATAAAAGCGTGTATACAGTTTTCACCCAAATCAGCTGATAAATTGACTGACAAAAATATCGATGCATTTGCTTATAGTCGGTGCCCTCTTAAAAATGATCTGGAAACAGCTATGTGAAATACCCCTGTCGCAGCAAACCTGCGTACTCAGCGAATTTCCAATGCATAATATATGCCTTAATACCACATAAAGCAGCAAACCAAGTTTCATCAAAATATATTCACATATAAGTGATTTTAATTATTCTCCATAAGAATAACATTGGTAATGAGTACGTAGGTTTGCTGAAACAAGGAACAGAAACAATTGGTTGTTATGCAAATATAAATAGAATTTAACTAGGCGAAGCCACATACTAAGTTTCATCAATATTCAATCATAAATAAAGCGCTATATAACATCCTAGTTATTCTCCATAAGAATAACATGGGGCTGAGAAAGCAGGTTTGCTGCAACAAGGAACAGAAAAATGGGTTTTTGTATAATTATCATTATAACTCAACCAAGTGAAGCTACATACCAAGTTTTATTAATTTAAGTTCATAATTAAGGGAATCATTACATTTGACTTATTCTCCATAAGAATAACATGGGGGCTGGGTACGCAGGTTTGCTGCTACGGGGATAATCAGCAAAAAATCAATTTTTTGTGGAAATATCAATATACCAGTACTACGTGAAGCCACATACCAAGTTTCATCAACATACATTCATAAATAATCGAGATATCAAATTTGATTTATTCTCCATAAGGATAACATTGGACAACGTACTATGTTTAGCACTTTGAATATCTCTGCAACGGTTGGGCGTAGAATCACAATTTAAACACCAAAATGATTGTTTTGTGGAACTAAACAGATTTGTAAAAGCAAATGTGAAGTTTACATTAAAATAAACTGAGGAAAAGCCAAATACCCCCATCGCAGCAAACCTGCGTACTCAGCGAATTCCCAATGCATAATATATGTCTTAATACCACATAAAGCCGCATACCAAGTTTCATAAAAATATATTCACATATAAGCGATTTTAATTATTCTCCATTAGAATAACATTGGTAATGAGTACGTAGGTTTGCTGAAACAAGGAATACAAACAATTGTTTTTTATGCAAATATAAATAGAATTTAACCAGGCGAAGCCACATACCAAGTTTCATCAATATTCAATCATAAATAAGCGCTATATAACATTCTAGTTATTCTCCATAAGAATAACATGGAGGCTGAGTACGCAGGTTTGCTGCTACAGGAATAATCAACAAAAAATCAATTTTTTGTGCAAATATCAATATACCAATACTACATGAAGCCACATACCAAGTTTCATCAACATACATCCATAAATAATCGAGATATCAAATTTTATTTATTCTCCATAAGGATAACATTGGACAATGTACTGTGTTTAGCACTTTGAATATCTCTGCAACGGTTGGGCGTAGAATCACAATTTAAACATCAAAATGATTGTTTTGTGGAGCTGAACAGATTGGTAAAAGCAAATGTGAAGTTTACATTAAAATGAACTGAGGAAAAACCAAAAACCGTTTTCCCATAAGATTAACATGGGAGATTTTATGAGTAGGTTTTTTTTGGATTTTATCCGCAACCACTCAACCTAGGTTAATAATTCAAAAAACTATATTATTTGTTTTTTAAGCTCTATAACATGGTTAAAACCAAAATTAAGTTATTTATAAATTTTAGGGTGAAAAATGCAAAAAACTGATTTTTGGAAAATTGAAAACCCCCATAAACCCCCCTTCCCATGATCTGATTTTTCTGGTTTTCGAACTTAAAGTCATGAATATCATTTTACACATTTGAGCCAAATTTCATCAAAATCGGACCTTTTTTACTCAAGTTATCGTGTTAACGGACACACACACACACACACACACACACACACACATATATATATATATATATATATATATATATATATATATATATATATATATATATATATATATATATACACACATATATATAAATTTGAACGAATAGCATTTTTGGCATCTGGGGACCTCAAAACAAAAAGTTATCATGGTCTCGGGCTTAAGTCTTACCATGAGACCTACGGTAATAGCTTCTTCCCTATAGGGGAAATTCGCTAAAACCTTTTTCCCATAAGATTAACATGGGAGATTTTATGAGCAGGTTTTTTTGGATTTTATCGGCAACCACTTAACCTAGGTTAATAATTCAAAATACCAAATTATTTGTTTTTGTAAGCTCTATAACATGATCAAAACCAAAATTAAGTTTTTTTTAAATTGCAGGGTGAAAAATGCAAAAAACTGATTTTTGGAAAATTTAAAACCCCATAAACCCCCCTTCCTATGGTCCGATTTTTCTGGTTTTCGAACTTAAAGTCATGAATGTCATTTTACACATTTGAGCCAAATTTCATCAAAATCGGACGTTTTTTTACTCAAGTTATCGTGTTAACGGACACACACACACATATATCTATATATATATAAATTTGAACGAATAGCATTTTTGGCATCTGGGGACCTCAAAACAAAAAGTTATCATGGTCTCTGGCTTAAGTCTTACCATGAGACCTACGGTAATAGCTTCTTCCCTATAGGGGAAATTCGCTAAAACCTTTTTCCCATAAGATTAACATGGGAGATTTTATGAGCAGGTTTTTTTGGATTTTATCGGCAACCACTTAACCTAGGTTAATAATTCAAAATACCAAATTATTTGTTTTTGTAAGCTCTATAACATGGTCAAAACCAAAATTAAGTTTTTTTTTTAAATTGCAGGGTTAAAAATGCAAAAACTGATTTTTGGAAAATTTAAAACCCCATAAACCCCCCTTCCCATGGTCCGATTTTTCTGGTTTTCGAACTTAAAGTCATGAATGTCATTTTACACATTTGAGCCAAATTTCATCAAAATCGGACGTTTTTTACTCAAGTGTCCGTCGTGTTAACGGACACACACACACACACACACACACACACACACACACACACACACACACACACACACACACACACACACACACACACACACACACACATATATATAAATTTGAACGAATAGTGTTTTTGGCATCTGGGGACCTCAAAACAAAAAGTAATCGTGGTCTCGGGCTTAAGTCTTACCATGAGACCTACGGTAATAGCTTCTTCCCTATAGGGGAAATTCGCTAAAACATATTACTCCAAGCCAACGACAGCACCAAATTTACTTCGCTGAAGCAGTGTAAAATTTAAGATTTACTCATGGTCACAAGACATGATTGATACACGATTGATGCATGATTGACGACTGAGTATTTGCGGTGAATATGTCCTCGACTCACGTTGTCATACAAAATTTTAATCCATTTTACGCTGGAATTTCGCAATTTTCTAATTTTTCTAAAACAAATAACTTCATAGGGGATTTTATGCTAAGTGTATTTTGCGTTTCGTTTTTGTTATTCTCCTTTGCTACCGAAAATAGTGTAATATGTAAAAATAAATGTTATAATATATATACATTTTAAATTTATACAAAACTACGAATAGAACGGACACTCAGATCTTTAATTCAGGGCTCTTGAGGTTGATACGTCGAGCAATCAAAGGTAAAATCTCTGTGTATTAGTGGTGGGAAATTGGATCCTTCAGAGGCAAGTTCCATCTTTGTAATTGATCCTGAATACGCTCGACAGCTGATTGATTTTATCCGTTAGAGATCGTCTCTCCTTGGCATTCTGTTCGTAATTGTATGAACCGGTCAAGAAGATCCTTTCACGCACATGTGGGTCTAGGTTCTTTTCATAAAAGTTGTCTTCGATGCATCTCGGTGACCTACTTGTGCGAGTGAATGCTGCAAACAAAAGTCAAAGCAATTAAAACGTTAAATACATATAGAAACTATCTTCTCCCGATATATTTTGAATTTTCACTATGAGTGACTTTTTAAAACTTATGAATATTTCTGTACAAATACAATATTAAAAAGTTGGAACATTGAGCAACTTTCACAAAACATATTTATTTGTACCCACCTAATTCAAATATCTTCTGCACTATAAGAGGAACAGCCTTACAATTAAGGGTTCAAAATAGATTAACCTAGGATTGGTTTTTAAATGAATTATTTTAGAGATATAATTCAATTTTCCTCTTATCTATCTTCAAATGTTTATCCTACGAAAGTAACCGGTGTAAAATTAAACACTATGCAAAGGTGTTAACATAAATTTTCTTTTATGGAAAAACATATTGAGCTATATTCAAAATAATAACCATGATAAAATGCCTATATGTGCGAAAGCCTGTGAGCAGACCTTAGTCGCTAATACGCCTAGCAAAGTCAACTTATTTAAAATTCTCAGTTTATATATATTATAAACTAGCTAAAAAACCCGGCTTCGCCCGGGAGTTGATATGAGATGACGTGGTAGAGTCGAAATAAAAAAATAAACTATGACGTAAAAAGTAAAGAAAAAGTTTATTGAAAACGTTTTCTCATTATTTACAATACTTGTTTATAAACAACATTTTTCATTTTATTGTCCGGAGTATATATACATAAATTTTTCGGATTTCCTACTCTTGAGCAAGCTACATATAGCTGACCGTGAGAGAAGCAGGATTCTTTGAGGTTAATGCCACAATATTTTAAAGTTTGTCCTTGCGCTTTGTTAATTGTAAAACTAAAGGCTAATTTTATTGGAAACTGCAGTCTTTTAAATTCAAATGGCAATTCCGAAGAGATCAGAGGTATTCTAGGTATAAATACTGTCTGTCCTTTGCTCTTTCCAGAAATAAGTTCAGCTTCAATGATATTATTCGATACCTGTTTTACGATCATTCTAGTTCCATTACATAATTTTGGGGAGTTGAGATTTCTGAGTAGTATGATTGGAGTTCCAATTTTCAGACGAAGGCAGTGTAATGGCATTCCTGGTACTTGTAAAGAGTTTAGAAATTCAGTGGGGAAGTTGACACTTTCTTCAATGGATACCATCGTGTCGATCGATTTATATATTTTCTCTTCACCAGGTATTTTTTTTTTAATATTAAAATTGATATCGTCAACAATATTATTTTTAGTGGCCAAAATTGCTCTTTGAAATAACCACTCTGCATTAGTATAGTTCTGAATAATATTTGGATAAATTTTGTCGATTAGTTCGTCTTCAGTAGTGGCTATATTACAGAAATCACTATTAAGTTCAATGAGGCCGGTCGTTTGGTCAGTAGGATATGTACCTTCGCCGATTTGTAAAAGTATTTTAGCAAATTGTGCTGTTGTTTCATCTCTTGATAATTCAACTCTCATGTTTTTTGTTAATTGCAGTATTTGTACTTGTGGCCAGAGATGTGATTTTTTCAAGCATGCATTGATCTCGTCTGCTGATGTTGACTTGGGAATAACTGGAAGTGTTTGTCTAAAATCTCCTGAGAGTATGAGTAGAGCTCCTCCCATTATTTCAGAGTTTTTTCGCAATTCTTGTAATGTTCTGTCCATGGCTTCTATACATTTTTTATGGGCCATGGTGCATTCATCCCAGATGATAATTTTAGCTTGTTTTAGAATTTGACCACGTCCAGATTTTCCTGAAATTTTACATACCGGGAATTGTTGTTCGGCTATATTCAATGGTAGTTGTAAGGCAGAATGGGCAGTTCGTCCTCCTTCCATAAGTGTGGCTGCAATGCCAGATGATGCTAGTGCCAGTGCGATGAGTTTTTTAGCACGTATTTCCGCCAGTATTAGATTTATGAGAAACGTTTTACCAGTGCCTCCTGGTGCGTCCAAGTAAATAATTCCACCAATATTGTTATTTATCCGGCTCATTATAACGTCGTAAACTTTTTTTTGATTGTCATTGAGAAGTGGTTTGTTGTGAGCAATGTATTCAAGTAGTTCATTGATGTTGTAACTTTTTTCCTTCATAATTTCGTAGTTTAGCACACTAAAAGCATTTCTTTGTGGTGCTGGTATTCCAAGTTCTACTAAGGCCTGATTTTTTATTGCTAAACATTTATCTTCTAAGCGAATGAGTGTTTCATTGAAGATCTCGTCATTGAATTCTATAGTCAGTTCAGGATTAGCTTGTCGGACTTGGTACAATATCAAGTCCAACAACACCATCACTCATACTCCTTTTGAAAGAGTCCCATAGCTGTTTTGGGTTTGATGGGTTACATGTTGTTAATATTATAGCGAATAACTCTCGAATTTGTTCAGCTGAAGATGTGAGTGTGGCTTCTTGTAGTGTTAATTCCCAGTGGTTGTCGTTTTCCAATAATCCTAAGCGTTGACATGCTTCTCTGTAAGTCTGGCATAGGTAGCCATTAACGGTCCTGAGATCTGTAAAACTTGTTGGTCCCCGTATTTCGTGTAACAACATCCGGAGATAAAAACATTCGGCATTGTTTGGATGTACAGTGAATACTCGACCTATTGCGTTAGTTTTTATGATTTCTGGATGACCCTCCTCTGGCATTCCTTGTTTCCGACGTTGAAAAATTTTCCTTGTTTTGTCCCACGTATAATAAATAGGGACGTCGACGTACAATAACTTTCTGGCGAATGGATCTGTTTGACACAGTTGGAAGAAAGCTGTTAATGTTGTGTTCTGAGGTGGTTCGCTTGCAATTTTTCTAGCCGAGTCTTTTGTGAAGTAAACTCTCTGTCCATTCTCCAAATGTACTGCTAGATGTTGCACAGCTGGTTCGCGTTCATGTATGGGAAAACTAAAAATCCTCCACGCTGCTTCGTTACTGTTGATGTATCTTCCCATTTGGTACATGAGGATCTCATCATTTCTGTTATTTTGTTCGCTATTTTGGACTATTTGAAATACTGCCATATCACTACCTTTGTTTACGTACTTACATATATATTTAATAGATTTTACTGAATTGCAGTATTCAACGTTTATATGTGCTTGGAACATTTTGGAAAGTAGTGGATTATACGGGACTACCCATTGATTATCTATTTCCAGTTCGTCTCTGCCTTGTATTCGTATTTTTGCTGTGAAGCCACCGTTTTTCGGTGATCGTCTTCTATATTTGGGATAGCCGTCATCTTCAGTTTTGGTATCGTCCAAGTACGGTTTTGGATATTTTTTCGTACATTTTCCATCACTCATGCATGGCGCATTGAAATTTAATGATCCACATGGTCCGTGAATCATGTTTTTCACTACTATGTTGTAAAGCTCCGGATCTTTTTGTGGATCAGGAAATTCAGCTCGGATGATTTTGTCGATATCCGTGGGATAAATTTTATCGTGTAGCCATATGAGATTGTGTGAGTGAGGTAATCCTCGTTTTTGCCACTCAATTGTATACATCCAGGAAATAACAGTTCCAAAGATGTGATATTTTGTGATGACTTCAATAAATCGTATTTGTTTTTGTCGAAAAACTCGGGCTATTATATCGTGTCGATCTATGGAGGTTTGTCCGTATTTTAGTTGTTCTTTGATCTCTGGCCATGATGAATTGCATGTAAATGTTATAAAGAGATCAGGTCGTCCATATTTTCTTACGTAGGTCATGGCATCTTGTGTATATTCGTGCATATGTCTTGGACTTCCTATGTATGATGAGGGTAAGTAGTGGGGCATTGTAGGTTTTGGCTCACTTGATTAATTGCTTCCGGAAGCGCTGAGTGAATAAATACGTCATCTGAGGCTGAGCCAGTGACGTAGGCGGTTTTGTGACGTAATGAGGGAAAGTTCAAGGTCACGGGGAGGGTGTTTTAAAAAAGTACTACCTCGCACGCGTAAAATTCGATTGTGATTCGACAGTTAATCGATAATAAATATCGAATGAAAATAATCGAATGAAACAATCGAATGATACGAGTGCGAGGTAGTACTATTACAAAATAACTTTATTTTATTAACAATGTTTGTTCTTAATTACAATACGAAGCTTCCGCCGATGTTGGTTAAAATCGAAGTTGATGATGCCGACGAGTCGCGATCATCGTGTTTTTTCCTGATGAAAGAAGGTAGATACTTCGATCCCTGTGCAGAGTCCATGTTGTTTTTTGTTGCGTAAAGTTCCAAAGATAAATCGTAACCGGACGCAATGAGAAGTCTTAACTCTTCATTAAAAACCTCGAGGTCTTGGAAAGTCGCCAGATGAATAGAGTCATAATGAATACACCTAATTTTAATGGACATTTCAACAGAGAGCTCGATGTACACTGGGCAAGAGCTGGAGGTGTACAGACTATTCGCTAGCTAGCGTTTTGGTATCAAACAAAATGGTGGGGGTAAAAGTGTGGTGGGGCGGAGCAGATGGCGGACGGCAGATGGTTGCTACTACATTCGCCGCCACAGTAATGCAATCCGTCGGCGTAATTCTTGTATTTTATCTTGTCGGTTCATTTGATACGTTTTACATCTACATATGCAATAGCTGAAACACCTGCACTTACGACAAGCTTTCCCGTCAACTTGATCGCCTGGTATTTTAAAACATTGTAACTCGCAACAATATGTATTCAAATTGTTATCGAATGATAAATTGTTCATCGGTGGCACCGACATGTTAGCTGCAGCGTGTGTTAGACAAGACTGAGACTAACTTCACTGCTCCCCTCTCTTTTATACCTCTTTATAAGTTAACCCTGAATGAAAGTTCAAGGTCATCCGTTTGAATTTAAAAAAAAGCAACACAGCAGTATATAAAATAATATACTGCTGTGTTGCTGTTTTTTTTTTTTTTTTTTTTTTTCTTTATTAAACAAACATCTTACAATACAATAAGCTTAAGTCTAACATTAATGACTAGAAATACAAACAGAGAAATACAAACAGAGCCATTATGTACAAATATGCGTGATGTGCAGAGTGAGTTCCGTAGAGTTGTTGCCGCTTACACCGTGTGATACCAAATACAACGTCCCCGGTTGAATATCTCGCAAATCTTCATTTTGTAGCAGTTGAACAAATCGTTTTGGAAGAAATACTTGAAACTTCGGCTCATCTCCTGGAGTGAAAGGTCCTTCGCTCAATGAAACTAGAATTGCTTCTCCATGTGTGGTTTCCACTTTCTTGATGTTATGAATAATGTAGTGTTTTTGTTCTTTTAGTTCTGAACACTTTTTAGTTAGCAGAAGGTCGGATTTTGAATGAGTGTTGAATTGATCAACCAGTGTTTGTAGAAACTGTTGTGATGCCATCTTTGTCAGCAGTAGTTGTGGTGTCTTCTGTGATGTTGCCTCTTCGGAGTCTCGAATAATACTCGTGCTGGGCCGGTGTTGTCTCCTCATATTTATAGGCCCCGCTACCCCCACCACATTCCTGCGTTTGTTTCAAGTAAGCAGCCAAACGATATGCGTTGTACAATGCACAGTTTGTTTGACCGTGTTTAAGATCTTTTGCAGCGACACAAATATTTCCGAGATTAATGTTAAAATCCTTACTGATAGTTATATCGAAAACATAACCGTGCGTGTACTTTTGTATCCAATTCTTTTTTTCTAATCCTTTTGTGTATATATGCGAATATTGTTTGCAAAAGTTAAACATAATACTGTGCAGATTACTGTAGCTTATAAAACCTTCATACCAGTGTATGTGATGAAAGTAGTTTGTTATCCATTTGTTTGTAATTTTTGCTTTGGCGTTAAGTTTGTTAAAAGAAAAAGGAGCTTCAAACGTGAATGGGTAGGCTACAAATGTAAGCAAGTCTAAAATTACTAATTCCTTGATAATAAACCTATCATCATTATTTCGAAATGCTTGAAATTCGATTACACAAGGCTTTACACTCACTTCTTCATCCCCTCCGCTCATCATGGCACCTAGCGATCAACTAAACTGTTTTCCACACCACGGTAGGTTAAATACCAGGCCGTACAGTTGCAGGCGCGTTGGTGTATATTTAACGTGGGCACCGTCCCCAATAGGCCTACCCCACGTGTGTTCTTCTTTACTAAGTCAAACTTTAGTCTTTTTTAACTTCTTCTTGTGTTTCGTTTTCTTCTTCTTCTTCTTCTTGTTTCTTTGTTTCTTCTTCCTGTGTTGTTTCTTCTGTAGCTTCTGTAGCGATTTCTACAAGTGGTTCAAAATCCTTTAACTTTCTCCACATGCAAACTTCATGAGGTATTCTATTAAAAATAGATGTATCCACAGGTCCGTACACGATGGTGCTATAAGGTTGTTTTTCCAAAGTATCGACCAAATATTCTTTAATAATAGCGCTTGCAAATACCAACTGTCTCATGTACCTTGTAATAGGTTCTGTTGCATAGTTTAAAACGTAGAATTCTTCACGTGATAGTAGAATCTTATTTTCATGTTGAGTCAAGTCTCTAATTCGCACTTGTAGTTGTCCGCGATGTTTAACAATATCGATTTCATTGTCACAATCCAAAAGTCGAATATGTGTTTTCCTTCCACACAAACTGTTGGTTAAATAACATTCTATTAAATGTACATGTTTCAAAAATGACTCCCAAGCATTTTGCGAAAATAAAACCTTTTTTGTTCCATGGTGTAGTATTACTGTAGGGGAATAATCCAATGATTTCATCAATCCAACTGATACACTTTTACTGATGCATGCTGAGATGGGGTAAAAGATTCGCAAAAAAACTTCAGTTAAAATGTGAGGAGGAATATTTTCTTCAACTTTCTTCTTCCTCTTTGGTACTACCTTTGATGGGTCTGCATTACTTTCCTCCTCTCTATCTCTTTTACCAAACTTTAAAAATGCAGTTATTTCCTTGATGATTTCTGCTTCACTAGTATTATCACGTTCCAATAACGGTGCTACCTCTGCATCACCTTGTACAACAGATGGAGAACTCATTTTGTAGAAGATGTTACCCATGCGACGATAGACGATCAACTGAAGACCTGCATTGTTGCTCCGCTATTTATAGGTTAGCGACTGTGGCGGTGCCGGTGGTGGTACAACGTTTTACAATACTGTCTTTACAATACCGGTCAACGGTGTGTATGTAACAATTTTATCGTGCAAAATTAAACAATACGCAGATGTATTTGCAGGTACGTTTTCTTGAAATTCCATTTCTATTTTTATATCAACACTAGACGATTTTACAGATTCATTTTGTTTGGAGCAATCAATTACAACAATCGGAGCTTTCGATTCAAACTGTACGGGAGATAGTAGAGGTGTATTTGTTTTGCCGTAATATGAATTTTGGAACCTAGCGTACATATCGTATAAAACACTGTACCTTTTTTTATCAAAAGAAATATTAAAGTTGTCGTAGGGAAAGAATTGTGAATTCAGGAACACTTTACAGTTAGTTAATTTACAATGGTCAAATTCACCAGCATTTTCAGTTAATATACCTTTTTTCTTCGTTTGTAATCCAAATATTACATATCTTGCTTTTTCCAAATGAGTAGAAGTTTTTACAGTCCATGTATGCCGTTGTGTTGTAGGTAAAACGGGGTATTCATGAAACTCCCAGCTTCTGAATGGCATTACAATGTCTCGATCTGATTTTAACTTTCTTAATAATGTAATCCTGTGTTCATCATTTAGTCGCACATGTGGTACTCTCCAAACAATCTCGTCTAATGTTAATTTCCAGTCTAAATTGGCATCAGTTGTTCCAGCAGCTGCTTTAATAATATCATTATCGTTTGATGATCTTAATAAAACTAGTTCTTGTTTTACATTTATTATTATTCTTCTGTAGTCTTCAGCAAATCCTAGGAGTAATCTTAAAGGTACGTAGAAATCAAAGTTTCCCGAAGAGTCAGGAGCGATTGTACTTTTGTCTGGTGCAACCCATCCTGCAACAGCTAACAGATTCTTCTCATTTGGTGTTAAAGACGCTAATCCTTTCAATGTACTGGAAATTCCAACCTTTTTTGTTGAATCGACTGTAACTCCTGAAATTTCATATCTAATCTCGTCAAATAAAAATGCCATAGGATTATTTATGAACGGAACAGTGGTTCCAGCAGTACCATCAGTTTTTGTTACTTTTCCTTCAATATATAAATAACTTTCGCATGGAAGAGTATAAATGTCTTGTTGTTGTATAGGAATCCTAATTTCATCGTTATTGTTTAATTTGGACGAAGCGTAAGGGTTGTGCGTGTGATATTCCTTTTCCCATAAGGTCTCGTCGAATGTTGGACCCTGCGCTATATCCAGTATATCCATTGTTAATGACCCTTAATCCAATTTCTTCTAGAAAACGAATGTTGTCACTTGTTAAACCTTCTACAGCTGATGAGCTACTGACCTCTTTGCTGGTTGGCTCTCTCTTTTTAAATGATAACCCCATTGTCTAAGCGGATGATTTTATATGTATTCTTACAGTAATAGCTTCTCCTCTAAAGTCAATAAGGTTTCCGTCTTGATCCACTATGTTCAGCACGATGTCTGAAATGAAACTGGTGTTTAACGGTAGGTACACAAGGTTTTGAGGCTTTTCTACTATCTTGAAACCTGGTGCAACTGATGGGTAGAATGTGTGTAATATATGACGATTTTCTCCATCTCTGTAGGATCCTTGTATAATGTTACATGTAATGTCTATGCTATTAACTTTGATGATCGTCACAGTTTTATTCCCAGAATGAGTTTTATTAGGTTCTAATACTTTTGTTTCCTTAGAAAACCCCAATAAACTACCAATTGAATGTTCTTGACTAAAATCGATATAATACTTAGACGTAATTTCGGCTTTCATTGTATTGTTATTGCCTTTTATCGTTATATTTTCTTTTCCCATATGTTTTTGTATAACTTCATTTATATTATCAATTTCATAAGCTCCTGTTGGTAAACTGAATTCTTCCAAAGCTGAATACTTTCCTTTATCATCTTTTGTCTTGTAATAATGTATTTTGTTATTAATTCCTTCACTAACGTTTGGAATAGAGTTATATGTTGTTAAATCCAATAATGCGGCTTCCCATAGTCTTCCTTTTTGCAAACGTAGCGCTGGAAACAGAATACTGCGCAAAGTACATGAGTTACCGGTTAATGACACTGTATACGAAGACATCTTAAAGTTGACTAACACTTTTAGCTAAAAAGTCTAAACATAAATGACCGCAAATGGATGTATCATCAGGTTGTTTTCTTGTATGATTGTAAAAAACATTTTCTGCCGCACGAAAGTATTGTTGAAGTTCTTTCGGTGGTGGAAGGTCTCCAAAACTGTCGAAATAATAAATGGTTTTACCAAGTTTCTTGTAACACACCCAATGAGTGCCTAATCCTTCACTATTATCCAAATTTACAATACCAGTCTCATTTTTCCACATTTTAACCGGTAATTCATCTTTCATAAATACTCCTCTAAAAAATGGGATTTTCAAACAAGAAGCATATGTAATCAGTTCTTCGTTGGTTAATTCTTTGTTTTTAATTATTAATTGCTCTTTCTTATTTAATACACACGATACGGTCTTAGGTATAATCCTCCTCCCTTTTTTATCATTGACCATATTGTTGGTTTCTTTTTAGCTTTACCACTGGTAGATCGACGTTTTCTTCTGATATTACCTCCTTGTTTCTTAGCGGGTTTTTTCCCACGCCTTCTTCTCTTTCCTCCTCCAAACGTAGTTTTTGCTTTCATTGCTGCTGTTACTGCTAAAGACGCTGCTTTTTCACCAATACTCGCGTCACTAGATTTTACTCTTTGCCAGGCTTTCTCAGCAAGTGCTCTATCTGCTATTGATCTATTTTTAGTATCACTAAATTTGGAATACGCTATATCGTGCTGTTTACAAGCCTGATCGAGCTTATTTATTCCAGGATCTCCTCTAGCAAGACGTTTCTCTAATTTGGTTCCAGGACCACAATATTGATATCCTCCAGGTAAATGTAATTCCACAGGTAATAAATCAATCGCCTTGTTAACTATAGCTCCAACCGGTTTACTCAATAGAGAAAATGCTGTTGATGCTATTCCCCTTCCTCTCTGTAATCTCTCTCGATTATGACTGATGCGTTTAACCCTCGACATGACTATTTATAGCAAAACTTACAATCAGTAGGTGCACTCTATAAATGTTTGACAATGAATGTAATATCAGTTTTGGTTTCTTGTATTATATACTGTTTAAAATCAATTTATTATATAGAAATGGATTTATTAATTAAATGTAGACATATTAAACAAAAGTAGTACAAATAGAAATAAGGTGTAATTGAAGATGTTCCAGATGTTTCTCCGCTGGTGAAGGTATCGTTGTCTTCGGTAAAATGAATAAACTTTAAATAGATGTCATGTTCCCTTAGAAACTTGCCACTTAATCGTTGGTAATTGAATAACACATCCCAGTCTAGTTTATCTTTAAAATTGTCAATGTAATTCTCAGAGAGATTTTGATATTTACTTATTACTTTCCAACAGTTATTAAAATTTGATGTCATCTCTACGAGGAAGTCTTCTGAAAACTGTTGTCTTTGTAAAATATGGATCCAGTTAACTCTGTGAAAATAAATTCTTAACATAGTCATTGTAAAGAGGTATTGTATGGAAAGTTGTTCCCAATCCATATATCTATCAAACCGTTGAACAAAACCATCTGTCAACACTCCTTGGGGAAATCTCGGCTCTTGAGATATTAAACTCCACGCAGTAATATTGGATTCCATCATCCTCTCTGTATCATCTCTCAAATATGACTGATGCTTTATCCCTTATCATGGGGTATTTTAAATTCTTTTTTCTCTTATGTAATCTTCATCGTTTTCTGTTGGTTCATTAATCACATTCACTTTATCCCCCTTTCCTAATGTCTTGACTTTAGAAGGCTCAGACGGTTTATCTCGTTGATTAGGTTTCTCTGGATTGTGAATATTTTTCCAGTCTAAATAATTGTGACTGTCAACATCTGAAGCTGTATCTCTTCCTGAAGCCCGATGGATATAATGGAATAGAGCTGCACCAAACCTTTCCAAATGTTTTTCATATTCCGTAGTCCATTTATTGTGTACAATATCAAACATTTTCTTATTTACAGCGTCTCCATCCTGCTCACAATCACCTACATTTGACAATTTTAATTTTTTTACATCATAGCTTGTGTCAGTTTCATTCCTTTTGTAAATCGTTAACAATTTTAGAGTAGCGAAATTTACTGCTTCACCATCATAAACGGGATGTTGTATATTGCTTAACCTTTTACCGGAAAACCCCCAATGATCTTCGTGTACAGTTGGGGTTCTTTTATCCATGTATTTTACCGTAACCGCATCAGAAGACAAAAGCGGATCACCAACATTTTGAATTACTTTTCCTTCAAAATTATAGTTGCCATCAGGTGTTAACGGAAACCCAGCTCTTTTTTCACTATATCCAGATTTTACTCCAATCTCGGAATACCGTCCAAACTTGTCCACACTCATGATGTAACTGAATCGCTATCGTTTAGGTTCTTATTATATATATATATATATATATATATATATATATATACGTCTACTGAACAATTATTCCTTGTTTTCGCAGTTCATCAACCAAAGCTACCCATTCGTTTTCTAAACCAGTGTGCCCGGCTTCCATAGCTTCATGTAATAACCTCATTCGATCAACTAACTTATTTATATCGTTGTAATATATTATATTAGTTTTATACAAGTTTTTCAATAATCCCCTTCCAGATGTGGTAGGATCAGTTGTTTTTCTCTTTTTATGCAAAACATTTAATTCAGCAGAAGATAAAGCTCTTCTTTTAATTTGAGCTTTTTTTGATTTTGAGGGGAAAAGACTAGATATAATACTTGTATATTTTATTGACCGATTTCTATGAATAGGTAGGTCTTTGGAATACTTTTTTCTATGTGCATTTGTATACTCTAATATATGTTTAAACAATTGTAAATCCCTTTTAGTATATTTACCAGGATTATTTTTAAAGATAAGTTCAAACAAACCTTTTGTACCTTTATATTTCTTATCTCCAATAACTATATCATCATTTTCGTTTATATCTAACTTGCTATCTCCAATCATTAATCCTTTATCCTCTATTCTAGCTCCATAGGTATGATAATTTCGATTAGCATGTGCGGCGTGTAACATTTTTAACGTATATGTTCTTCCAAGTGTTCCTTTAAACATAATATCCGTGCCTAATTTGCTTAAGTTGGATGGGTTAATATCCTCTTCTTCTGCTCTTGTATCTTCTACACTTGTATCTTCTGTACTTGTATCTTCTGCAATGTCCTTTTCCTTTAAATCCTCTATATCTCCGCTTTCTTCATACTCGTCGCTTTCTTCAGATGTTTGTAACTGGCCAAAACTTTCATCATTCTGAAATTCTTCTTCATATTTGGAAATTGGTAGCATTTTGTCTCCTTCGAAGCGAATTGAAGGTTTTTCCATATTTTGTGCTAATCGCTTTAAAGGTTCAGTAACAGGTTTGAATGTTGTTTCTAAAAATTGCTCTCTTTCATTTATACCTGATTTTAAAGCTCGGTTTTTTTGTCTAATAGAATCACTAAGTGATTTTATTTCCTTTAATAGCTTTTCCTGGTTAACCATCTTCACACCTTGACGACTTGTACAGTAATACCGCTAATCAGTGTATTAAAACGAATTTATCAAAACCTATTCTATAACGACCATCTTTTATAGCATGATCTTTCATAATAACCAAAAATCCATACTTTTCCGCCCATGCTTTTCCGCAAAGCTCTTTAAACTTTTCAAATGGCATATCCGCATTCACATGATCGTTATATATATGTTTTAGGTTAGTATCATCTTGTTTGAATACAATTAGAATATTTGCATTATCTCTGATAAGTTGTTTTGGGATTTTGCTATAAGTTTGTCCTATATATATGCTGTCAATGTTATTATGTCTTCCTATGGCAAAGTAGTTTCTAATAGTATCCTGATTTTCACAAGATACATCGTCAAATATAAATACAGAATACGGTTTCGCTTCGTTTGGTTGCATAATGCTATCACTAGCGTTAAATTTGTAAAAATTAACATCAGACACATCAGATAGGATTTTATCCAGCAATTGATACTTTGGTTGATGTAGAGACTTTGAAAAAATATATAGGTTACTAAACCTTAATCCCTGCGGATTAGTGATCAAATTAAAGACAACATTGGTCTTTCCGCAGTTTGAGGGGCCACTTACTATACATCGAACAGTGTTTGGAAGTAAACTACCGTGTTTACCATTGTTGATTTTAACGTTATCCACAGTTAAATCATCTATGTTATTAATATTGAATCGATCTTTATGGTTAATTATCTCCATCCTGCTCAAAGGTTAACGATGAAATGAGTTGCTTGCATTAAACCAAGTCCTTTATAGGTATCCATGAATCCTCAGTTTTGTTAAACCCTAACCACCGCACTTTAACTGCGTCCTTTTTTCTTTGTAACACTTTTTCAACAAGATATACATCACCTACTGTTGACTTTAACATTTCATGTCCATAAAATGCACCTTGCAACAAATCTCCTTTGTTATCTTTTAAGATATACGTTTCAGGTACAGTCGGTTGCACTTTATACACTGTAAAAACTTCATTCGTCCAATTGGGAAGGTATTTCTTGGTAAACACTCCCTTATATTTACTAATCCGTACTTTATCACTTACATTAAATTTTCTTGGCTGCATTTTTTCTACTTTAGGCTTTGTATTTTTCTTAATGCGTTTTAATACATCTTTTGCATTTCTTCTATTTACTTTGTTAGGTTTCATACCGATAGTTCTATGAAACCTGTTGTTATAATCATTTATTAATTGTGGTAAAACATCATACCATACGTAAGAACCTCTTTTTGAAAATTGTTTATACAGTGCTCCTTTTAAGGTTCTATTGAATCTTTCTACAATAGCTGCTTTTTTCTCTGAATTTGTAGAATAATGATTTATTTTATATTTATTCATTAACTGTGCAAAGTTTGTATTAAAGTATTCTGTTCCATCATCAGTTTGTAAATGTTTAATTTTGTTTTTATCTCTTTTTATGGCTATTTCCATGGCTTCTGTTACGCTTTTACCAGTCTTGTCCTTTAGAGGCAAAGCGTCTGCAACTTTTGTAAAACAATTAATAATTGTGAGTATATATTTAAATCCTTTGTTTATTCTGCTATGCGGTCGCATTTCAATTAAATCCGCTTGATATAGATCATTTATCCCTTTTATAACAGTATTTCTTCTTGGAAACTTTATTCTTGCAGGTTTGTGTAGTTCATTAATAATCTCCTCCTTCAGGTCTGACATGATGGTTTCACGAAGACAGCTGATATGATATTAAATATTCTTTTGTATAAATCTGCTTATATAGGACAAGGTCATTCTAAACTAATGTATAAAAGGGGGAACACAGCGAAATACTGCTGTGTTCCCCCTTTTATACGGAAAGGGATGTTGGACGATGAAAGGGTTACTCGTCAATAGGGTTGAGGGAATAGTGGCCGAATGGTAGAGTGTGGATGTTGTCTGCAAGGATGTGTCGTTTATCATCATTTGAAGAGAGAGCTTTTTTTACTTCCGTCACGCTGTACAGCTGATGGTTGAAACTTCTGATTGTGTTGAATTTTGCTGTTATATCTTGATCTTCAAATAAACATTTCTTATAGTGATTAAAATGCACATTCTTCTTTAAATACAAACTTTTTACTCCTTTAGCTTTCTTAATGACTTGGTTTTCATTTAGTTGTAAAGAATATAATTTTGACATTAGTGCAACAATTTCTTGAAGTATAACACCATTGGCTTCATCTTTAAATTTGCCAAGCACTTTTTTGTTTCTGTCATTGTCGTAGTTTGGATGATCTTTTGGATAGTCGGAAAAGTCAAAGTCGTTTTTGTAATCAAATGTCCGAAGGTCTTCATACATATCGTTAGTAATTATCCAATATATAAAAGCGTCTGTATCCATGTAGGAGATGCCGATGTTTTCTCGTCCATAAAAGGTGACCATCTTTTTGTAATGGAAATCGTACATATGAGTCTTGGAGATATCCAGGATTGTCATACCTATATACAAAGGACGATCCATCTTCACACTTGTTTTCTTCATAGATACAGCTACAAGATTTTCGTTAATAATTATAGATGATCCAAAGTTTGGCTGTTGTACGAGTTTTTGTAGTTTGTTCGGATCTGTAACAAGTTTAACATTTTTATGTCTTCTTTTGTTTTCCAATGTTTTACCGAATATCGCATTGTTCATCAATTTAAAAAAGTCTTTTTGAAAGGCTGATGTAGCGGCTGCTCTTCTAGTAGTATTCGAGTCTGTGTATGGTTTCAACCAGCACGATTGGGAAAATTCTACAGCTCTATTAATTTTAGTAAGACGTAAACCTAATTCGATAGCTTGTTGAACAACCCAATAGTGAGCTACGTATCGTTGTTTATTGTTAAGGGTCATCATTAATTTGGGGTGTTTTCCAGTTGGTGAAATTT
The DNA here is from genome assembly GCA_963675035.1 of Allygus modestus. NCBI lineage: Eukaryota > Metazoa > Arthropoda > Insecta > Hemiptera > Cicadellidae > Allygus > Allygus modestus. Next base: position 45,851,299 of record OY776115.1, on the reverse strand, counting down.
CTGTTCTTGCAAGGAGTGGAAGGTCATAATGAAGATCGTGTAAATGTTCTGGATATTCAAAGTCGCAATCCAAAATGTATCCGGTATCTCCATGTTTTGGAATTTGTGAAATATCGCCAATACAGTCGGGATCAATCCATTTAAAGTTGTCAAATGGAAGTGGGTTCGACATGGCCCATCCATACAGATTATTCGCGTCGAAATATCCCAAGTACGTTGAAGGTTTCTCTTGATCATGGTCAGGTAGATATTTGTTGTTGGCTTTAACATGTCTCGTTACGCTTTGAGTTAATCCACCTCTAACACCAGACTCAACCATTAAAACCATATCTATATCTGTTAACAGCTGAAGTTTACATTTTGTTTCCTTCAACATTGCTTGCCAAGCTAGTCCTGGAGATGTATACGAATGTAGAGGGTCCAAACCGTATGCTGCAAAACACGTTCTTCGGAATTCTTCCATAACATCGCAGAGCAGAGTTACGTCGAGTTTTACATAAAAGTCTGAATACTCTCCTAAAGTCTTCATATTTAACTCATTCCATACTCGACATGCGTGTTGATAGTCTTCAAGTGAAATTTCCGAATCATTAAGTTTGTTGTTAAATTGTTCTGGTGGAGGAAGTGTTGTTTCATTAAATCTATGAAGTCCATCGATGTAATCGTAGGGGAAGACTCCTTTTCGAAGAACCAGATCCATTTTACTACTGGCTACAATTTTGCTTGTTTCTATCAGATCTTCTCTTTTTAAATTATCAGTTAATTTCATTAGGCTAGAAGGCATAAATCGAAACGAATCAATAAATCTAAGTTTTATTTTGCCAACCTTTTTAGAGAAACTTATAAATTTTTCCATTGTTGTTGCCAAAACATCTATTGCTCCATCATCTCTTCCTAACTCCGGGATTATGAAATGAGAGTCATATCCGCTAAGGTTATGTAGAACAACGGGTATAAAAGATGGTACTTTGTAATTTAAGTTGCAAGCGTTACAGGCTGCACCTCTGTAGGCTCCTGTAAGATGGTCGTGATCACGCACTTTAACGTTATCTGGTGTAAATAGGTTATTACACAGATAACATGTTGTTGTCAAATTGTGATGTTGAAGTTGGTGTTCATCCATAGGTTGCATCGGTATTTTAATTTTGTAGATTTCTTCCACCTTAGAGGCAATGTAATACAACTCATCTACAAAGTGTTTCGCTGCTTGTTCACCACGATAAATCTTCGGAGCAGATGATAGTCCAAATTCTTGAAGATGTTCTTTAGACAGCGTGGATTTTGTTAGTATACAATAACTGTTTGGTGCATGTTTTTGATATTTGCTTCTTTTTGTGATATCCTCTTCTTGTTGTTCAATTGGAAGTAAAGATGCTCCGAAATCCGCGTACACAACGAATGGAACAGGGTATTGTTGATTTACTTTGTCAAATTTTATCTGCGCTCTGCTGGGATGTGGCAATTTAATTCTTACCTCATAGTTTCCACTACATAACCTTTGATGTTCTACTAACCATTCTGAACCTCCTCTTCTTAATTCTTTGTTTACATGACAAAAACATCTTTTACAAATTGTTTTCTTTTCTTCATGTTTAGATAATTGTTTAGAAACAAGAGCTTCAAACTTTTTAATGTAGACATAGTGGGATATGTCCCCCTTAGTGATCAATAGCAAATCCGTATGATCTCTGCGCTCATTTGATGTTATACGCAAGGGGTACACATTGTTTGATGAATCCAATCCAAATAGGTTGACAGAAGCTGAAGGATTTTGTTTTTCAAATTTTGAAATGTCTGTTATAGCAACAGGATAAGTCATCCCTTGAAAATTATATCTATGTTGTACTTCATCATATTTGCGGCTTGGTCTTATCGGATTGTCTGTTACATATTTGACCAACATGGCATATTTAAAACATTCAGTATCATGATTTTGTACGTTGACGCAGGATAAGGTATTTCTAATCTTTGTTGGTAGAGGGATGTAGCTACTTCCTCGAATTCCATAGCCGTGTTTGTGTACTCTTAAGTCTAGCCCTGTGATGCTTAACAAACTCCATCCAGAGCCTCTTCCTTCATGTTCTTGTATTTTTGTCATTAGCTCTTCAAAACATTCAGATACGATTGAATCAATATCTGACGAAAACATAATAGTTCGGTTTTTTGTTAAGAAACCTCTCGGTGAGGTTTCATTTTGAATGTTTGTAAATAAAGCATCCAGTAATAGTCCAAATTTAATAAAATTTAATCTTTTTAATTCATTTTTCAGAGTTTTGCTAACCAATCCTTTTGCGTTATTTAAAAATTCTTCAAGTTTCAATTTTGTATTGTCAATTTTAAAGTGGGTTACAACATTACCCGGAAGTGCTCGGGCGTGTAGTTCCACATTTATTGATGGTCCAGGCGCGTAATGAATGACACTTGGTCTTGAAACTTCATTTTCTTCTTTTTCTTTATTTTCTTCTTTTTCTTCTACATTTTGTTCTTCTTGATGTTTTGCTAATTGTTGGTCGATTGAATCTAATTCTTCTTCATTTGGTCCTTCCTCTTCTGTATTTGTATTGGTGTTATGTTTCAATTCTTTATGAATGGTTAAAAGCCATTCATCTCTGAAAGAAGCTTTACAAATATTGCAGCGATTCATAATGTAGGTGTGCTCTCCACAAGGGTCAACGCAATAATAAAAAACACTGCAAATGCACCTCTATTTATACCCTAGAAGAAGTGGTGGGGGTAAGTATTAGGTTAGGTTTACTATATTTTACATTTTCTGTTTACTATTGTAGTTGGAGGCTACAAAATTTTGTATTTTAGGTCAAGGTCATTGGACATATTTGCCAAAACGGGGAATAGAGCAGTAAATGATTTCATTTTAAACCATAAATTGATCTATTCCCCGCTCTGTATTTAACAAGGACAATTTTCTTCAACAGGAACATTTGATAGATTTTTAAACTTGGATGTGAAGTCGGATTGTACACATTGCATCTCGATCAACTAAAAATTTCATAAAATAATAGGGATCTTCAGTTGTAGATTCATCTTTAACATATTCAATAGTCAACATTGCCGAACGAACATCTTGTGGAATTACGTCGACTTTTATGAGTCGCCTTTCGAGTTCAAACCGTTTTGTTATTGATGTAAGTTTTATCACATCATCAATATCGATAAGGGGAAAGCTGTAACAAACGGAGTTTCCTGGTGGGTTCATCATGCCGTTATGCTAAATATACACTGTTGCATCGTCATTAAATAGACGTTCCCCCACCATTAAATGTATAAGTTACCCCCACTTTTTTCAGTCATGTAAATGGTTCAAGGTCATACAACAATATTACCAAAACGGGGAATAGACAATAAGTGATTCTCATTATAACCACAAACTGATCTATTCCCCGCTTTGTATTTAAAGTAAACTATTTGAAGACAACAAAAACTTATTCAGATTCTTCCGATGATGATGATGATGATGATGAGCTCATATCACTAAATAAGCGACGACAAACACTAAGGTTCCCTGTGACTGGATCTAGAACTACGTCATCAATATTAATACTGCTTGTAGGGGTTCCACTATCAACAAGGTCCATTTCCTCCAAACAAAGCAACTGATGATTAAATTCTGGTTCATTATCATCGTCGTTGTCGTCGTCAGTCAACAGCTCCATCTCTCCAAGATATGGTTCACTGCTAGCAAACTCACTCAGTAGTTCAAGATCACTAAACAGTTCATCTTCCATCTCTGAATCGTCTTCGTCTTCATCTTCGTTTATATTTACTGGAATATTTTGAATTATTCCCAGTATAGTCTTCTTAGAAGGGAAAATGTTATCTCTGGGCGACATGATTCCAAGTAGCAGACTGATTTTACAACTAATACAAAACCACCTTTTATACCCCGATTCCGGTAATGGTGGGGGTAAGTGTTGAAAGTACAAGTGGTAGGGAAGAGGTATTATTGTAACACAAATGATTAAGTCCTGTAAGTGGGTCAAGGTTACCTTAACCTATTACCAGAACGGGGAATAGAGCAGTAAGTGATTCTCACTTTGACCACAAACTGATCTATTCCCCGTTCTGTCTTCTGCTGTTCAGTATTTCCAAAGACTCTTAGTTAGTTGAAGAAAATTGGTCAATTTCCATTGCTAGCAATTCTTCAGGCAGTTGAAATGATGTATTTTGTGATAACATTTCCAACATATCAATATATTTTATGGCGTGTTTTATAGTAGAAAGTTTTGAAGCGTTTGGTTCAAGAAAAGGTAATTTTGTTTGTAATAAATTATAGGCTTCATTCAATATTGCAATCCTTTTTCTCTCTCTAGCACACCTTCTTTTCTCTATATCATTCTCCTCCTTTCCTTTAACATCTAAGTTAGATGATCCACCTGGGCTATCCATAGCTGAACAATAACTATACTCCGAAGCCGACTGCCTTATATATATATGTTTACCATCACTCTTTTACAATGAATATAGCTGGTTCAATGTCTTGTTCGGGAAAAAGTCGCTAACCTAACGTGTAGTGTAATAAAGACACAAAACAAACCCCTCTTGTAATAATCGATAAATTTCTCTCTTCAAAGGAATTGGTTCCACATCTATTTTTACCTCTTCAGTTTTACGAATACCCAATCCTTTGACCTTAACATCATGATACTCCATAAGCAGTTGGTATACACGCTGGGTAAAGATCTCCGCTTTAGTAGTAGAGTTAATATAGTGGAGGTATACCATGGTAGATGCTCTATTGATGCAGTTCACAACCAAAGTGATTATTGACTCTCCAACATCGCGCTTTAATACCCATCATGTAAGTGGGTCAAGGCCGTCTGATTATATTACCAAAACGGGGAATAGAGCAGTAAGTGATTCTCACTATAACCACAAACTGATATATTCCCCGCCTGTGATCACCCCTTCTACCACATCTTCTAACTGGGTCAAGGTCGTTTCTGACCAAAATGGGGGGTGGGGTGTGAGATTTGACAGAATCTCACACCCCGGAAACCTAAAGGGAAGTAGATATAATTTACAGTAAAGTCTGGCTAAAGTTCAAGTCACAATGAAGAGTTATTATTTTACAAATATAAAGTCACGCAAATATGTAAATTGTACAAATCTAAAATAAAGGAGTCGGTGAGGAGCCTTAGGACCCCTCTCACCGAGGTCTAGCGAAAACCGGGGAAATGCGAAACCCCATCCGGTATGCAAAGAAGGTGCAGTGATCGGTTTGCGGGCCGTAAACACTGCAAAGCAAGAGCCGGTTTGCTGGCCGTACTCTTAAAAGCTAAGGAGAGCCGGTTTTCTTGCCGTACTCGCAAGGAAAGGAGATGGAGTTAAAGGGTATCTTACATATTTGTATGATGAATAATTAATTTCAATTAACAAGAGTTATAAATGTAAATTGTACTAATCTAAAATAAAGGAGTCAGTGAGGAGCCTTAGGACCCCTCTCACTGAGGTTTAGCGAAAACCGGGGAAATGCGAAACCCCATCCGGTATGCAAAGAAGGTGCAGTGATCGGTTTGCGGGCCGTAAACACTGCAAAGCAAGAGCCGGTTTGCTGGCCGTACTCTTAAAAGCTAAGGAGAGCCGGTTTTCTTGCCGTACTCGCAAGGAAAGGAGATGGAGTTGAAGGGTGTCATTAATATGTGTGTATGTGTGTGTAAGATGTTAATAAATTTAAAAAAAATGTATAAATAACCTAGCCAAACTTTAAAGTAATTTAAAGAAAGGAGTTAGTACTATCTACAATACAAAATAAGAAAACAAGCAAGCAAAGTTCAACCAAACATACAACATGCAACATGCAAAAGTATAAGGGATTAATAAAAAGTGTGCGCATACTTAGTATTAACCCCTTATTTCTCCAGTTGTTCTTATAAAAAGAACAACTAGACAGTTGCACTGAACAGTGGAGATGGTACCATGTTAACACTCCACTGTACAGCAAGCAACTGATGTCAGTTACTGCATGGTTCGCTTATATAGGAGACGCGAAATTACCTCGGCTGAGTTTGATGAGGTTTTAATTTCGCTTTTATCAGCATACTACAATACAGTTAAGAAAAGCAAAGACATGCGGAAGATTTTAAATACAAAAGCTGAAAGCAAAAGCAACGACCCTAGCATGCAAGAAACTAACTACTATAGCCGGACTAATAAAGCAGCAATATAACATGCAGGAAAAGACAGAGTGAAAGAGAAGGAAAAGAGAGAGAAAGAGAACCCAGGTAGCGAGATCTTACGAGGGGGGCGCCCTCCCCCCGCATTACCCCGCTACTGCAATTGTCCTCGCACTTTAATACGCAGGTCACTTGCATGGGAGCAGTCTCGACTTAGATCGACGACTGGTAAGGAACTGTCCGGAGCACTCGCTTATATGGCCGCGGGAGGGCGCGGGTAATTTTCCCGACACAGGGTAATTTGGTTGTGTAATGCAGCTCTAGACATAAAAACAAAATTCGGCTGATTTAGTGAGGTTTTTTAATTTCGCGTGTAACAGCTGGCGCGGGGCGTTCCCTTGACAGCTTGATTTAATGGGTTGCGCACCGGTTGCATTCTACTAGGTAATTAACTTTCCCACTCGTTTTGTTGAACGCTAGTACAGGTTGGGATTCTCTATCTCTATTCATATTTAATTTAGGTACCTTTTGTTGTAACTAAAAATAATTATGTTGTGTAGCTAGTTGAGGTATTTTGCATTTACGTATTCGTATTATTACTTTAGTGTGAGCTGCCCCCATTATATATCATTGCGAAATACGACCAAGACGTCGAACGTTGCATAGTGGGGCAATTTTAATAATCTAGCTGGACAAAAATACCTATCAGAAATATTGTTATTTAACAAAAGGACATAAAATATAAATAAACAAATAGACAAAAGAGTCAAAACAATGATTATTATAATTGCATTGTCATTGGGCAGAGTGCAGATAAGGCCAAATACTCAGATAATGCGGGAGCCGGTCAGTAGTTAAAGTTGTCGCTGTCAATTAGTCGCTGTGTAGGACCCCAGTATGTGATGTTCTTCAAATAGGTTATTATTTTATTATTAATACAATGGATAAGAAACACAAAGGTAAGTCAGTGTTCCTGTTTTGATTATTTTTTTAATGTGAAGATTTTTTTTTGCTTAATCTTTAAAAATAAATGTGTTACAAAGTGTTTTAGAGTAAAGGTTTCAAGGAACCTACCAGAACCTTGAATATTATATATTTCCATGAAGGGCGGATTGTACACAATCCAAAAATTCGTGTTTTAGCTGCTACTTTTTGCAACTTTAAATTTGTAAAGAAAAAATACTATAGGATTACCCTGCAATACTAAATTTTGGAGTAGTTGTACGTACATTTGTTGGCGTACAAACTTTAATAGCAAACTTGATTTTCAAAATATTTGTTAGTTTTATTAAAGAACAATCGATACCAAATGTTTTTCATTTGCACTTATTCAAAATCGTGGGCTCCAATGATATTTCAATAACAAAAAATGTTAGATTACATTAATTTACTCATTAAATTCATACACGTTTTTATTTACATATATGTCAGGTTATATGATCAGAACCTTATAAAAATCTGGTGTATTAAAGTTTTTAAAATGTTTAATTTATTTATAATCCCAATAGTAAACTATTATTGGTTGATTTTCGCTACAGTGCAATACAAGTATCAGGATGTTCTTTTATTAAACAAGTTGAGGTATTTTGCATTTACGTATTCGTATTATTACTTTAGTGTGAGCTGCCCCCATTATATATCATTGTGAAATACGGCCAAGACGTCGAACGTCGCATAGTGGGGCAATTTTAATAATCTAGCTGGACAAAAATACCTATCAGAAATATTGTTATTTAACAAAAGGACATAAAATATAAATAAACAAATAGTCAAAAGAGTCAAAACAATGATTATTATAATTGCATTGTCATTGGGCAGAGTGCAGATAAGGCCAAATACTCAGATAATGCGGGAGCCGGTCAGTAGTTAAAGTTGTCGCTGTCAATTAGTCGCTGTGTAGGACCCCAGTATGTGATGTTCTTCAAATAGGTTATTATTTTATTATTAATACAATGGATAAGAAACACAAAGGTAAGTCAGTGTTCCTGTTTTGATTATTTTTTTTTTTTTAATGTGAAGATTTTTTTGCTTAATCTTTAAAAATAAATGTGTTACAAAGTGTTTTAGAGTAAAGGTTTCAAGGAACCTACCAGAACCTTGAATATTATATATTTCCATGAAGGGCGGATTGTACACAATCCAAAAATTCGTGTTTTAGCTGCTACTTTTTGCAACTTTAAATTTGTAAAGAAGAAATACTATAGGATTACCCTGCAATACTAAATTTTGGAGTAGTTGTACGTACATTTGTTGGCGTACAAACTTTAATAGCAAACTTGATTTTCAAAATATTTGTTAGTTTCATTAAAGAACAATCGATATCAAATGTTTTTTCATTTGCACTTATTCAAAATCGTGGGCTCCAATGATATTTCAATAACAAAAAATGTTAGATTACATTAATTTACTCATTAAATTCATACACGGTTTTATTTACATATATGACAGGTTATATGATCAGAACCTTATAAAAATCTGGTGTATTAAAGTTTTTAAAATGTTTAATTTATTTATAATCCCAATAGTAAACTATTAATGGTTGATTTTCGCTACAGTGCAATACAAGTATCAGGATATTTTTTTATTAAACAAGTTGATTGTTATCTTTAACAGTTAACTATATAGGATTTTAAGGTAGGTAAACTTAATAAATTTATAGCTTTTCCTAAAAACCTCTATGAGGTTATGTCAAATTAAACTTGCATAGGCCTACATCACCTTTTGTAAAAAAATTCATTATACAATGATTTTAGTTTTACTCTTCTTAATTGAATATATTTTTACAATTGATGGAAATAACCTCTCCAAAGTTAACAGCATCAACAATGGGTTTAATTCAAGTAGTAAGCACCCAGAACCACCGGGATGACTTCTCCTCTGGTGACCCGAAGTTATGGTTTAACATATACCAAATGTATACTCAACTTGCGGATTGATCAGACGAACAAGTAGTTGTTTGTACGCAAGAAGCAGCACATGAATACATGCACTGGTTTAGATCATACTAGCTGTTATAATTACAGCGTTGAGCAAACATTATTGAAGTTTTCAGTTACGAAGCTGAGGTCTAAGGATGTGAGTAATGTACAGTGCCCTGCGGCAGAGAACTCTGCGGCGGAGCCTGCAGTCGGCGTGACCTTGAATAAACCAATAAGCATCACGCGTAGTTGACAAGCTGTTTGCCCGCTCTAACAGCGCTTGACGCCGAATCATTGTACTAGTTACATTAAATTGTCGGCGCTCGGGTAAAACATGTAAAACTGCAATAAATCTTGTAACACTGTGTTAAAGAAAAATAAATTACGAACATTTTTAAAAAAGGTGTAGGGCGATAGCTTTTTTCCTTTTATATTAAAAACTAATTTGATTAGATTCTTTGATTGTAAGGCTAGCAAATGGAGTTCTTGGATGTTATTTTGATTTTGTTTGATGTACTAAACGTCTGAACTCTAAAATATCTACAAATCTAGTAAAGTTCAAATAAACAGCGATATGAGCGATTTCGCCGTAGAATACTCCAGGCTGAAACATTCTTAGCAAGTTGTCTGCTACGCAAGATGCATCATATGAGTACATGCAATAAATTAGATCACAGTGACTGTTATGATTGCGTAAAAACAGTGTCGAGCAAGAATTGTTAATGTTTTTAGTTACGGAGCTCCGATCCTCACAGAGTCAGAGCTAGACTCTAACTAATGCATGTCCCGTAGTTATTGTGCGATGTGACAACTTGGTGGGGGAAACTGGTGTGGTGGGGGGTAAAGACGAGTGTCTATCCTACATGCTTGTATCACTTCAGTATACCTGCGGCTCTTGCATAGTTCACATGGATTCGCCAATACAAGGCACTACGGTTTCTTCCACATGTTCTTCTTTTAATATTGAGCAAGCTGACAATACAAATGATGAAATACAAGTACATGAAGTTTATAGCACAATATCTTCTGATGCAGAAGCAATAATGTCATCTCTAATAGGGTTTGACTAATGATGGTGGATGTAGTAGCAACCATCTGCCTCGCACCACCTGCCGCCTGCCATCTGCTCCGCCCCACAACACTTTTACCCCCACAATTTGGTTTGATACCAAAACGCTAGCTAGCGAATAGTCTGTACACCTCCAGCTCTTGCCCAGTGTACATCGAGCTCTCTGTTGAAATGTCCATTAAAATTAGGTGTATTCATTATGACTCTATTCATCTGGCGACTTTCCAAGACCTCGAGGTTTTTAATGAAGAGTTAAGACTTCTCATTGCGTCCGGTTACGATTTATCTTTGGAACTTTACGCAACAAAAAACAACATGGACTCTGCACAGGGATCGAAGTATCTACCTTCTTTCATCAGGAAAAAACACGATGATCGCGACTCGTCGGCATCATCAACTTCGATTTTAACCAACATCGGCGGAAGCTTCGTATTGTAATTAAGAACAAACATTGTTAATAAAATAAAGTTATTTTGTAATAGTACTACCTCGCACTCGTATCATTCGATTGTTTCATTCGATTATTTTCATTCGATATTTATTATCGATTAACTGTCGAATCACAATCGAATTTTACGCGTGCGAGGTAGTACTTTTTTAAAACACCCTCCCCGTGACCTTGAACTTTCCCTCATTACGTCACAAAACCGCCTACGTCACTGGCTCAGCCTCAGATGACGTATTTATTCACTCAGCGCTTCCGGAAGCAATTAATCAAGTGAGCCAAAACCTACAATGCCCCACTACTAGGGTAAGATTACCATTGTTCCAATATCGTCAATATTGCCGTCATTCATGATAGCGTCTCGAAGGTGGATGTATTCTTCTGTGCGTAGTTTTTTCTGATTCAATCTTATGTAAAGCATCCGTTCTGCTTCTATTTTTGCGTACATATCTACCAGAAATTGTTGGAATAAACGGCGAGTGTTGAGTATGTGATTATATGTTTCATTGTCTCTGATCATTAAGCGGTAAGCATAGAACTCCTTAGAAGTGACTTTTTTGTTTGTTTCTATGCCTGTTTCAGGATGAATTTGTTTTATATTGAAATGGTATCCGTCCTCTCCGTGCAGAAATATTAACGGATATTGAAGAGCATCATATGAAAGGTGTGTCTCTGCAATGCGTTGTAGTCCTTTTCTTCTTCTATGTACAATTATGTCACGGCTTGTATTTTCATTGTCCACAACTACAATGGCGACTTCATCTACCTGAGGTGCATTAAATCTGCGTTCGTGTTCTCCACGTGGTCTTTTATCGGCTCGAATTACAATTTTATAGTCATCAGAAATCATGCGGTCTAATGTTGTTTTGAATATATAAATCAGTTGATTATACTTGTGTAAGATCCTCTGTACATCTTGGATTATTTCGCGTCTCAGTCCTTTAAAATTTGTGCATCGTTGATCAATTTCTTGTTCTTCATTTCCGATGAAATATACTTGTAGAAATTTATGGTCTTCGTTAGGCATTGGCAGTAACGATCCTATTTTGTGATAAATTTGACCTTGAATTGAAAATACATATCCAAATTCATTTCTATTAGTGTTAGTCGAAGTAGCACCGAAAGAAGTCATTTGAAAGCAGGAGTTATATGATCTTATATTTTGAAGAAAGTGTTTTGATTCTAGTGTTTCCCCGAGCATGTAATGCAGAAATTCCTGCGGAGATGCTTCAATTGGTGGTAATCGAATTTTTCCATTCATGCAACAGAGACCTGGTGTTTCTTTACTGAATTTTTTTGCGTGGCAAAACTGGCAAACGTTATTCATTTTTCCAATAACAACGTATTTATGATTGTAATATTTTTTCGTCGGTTCGTAGTGGAATGCTTCCTTTGTTAGATTATCTTTTAAAATTCTCGACTCTTCAGTACTTTTATTTGCTGTTCTTTCTTCGCTTCTTCTGCTTCTCAGGTTACTCATTCTGGTCCGTTGATTCTGTAAACGTGCTTCGTGCTCTTCTTCCGTTTCATTTCTTCGAGATTCTTTTTGTTTCCGCCGTTTCGCTGCAGAACTGGCCAAATCTCCTCCTCTCTTACGTCTGGGCATTGTATTCTATAAAATATAAATTAAATAAACATTTTACAGATAATTATTTTGTAACGGAAACGTGGGGTACGTTGAGACAAAAAAAAATATATTTAACCTTCAAGCAGTCGAGCGATATTTTGTTTACGGCCAAAAGTATATAGAAGGCATCAATTCGACGCCGCGCGACTTTTTGAAGGTTAAGAAAATTACAATTTAAAGAAAAAAAAACCATTAGAATTAATTAAACACTATTAAAAATACTCACATTTGAAATTTCACGATAAAAACCCACAAATAACTTTTTTCTATTTCGTTTCAAAATCGAGAGTTAATTAAACACACTATTAAAAATACTCACACGTGATACTTCTAAATAAAGGCTCACAGATAACTTCTCTTCTTTTCGTTTTGAAATCGCTCGTTTCGCTGTTCAAATTAAACTAACTCTGGTGAGCGACACCGGGCTCTTATATATTCAGAGAGCTAGGCTCTAGAATATTCGAGAAAATTTGAAAATATTTTCTCTCTCACACCTTCTAGAGTATTCTGGTCATTATCGTCCGCCATAATAAAAGGTTCTATAGCGGTAGCATTTGTAGTAAAAGCGATAACAGATGGCGCCAATGCACTTAATTTCCAAGTTGAAGGGTCGGAAAGTCCCTTATATCTTTAAAAACATGCCCTTTAGATTAAAACGGGAACTTTCTTGTTCGAGGGGGCATAAAGGGCTATCACACCACATAAGTCCCTTTATCGTGTCGGGACTCCTTTTTAAGTTTTATCGGCACGCACATTTTATCGACTTAGTTTTATTATATATAATGATATATAATATTCAAGTTTGAGCTAACTAGCATATTTTACCAGTATTAAAAGTATTCAAGTATTTGAAGCATAACTTAATTTCTGATAAGGACTTCACTTTAAATTCAATATTGCTAAGGAGATACTGCAATATATATATTATCTTTAAAAGAAAATTACCAGAGTACCTTTCAAAATTAATTTTGTATTCACTGACACGTGTTTCGAGGTTTACCTCATGATCACAGTGCAGCTAATAGTAGCCCTATGCAGTGAACTGAACAATATAATATTATATATAGTACACCCACCATTTAATTAAGGCAACGTACAATAATCTTCATGTTGTTGATTTTCTTAACGTGTTCCTATATTTAAAGTTCCCAGAGACATGACTTGAAGTATGTCAGAACTTGTATGTGTTATTTTTCAAGGGTGGTTTTGTCGGAAGGCCATGCCTCGCTTAACTACTAACCAATAATTGAACCATCATTTTGAAGATTTTAAAAATTAAGTGTTATATATTTAAATGAAAAAAATAAACAAACAATTCAAAACCATAACGATTGTAATTTAATGGGTGATTCTCACTTATTTGTCAACGCACTGGTTGCACCAACTTGCAGTAACAACCTGCTCATGAGCATCATCCCATGGGAAATTCTACTATAGCTTATATGTACCTAACTTCAATATTTCGTAAGATCAGTATATGAATTGTCAAATCATCAAATGTGGTTGGTCAACGCTATTCGGCAAACAATTCCCAATTCACTGTTGTGTTGCAAGCGGATTGTGTGTCAAACGCTTTGTGGCATTTGAAAACGCACGCAAGGCACCATATCAATTGACATACAATATTGATATGGTCCCTCAAGGGTTTATTGCCCAAGTAGCCCTTCACTCCTGTCCTTCACTGGCAGCTGATGAGTAAGTCCTAAATCAACCAATGTGCTTCGAGGAAACTCTTTTGTGAAATGTTTTCCTAGTAAAGGTTTAGAAACCGGTTTTTTACAAAATCTTTGTCTTTAATTTTGTTCTAGAAAATCGATAATAATAATACATATACGCAATTACAGGTTTGAAAAGATAGTCTTAAATATTTACGAAAAGTGAAGATCTCTCAAAGCACTTGTAATTAGTAATTTTATTTTATAGCGAACCTGCTGCGTACACAAATCAGTAATTTGTAGTATGCTAACCTGATATTTTATCCCATATTGAATAAACACATCGGCTGTTCAAGAAACAAGGCAAATCTAAAAGACTGAAAGATTATTTCAGTTTTTACCACAAATTATATAAACCTTTGAAAGTTTAGAAAAGAAACCTCCCTATCCCAAAAGGGGTGAATTTGATTTCAATTAAAATAACCTAGAACAAAGTGTTAGGTAATGGTTATTCTGGCATATAAAACTATGCTCTAGGACGACTGATATAACTTAATTGATAATAGCCAGAGTACCGCCGTTCTCCGCTCGGGGATCTAGAGCCAGATGTGTTGAACATTTTACATTGTTATCTTTGACTGTCTATGGTGAAAAGTATCTAGCTATTAAAAACCCGTTGTAAATTCTGTAATGATAGTTATTTATTAAAAATATTTAAAAAACGACGCACATATGCTTTACTACATAAGAAAACATAGGAATCACTAAAATTTAACATATGCACAGTTGTCAACCAACTTCCTCTAACGGCCAAGAATACAATTTACACTCTTCTGAAGGAAATAAATTGGGATATTAGTGATAAGCTCTTGAATTCTGTTTTGCAATTCCTCCTCTGTTCGAGGTTTGGACTTTACCTCCTCCTTATTGTAGCCAAGTACGCAGTATTATGACACTATTGCCAACATTAAATCAGTAATACTAGTAGCCCGTCGCGGCTTCGCTCGCGACCACAGGTACAATGTTACGTTTGAGAAGTAGTTCCATTTGTTAAAGCACTTGGGGTTTGCTCGGAAAGTCAGCCAGTTTGTTAAAAATGCCTAGAGTACTTATATTCACGATTCTTCTCTGAGGCGAGCGTGTTTGCTTTGTTTATTGCGTATTGCACGTTTCTTTTCATTTTGGGCATGTCCGTTTTATATTCAATTTTTCAGTTCTCGCAATTTATTCATAGCCTAATCATGTATATATAGAGCAGTGTACACATTGGTTCTAATCACTATATTCACAAAAATCACATGCTACTTTACCAAGTGAGTGTTATTTTTACAATTGAATGGTTGCTTTTGAACAGCTGTTATGATTCTTAAATATCTTTCTATACAATACTATATTTTTCTATGAATGAGGTCTGATTAGAACACATTTATAAACCCATAAATTCGATAGTTCCAAAACATTTGGTAAAGCATTTTTGGAGCAGGAGCAGGCAAAGGTTTTGTTCTAATGTATTAGATCTAATCCTCCTAACAAATGTGTGATCAATCGGCTCAGTTAACTACGAACATCAGTGATGAATAATCTAAAATTGTTAAGGCCGATGGAGCAGATAAGCCCCAAAGGATGGGAAGTATAGGCATGTATCTGACTATAGTGCATTGCCTGCTGTCTTTCTGCCACATATATGCTTAATCGATCTAGTAAGTATATAATTAAAATGGAAATATTGAAGGCCTAGCCTTGTTGGAACGGGAATAAGCCTATAACTTGTTTTTTTTCGGGATGGACCCATCTTTTTCCAAATATTTGCTCAATAACTGCTGTAGTTTGTTGGACTTATTGAAGGTGGACTTAAAAACATATAAAATATTCGGTATTATAATCACAATGGCTACTTAGACAAACTGAGCTATAAATACCATGATGCAAGGGCTTACGTGTTCTGTATAGACAATGATTTATTACCGTGCCGTTATTTTAAATGGTTTAGTATACCGTACCTTTGTAGAATATACCGTTCTATGATAAAATATAATTGGCTGACTAAATACTCATTAGAACAAATATGGTGCATGCTGCAGTGAAATAGTGAGTAACCTGTACCGTTAAGATCAACTTCGTAGCAGGGCCGAACAAAGGGGCATAACCCTAATGACGTACTATGATTTAAAACATCCAAAAGGATTCCTCCTCCACACTAAAATAGACAAAATATTGCATTTCATTCAGTAGAGTCTTTTTTATGAAGTGAAGAACAAATCTGGCTTATAAACTGATAGACGGATAAACAAACGTTTAACAAAATTAAATATCTCCGTTGCATACAACATTTCACTGCTCAAAGCGATGTAGAAAAATAAATTATTTTATTTATATAGATAAACAGATTGCTTGCCTGTAAAATCTGGTATTGCTAAAAACCTGTCCATAATGTATTAACAGCTGCAATTTAAATCAAATTATTCCCCATGTTAATCTTATCATTGATTATACATCCTGTATTCAAAATAAATTATCTTATGGACTAAAAACTATATTTGAGAACTCGTGGGGCAAGGCCCCGTGGTCGAGAGTGCATGGAAACCCCAAGGCTACAGAATCTACAGAATAAGAGCTTTCGATTGATACAAAATAATATTTTTAGGGGTCGAAAATCGCCGAACAAGAATCAAGAAATTCTTTTAATAATATAGGATATTATAGAATTTATAACAGTTTTCAAATACCTAGTAACTTTTCGCCCACCCTATAAATAAAAGTAGTCAATAAGATTAACATTGGGGCTTTGAAAGTCCAAGGTGCTTGAAGGAGGATGTTTTTAAATCCCCAAATGGCACATTTAGAGAGTACGAGTTTTCGATTGATATAAAATATAAACATTAAAGTCTTATAGTTCGAAAAGCGTCGAACAAAAATATAACAAAATGAAGAAATTGTTTTTAAATGATAGATAGTTACGGTTTTATCACTAATATTACTGTGCAGTTATTTCTAACATCTTCTTCACATCTGACTCGACGACGAGAACGTACGCACAAGAAGAAACTTTCCAGTCGTTTATTGACCAGTACAGTAACGCTTATAACTGCATTATTGTTTCGAAACGGCTTCTGTTACGGCCCCAACCATTGCACTTCGGACCGTCCGTTCCACGAGATGCACGGCCTCGAGTCAATGGTGTAACTTTGTGACGGTCAGACGGACATATTTTCGCATAATATCCTCTATTAGCACTGCCCAAAGGCGGAGTTTTGTTTCACACGCACCGAACGACCCCGTTCTCCACTGGACCGGTTCCGAACGTTCTTCACCCGGGTAATGTCATTGCGGGGCGTGCAGAACGCTATAACTGCCGCTGGAGTAAACGATTCTTTCGAAATAGAGAACGGTTCGAATGCAACAGCAACTTTGCCCCGTCGGGGTTGCAAGAAATAACTCGGAAGTGCCATAAATGTGGAATAGTTTACAATGCAAAGGTTCAGACACGCTATTGTTCTTATAACAGAATCACAATCATAATCCCCGTTTTTATAGTGACAGTACTAGATTGTCACCGTTTTCCGATTCGCTTTTGGGTTTAACTTTATTTTACAGCTTCTTTGCTAATAGAGACATCCGCATTATACATGACAAAAGTTAGTTTTAGACATTTTTTGAAATCTAATACCTTATTAGACAGAACATTAAGAAGCTTTGCTCTGTCAGGTATCAGAGTTTCTAACGAACTGCCAGTTGGAATCAGAAACCCTCCTCTCCCAATATTCACCTTTGTTATGAGGGAATGGCTAACTCTCAAACCTTTCTACCATATTAACGAACTTAACAAATCCGATCACAACACACCGAACTTCCTTTAATCTGCCTGCGTCACGAGCTGCACTAACAAACTAACCATCGCATCCCTTCTTCCACCACAAATCACGTATTTCTTACCTTTAGTTTTTTCGATTAGACTCCAGTTTTCCAAATTTTTCGAAACTGGCAGTCGCAAACAAGACTTGTTATTGTAAGGGTATATATAAGAGTACATATAATTATAGGTACATTTAGTACGTATAGTATAAATGAACTAAAGTACATATAGTACATATATTATATATAAGATTACATATAATCTTAGCCTAGTGTTTCTCAATTTATTTTGTTTTAGTCGATGTTTTAGTGGTAGATTTTTTGTAAATGTTTAATGGTAAATCAATCTTGAATCTTAATATATGAAATCCAAATATCACAGACTGGCTGACTGACCTATCACGAAACTATCTCCATTCCTATCTCCATAACTATAAGGCCTACAGAGTTTAAATTTGACATATAGGTTCCTCTTTGGCCCTAGGTGCTTGCTAAGAAACGGTATTACGAAATTCCCCCTGTGTTCCACCCCGCTGGTTCCCAAAGCTCCCACGTATTCCTTATGGACATTCACTTTGGTTTGAGCTGATCAAACAACGGATCTTGATTCGTAGTAGTTCCACGGGCTAACCACAGAATGCAGCACACACATCTATAATATAGTTTACGCGGGCGAAGCTGCAACGGGTTGGCTAGTATTCCTCTTCTACTTAAATAAAGCTCACTCACTCATTCACTGACATAAACTATACGGCACTTCCCGTAATTGAACCCCCTCTATCCCATACTTGAATTAAAGCTCTTTACAAGAAACTGCCAGATAAATTGCCAGAAGTTATCATTTTTGAGTTTTTGAGGCATTTTTTGGGCGGGAAAAATTCCACTTTTTCAATTTTTCCACTTTGAGCACGTTTTGTACGGAAACGGTAAGAGATGGCAAAAAATGTTAAATACAAAAGTTGTAGAAAATTTAATTTCCAACTACCCATTTTCGTCATATTTAAGATCCGATCATCCGTTTAGCCGCTATCCATCGGAGAAGGAGTAATTTTGAGTATTCTGGCCCATTTAAATGTGTACAGTTTTGGAAAGTTGCATAATGAAAGCTCGCTATCTTTGGCTAATACCATTGACTGTAAATACTGTAGCAGACTTCTCATTGCCATTGTAAAATCTGTCCCTAGTTTTGTGTGTGCTAGAGTTCAAAGAAGACGTAGTTCTCACTAATCACCAACAGAGTATACTGCTGTCACTTATTACTTATCCTCTCAAGGAGGGGGTATTACAACAGTTGGTGTGTCAGGAAGCAAACATAAGTTGATTATCACTTTCTTTCTGGGGTGGAGATATTTAAAAAATTAACGTAAATAACTAAAACGAGTTCGCACGCAGCACGCTGACGTGAGGGAAGTGAATTTCCACATAAAAAACTACAAAAACTCAAAATCAGTTAAAAACATACATTTATTCCAATTTTTATTCAAATCTGAAAATATTGATTTTTTGGCTGTTCTGATGCTCCTGGTTCTATTTACCTGCAATGCTGGGAATACAATTTTGCGCATTATAAGGTTAGGAGAAGGTCCAGTCAGGCATTAAAGTAGGCGTGAGGTTGTTGGCGATGGTAAAAGTACACCAACAGATGAATAACAGGCTTTTCTAATGTAAAACGCCCTAAGACAACGTACTGTGTTTGGTCGATACACATTTTCTTTAATAATTCGGTAAATATTTATGCTACAATGACGAGAGAGGGCTTAAAACTTTCGCCTCTCTAATTCCCATCTTTTTACATCCACTTATTTTACATCTGGGGCCTTTATGACCCTTTTTGGGCCCAAAAACTCGAAATTTGAAAAATAATCTCCAAAAAAAGGGGCTTAGTGTTTTCCAATTGTTTTGCCCAACGAACTTGTCCAACAGATTACAGAAAGGAACGTCCCTACCAAATGTGAAGTAAATCGGACAAAAATTGCGACCGTTAGAGTGCAAACACACACATATATATATATATATATATATAAAATTTTGAACGACCCCCAAAACGTGTTCAGGGGTTCACGTTAGGAACTTCTATGGTGGTCCCGGCTTAAGTTATGCGGGTCATGATAATAGTTCACTTTCCAAAGGAAATTCACTAATAAATAGTTGACAGCAGCACAATCTGACGGAGACCTAATCAAACTACGTTCACATCAAATTCTGGCAAACATGAAGTGTGACAGCTGGGCCAAATAGATGGGATGTCTCCTTCAGTATACAAGGTGTACATAAAGTCCCGCACGGGTTTAATATTTTCTGAACGATAACAGATAAATCAATAAGATTTGGTACATCAAAACTACACTTAAAAATATATATTTTGAAGGAACTATCAGTTTTCTGTCATATCATGGGGACATCCCGCAAGGAGTCAGAAGGAAATCTTAAATAGGAGCATAGGTCAATATGCACATCACTTTAAAGGGCTTATCTAGCAGAGTTGAATGCCGCAAACCGCACTAAAAAAGGTTGATCCAGTAAAAAATGGCGGCTGTTCAAAGGTTTTATTAAAAAAAGATAAGATCTTTCTAATTGTTACTGATACCAGTTTTCCCCGTATCAATAGATTTGGACCAAATTTGCAACCCTTGAGGATAACTAACGTCATAATTCACTTCTGTATTGACAGGCATAATGTAGTATTTAGCTGCAGTATTCATTTTAGTTGCAGTTTTGCTTTAATGGGGTTGTGGCTACTAATAAAATGTAACCAAGTAAAACCTTTGAACAGCCGCCAATTTTTACTGGATCAACCATTTTTAGTGCGGTTTGCGGCATTAAACTCTGCTAGATAAGCCCTTTAAAGTGATGTGCATATTGACCTATGCTACCATTTAAAATCTCCTTCTGACTCCTTGCGGGACGTCCCCATGATATGACAGAAAACTGATAGTTCCTTCAAAAAGGAGATTTTTTGGTGTAGTGTTGATGTACCAAATCTTATTTATTTATCTCTTATCACTAAACAAATATTAAACCCGTGCGGGACTTTATGTACACCTTGTATATAGTCAATGCTAATACCACATGTTTGTATCAGCTGATTTAAATAAACCGCCCGTATAGGCAATACTATATTTCTCACATGAGGTTTATATAAATCAGCTGTTACAATACAAGGTGAGCACATTATCGCCTACACGGGAGGTTCAATATAGCAAATATTGTTTTTTCACCACACTACGCTGCAATAACCTGTTTTCGGAAAGTCATTTGAATACCGAAAGTAGAGTTTTTCCGCCCAAGGGCCGAAAGTCAGCTGATCTATTTAGCCAGTGTTGCCAACTTGTTTTCAAGCGTACGCGACGTTACCTGATTAATACATGCATACTATTTTGTGTTCTTTGGTTGGAACACTGGAAAAAATAACAACAAAATTCAAAACCTTATACTATCGATGTTTTGTTTATTGGTTAACTGTTTTTAGTCCGAGATGCATTAGGCCGCTCGTGTTTTATGACCGATCACATTTAACCCGTTAATAATTGTAGTATGGTGAAAAACAGCGTTCGCACCTCTGCCAAAAGGGTTTTGCATAGCCCTCGAACGATTTATGACCTCGACTTCGTCTCGGTCATAAAACACGATCTCGGGCCAGCAAAACCCCACTTTCGGCCCTTGGTGCGAACTAGACTATTACGATATTGGAAAATGTAATCAGCCGATTGTTTGTTCTATCGAATGAATTTAGCCCAGTAGCCCGGTGGATATGTTGTCAGATGATTCAAAATCATGTGGTCACGGGTTTGAATCCTACTTTTGATGCTTACTTTTTGAGGTCTGCAATATCTGTTTAATTTGACTTTATTTTGTTTTTACAAATCCATACATTTGTAATTATGTTGCACAACGAACAGCCACCATACAACACTCTGCGGGTTGGGTTAGGTTAGGTTACTATAATTTTGTCGTGGACTGCAGTCTAATTTGTTGTTTTTGTTACACGTAAATCCATTTGTTGAACTCCAATTTAACATTGTAACCACAACTTTTTATTTAACTTATATCTGATTGACTTTGAATTGAGTGGCACTTTTTCTTTGCTTTGATACACCTCGAAACAACTATCGTAGTCGGGAGTTCATTCGATAAAATGAACAAGCAACCGGTTTGTAAAATGTTTCGATATCGAACCGATATGGAACCGCCTGTGTAGGAGTTAATGTGCTCACCAAAGGTCATCGTTGTGTAGTTTTTCTTTGGTTAATGAACTGCAATAGTTGAGTTTGATTTAAACTTGAGTTGACTGAGGAGTGCAAGTGAGCGAAGCGAACTCCAAAAGGGGGTTTGGGGGTGAAGCCTTCAGCGGCAATAAGCCTAGTCTTATATAAAAATTCAAGCACATACAATTACAGGATCATTATTTATAATTTAAAAAGACTTATAATAATATAAGAGCTGTTTTTGAGTTTACTAGATCTAATCTTTTTGTTTTTGTTGAATTTACTAGGTATAAACTCTTCAAAATACTAGGTATAAACTCTTCAAAATACTAGGTATAAACTCTTCAAAATACTAGGTATAAACTCTTCAAAATACTAGGTATAAACTCTTCAAAATATTATAAACCAAATAACTTATTTCATATTGCACTAAGGGAAAATTCAGCGCCAACTATTAGGTCGAGAAAATATCCATTGCTGGAATAAGGTTAGATATAAAGTAAAGGATGCTATAACATCGTGTTAATCTGGACAGATATTAAATAGAAGTTTTGTATGGTGTTCTTTAGAATTTCATAAAACTACTTTACTGTTTACCTACAACACTTTAGTGAGGGGCTGCGGTAAAACTAGTTATATTTATTACGTTTTACTATTGTTGAGACCCGGTGGATCTCGGCGTATTATATTACTGTTAACTAAAACATTAAAGTATAGCATTTTTATATTATGTAATAAAACCCCCGTATTATGCAACCCCATTTAAAACCAATCGGCTCCTGCTTTTAACCCCTTGAAAGGAAGTGACCTCCGTTTCAACTTTCTACTGTTTATTTCCTACAGTGCAGCACCTTCGGATGCGTTTTACTGTACCAGAACATCCACACGATTTAAAAGACGGGGAACTGAGGTCAGCCAGTTCTTAGAACCAATCTCACGAGTATTTTTTTCAAACGCGACCTCGGTATAGTAAACCCAGTCGAGAGTGAACCTAGACCCAGATTTGCGCGATGATGAGTCATCCCTCTCCCCATCCAGCTAGGAGTGATCAGTGATCTAGGCCAGGATGCACCGCTCCTGGATGGAGTTGATCACTTGATATAAACGCAGAGTCAACCCTTCCATCACTGTCGGGGAAACAGGTCGCGGCTGACGTTGAAGAATCATCCGTGGTCGCAACATTGATGGAGATTTACTTTGTAACTTGAAGATTATTTAAGATTAAAAATTACAATTTAGTTGTTCTCAAGAACTTACTTGATGAAGATAGCTTTATCTCAATTAAGAAACACTTCAGATGAATCTGTACCAAATGATGTTGCTCAGTAGATAACAATATATTTACAACATAAGGAGAAGTATATAAAGACAATAAAGGCATCGATTAGCTTAGATACGTTATCAATTAAAATTTCAAACTTGTAAACTGAAGCAAACCAGCGATAGGAAATCGATTGCCTGATGTAGATATCGAATTGAGTTCATCCACCGTTTAGAGAGTTCACTCCCATCGCCCCTTGAGAGGAACTGAGCTTCATAAATTCGCCCTCAATGGCCTTGTTTAAACATTATACAAAGTTAGGTATGAAGCATCCTCCGTAAACCCCACTGCCTCCATGGTATTTAACCATTACCCCAAATAGTATTTTTATATTAGGAGGTCTTTCCTTCCTTGAACTGATAGACAACTGAATGAACATAGCTTGCAGTCGGAGTAAGTAAACAAGTAAATGTTTGTAAGTGGGCCTTATATAAAATGTAATTGTGTGGAATTCATTGTCAGTGATGTTGATTTTATAAGTTACGTTGTAATCGATAAGCATGTTTTATTTATAAAACTACACAATACAAATGTTGATGGTTTGTTAAGATTTCGGAAATGAAATAATTTCCCTCCAATAGAAGTTCAGCAATAGTTCTCAGCTTGGGAAGATGATTATTTAATTTTGTCTTTAATATTTATGTATGCCAGTTTTTAGAAAGCGTCATTAATGAAAAATGATTGATTGCTGTTTGTTTTAGTGAGATTTTAATAATTAATTTTGAACACTATTAAATTAAACAGTAAAACAACAATACTGTATTTTTGGGACTTGTAAACTATTAGACATATTTATGCCTAATCTTTCGAATCTTCTTTGTAAAATCACCGCGATTACTCATTCCACTACTGGCCACATATTATCAGAAATGTGTGTAAAAACTATACCTATAACAGTTTTGAGCTTGCTTAAACATAATTTAGTAGGAGATATTGAAAAAAAAAACAGATTGTAAAATCTTAAGCTGTCCGTCGATGAGGAAAATCAATATATTTGCATTAGGTGAAAAGGTAATTGTTCGCACAACTAGGGAAGAAAAGTGAATTGGATTCCTGGAGTCATCACAAAAATAAGTCATATCTTGTAAAAGTTGAAGGAAGAACAATATTTGTTCACGACCATTTGAAACATAACAATTCACCGACCCACTAGAAGATATAATATTACTGGCAACGGAGGATAATTCAGAGTTATGTAGGCCTATAGACAAAACGAATAACATTCAGTCTCCAAGAAAATTTTAACTCTCCATTAAAATGTATTCTTCAAAAATCACTAAAAATCCGTAAATCTACTGACATCGCACAGCAGGACGTCACCGAGGAAGACCCCAAGTCCTAGCCGGTCCCATCCTCAAAACTCTACTTTTAAACAATAAAAGGAACCCCCGCTAAGAAGAATTAATTGCGTTTACAAATTTGAGTAATTTTTAAATTTAAATTGTTTAATAATCTTATCAAACAAATTAAATTCAAAACATCACTCAGATGTTACTCGATGCAGAGAAAATTGTGTTAAGTTTATTATTAATCAATAAGTAACTTTAGATGCAAAAGTAATCATTTGATTTAGGATCCGACATATATATTTGTAAGAACCAGTTTCGTTTTAAATCTATATAAATAAAGCAGAGTTTTTGTCTTTGTGTGGATCGCCGTGTATGGCTAAACTACAAGGAGTTGAGGCATGACATTTTCAGGGTAGGTTCCTTTAGTTTACAGCTGTTGCACCTGACTCTTAGTTACCTCTAAATCCTCTAAGGCTACTTCCCGTGGGGCATCCAAAATTCCAACGTTAATCAAATGAGACCATGCGATTACAGTTTTCTGCTATTTATTTAATGTTATTCAAGTAAACAGCTGACAGTAATAATTGACTTTTTAGCGAATTTCCCCTATAGGGAAGAAGCTATTACCTTAGGTCTCATGGTAAGACTTAAGCCTGAGACCGTGATAACTTTTCATTTTGAGGTCCCCAGATGCCAAAAACACCATTCGTTCAAATTTATATATATATATATATATGTGTGTGTGTGTGTGTGTGTGTGTGTGTGTGTGTGTGTGTGTGTGTGTAAGCACGATAACTCTCGTAATAATGGTCCGATCTTTATGAAATTTGGTACAAATGTGTAAAGTACCATTTATTTGAACGAGTTTGAAAACCAGACGAATCGTACCATCCGAAGGGTTTTGGGGGATTTTGTACCCCAAAAATGGGTTGTTTGGGGTTTCCACATGTAATTTTTATTAAAATAAAATTTTAATTTTTACCATTGAATTTTCAGCATTAAACAATTTGATATTTTGATAATTGCTCTACGTCAATTGGTTACTGAGATATTGAAAGTGCTAAACACAGGACGTTGTCTAATGTTATTCTTATGGAGAAAAAAATTGTGTATCTCGCTTATTTATGAACATAAACTGACGAAATTTGATATATGTTTTATCTGGTTGTGGTTTATTGTTGTTTGCACAAACAAATTTTTCGCCTTTGGTTCCATAACAGCATACCTAGCTTGGTCCCCATGTTATTCTTATGGAAAATAATTACATGTTATATATCGCTTATTTATCAATGTATATGGATGAAACTTGGTGTGTGACTTCACTAAGATGAATTCTATTGATATTTACAGAAAAACCCATTCTGTTGTGTTCCTTGTTGCAGCAAACCTTTGTACTCATTCCCAAGGTTATTCTTATGGAGAACAATTAATATTTTAAGTATAGCTTGTTTGTGAATATATTTCTTATGAATCCTGTTAAGTGTTTTAATGGGACTGGGCCGATTACACATCAGATAGATGGTACATCGACCCCTAAACCAAAGTTATTTAGAATAATGTTTTAATGGGTCGATGTACCATCTAGTTGATGTGTAATCGACCCTAACTTTATATTATTAGATTTTTAAACGCATGGTTCGATTGCACATCAATAGATGGTACATCGACCCCCAAACAAAACATATTTAAACTAAGGTTTTAAAGGGTCGATGGACCATCTAGTTGATGTGTAATCGACCCTTTACTTATTTTTTAAATATAATATTAATATTTATAATTTTGGGGCCGATGGTACATCGAGCCTTATTTTATTTCATTAGAGAAATATATAAACTGGGTCGATGGTCCATCGACCCCTTTTATAAACAAAAATAAATTTGTATAAATGGTTCAATGGGCCATAGACCCTTCCTCAGATATTTAAATTTCTTTCAATATATCAGAGGTTCGATGGACCATCTATATGATGTGTAATCGAGCTTCCCCCGTTTTAATGTGTGTTATGTGTTTAGTATGCAGGTTAGCTGCGACGGGGGTATTTAACTACATTTTATACCTGGGTGAAACCGGTATAATCAGCTAGTACGGTAATATTTTAGGCCAAAGCAATGGAATAGTTTGACATAAAATTAGAAAGCAAGAAGCAGGGTACAAGGTTCAACCCCCTCCACGAGCCATGGGCAAGGAACGCCGGAGTAGACGCGCAGTCGATCTCACGCAACAGCTACGGTTAGCCGAGTCGATTCAGCCTTGTTGTGTTTCTGAGGTTTTCTTATTTATAGTGAGTTTCTTTGAACTATCGATAAAAAACTAAATTGAACACATAACAGTTAACGTTGTATGTAACATGAAGTGAGAGTAGGGAGTAGCTAAAAAAACAGTTTGCACTAATTTAAACAAAATTCATTTGTTGTAAAAAATTAAGATAATATTAGTATAGTAAAAATGTATGCATAAAATATTGATTTTAATTATATCAAAAAGAGTAAATATATCACTGTTTCATGAAGATTTACCAACACTTGATGTTTGGTTGTTGATTTAAAGATATTGCATCAACTGTAAAGTGAATAACATAATATTACAATGCTAATTTGTGAGTAAATTAATTTGATTTATTTTTTTATTTTACAGATAATTTTAGTCTGTCGTTATGGAACTGATTTGCAACCTTCTAGGACAGGCGCGACACGACGCGACGCCTGTTTTAAATTAGTAGGCAGTTTGAGTGCAGTGTCACCATTGCATCCCAATTTTGCAGGAACTTTCTAATAATTTTCAGTTTGGCGTTGATCTATTACTTTAAATGGCTGACCACCGTGATGTTCAAATCAAAACATTGTGATCGCAGTAATTATCCTTAAAACTTCATAACATAGAATCGTTAAATTGCATTTAAAATTGGGTCCATCATTTGGTTGTTCATTTTTTTAACGCAGGTCCGTTTATTGTAGGGGATATTGAAAAACAATACTGTACAATTAAAACCACCAGAAAACTGTTAAGTTGGTCGTAATTTAGTGAGACAGCGGGAAAACGATTGGGCCTCTATACATTTGAGTGTTAAGCTTGTGGCTAACTACATCAAATTATAAATTTTAGATGTGATCGAAACTGATTGATCTTATAAATTTAAGTCTACACACCTTAATTCTAAAGTAAATTAACATTCTGATAAATCCTCTTTGAACATTAAGCGTAATATTAATAACTAAGGTAATACTTACTATATCAATAATAATTATTTATGTTATTTTGAATGTTCCAAAAAATATAAATAATGAAGTGACACTAATTTCACGAATGTTGGAGAAAACATGTTAGAAACCTATTAACAGCCCAAATCGTTGAATAAACTTTACGACTTCATCAAAAACCCAACCAGTTTTGAAAGCCGATTAATGTCACAAAGTACTAGAATTTTAATGATATTCTTTCTTTGTCTACAGTGGCTTTTAGACCTGAGCTCAAAATGAGCGTTGAGCAATAGATGTAATCAGGCCATGCAAAACACTGACTATTCTAAAGTTTTTAGTTTTGGATAGTCGAATAAATATTAATAACCCTTATCAAAATCATTTTGAGTACGTACCACGATTAAACTTAACCCGTAGTTATATTCACTTTAATATTTTGTGCTTTTTTTTTGAAATTTAACCTTACAACCTTTTTACTTTCTCCCTCTATACATAGTATATGGAGAAAGTATTGTTTTCGTCAAAATTTTCGAATTTGAGTTGTTAGTGTAAATATTCGTTTTGGTGCTCCCTGAACCCAAAAAAGTGGTTTTTACGTGATGTCTGTCTGTGTGTGTGTGTGTGTGTGTGTGTGTGTGTGTGTGTGTGTGTGTGTGTGTGTGTGTGTGTGTGTCCGTGTGTGTCCGTGTGTGTGTGTGTGTGTGTGTGTGTGTGTGTGTGTGTGTGTGTGTGTGTGTGTGTGTGTGTGTGTGTGTGTGTGTGTGTGTGTGTGTGTGTCTGTGTGGATGTGTACAGAGCTAGAGCCCTAACCAATGAGCCGATTTTAATGAAATTTGGTATGTAGGTACTAATCCACGATATCTCCAGGTGTTTTTTTAATTTTTTTGAATTTTTGATTTTTAAGGGTAATTATCCCCCAAAAACCGCCAAAAAACATGAAAAATCAAAATTCCTCAAAAACGGCTGTAACGATTTTGATTAAACTTTAGTCGTTTGTAGAAATTTAGTTTTCCAACAAAATGACACCACCCGCATACCTGTAAAAATTCGGGTTCAGAAATTACAGGACTTAAAACATCCAAAATTCAGTTTTTTGGATTTTTCATAAAAATACATAAATATAAAAAATATTACTATTCACCATTAAAAAGAGCTCAAAAAACTAAATAATTTTGTATTTTGAATTACTATTCTACGATTGCTGGTTTCGAAGAAAATTTAAATTTTCATTTAGCGGTAAACGCAGTACGTTGTCCAATGTTATTCTTATGGGGAATACAAAAATTACCATTTCTCTCTTATTTACTGATCAATTTCATTCAAACTTGATATGCTTGTCAATTTAGCATTGAACAACAGAGTTAATTCGAAATATGTTGCCCCTTAATATCCCTGGGGGGGGAATAGGGGGCATTTCCCCTCTTAAAACCACGAGTGTAGCAATGGATCCTGTAGTGCCTCCAAAGCAGGGATTTGGGTGGATGTTTTTGCAAATAACTTGTTTACAATATTTTCTGTACATTCGACTGTGCTTTGTATTCTATATTTAGTAAATAAAAAGTAATTTATTCATTAAAGTTGGGCTAAAAGGGAGAAAGTATGTGTCAGTTTCCTGATACCGTTTATTATAATAATTGAGCATTGTGAGTTTTCATAGACTCTTAATGTTTATCAGTACAACTTTTAGACAATTTATATTTTTAAATAATTTTTATTCTTGAGATAATTTATGAGTTTTTAAAACAAGAATGTACATTTAATTTAGTTTAGTGGGGAAATAAGCTTATAAAATATCTTAAATACGGTACATGCCCCTTTACTAAAATAATAGTTTACAAGTAAACAAGTATTCTTAAAAAAAATTTAAATACAGAGATTCCAGAATTAAATAAGAAGTTAAAACCTTTGGTATAATATTTTGAATTGTAGCAAGCTAGCAAGACATCATTTGTATGCCGTTCCATATTTATTTTAGTTTTACACTCAGAGATATTTGGTCTATAACCGATTCAATATGTCATGAGTGGCGTATTGTCTGTTTATCTAAATATCTCTTCAAAGGCTTGTATTGAGCAATTGAAATAAAAGTTATCTACAATACGTCACAACAACAATAACATTTTCAAATCACGGTCGAAATTAAACTACACTATAATGAAAGCATATAATAATATATCAGACGAATTAATTACTGTTGCATTTCCAATAAAGACACAACCCAGGTAAAGAAAATTATAAATGTATAAACAAGGATTGCATGTTACAAAAACCGGAAAACCACCAGAAAACAACATTGAGGATATATTAACATCATGGATTATAAAGAACTATTAACCAACGCTTCCGACGAAACCAAAACCAGCCATCTCAAACTCTTCCTGTTTTGTTACGTCATAGAAGCAGCAGTGTTGTTTTATCTTGAATTATTTCAGACATCCAATACTGATAAAAACACAGCATAAACTAGTTACATCACAGATGTCGCACGCAGAGGGGTAATTACATAACGTAGAAGAAGAAGAGAGTGTGAAACGAGGAAGAGAGAGAGGGGGAGACACCGATTGATATGGGAATCCGTAAGCGATAATAATTGACAACCAACTAGTTTCGGGAGAAAGTGCGGTGAAAGGTTTCAAGGCATTCTGTGGTTTTTCAGTGTCAGAGAAGGTAGACCCTCGGCAGATGCGTTTCAACATAGCAAATAATACAACCCGACAGAATGTTTCATTATATTACATCGAGATGTCCATTTTAGTAGTACAATTTAATAGTTTCAAACCTAGATTACGTTTCTAGATTATTAATTAATTGTCTCTTGAGATCCGGTTTGTGACATTTATAATACCTTTAAAATGACTTTTAAGACATTCATGCCTACTTTAAGACAGGCAATACCCTCCTTTTGGGGTCTTTAATTAGAAGAAATCTTCTATGTCAATTGCCCTGTCATACGTCATTTTAAAGGTCTAATATTATATATCGGACCAGCTAGCTGCCACCGCACCCGGATTAACCCGGGAATAAAACTTGTGGCGTGTGCTGCAATCTCTGGTTACCCCGTGGAACTACTACGAATCGTGATCAGCTGTTTAATTTTCATCAGCTCAAACCAAAGTGAATGTCCTTAAGGATAACACTGGATTAGAACTTTGACTCCCCGTAGGGCGAAGCCCTAAAGGTATTACTTAAAATCCTTTCTTAGTAACCACCTTCGTTATGGAAACAGTATAGCCTACGTGCCAAATTTATTGGTTGGAGGTGTAGAGGTTTGGCCTGGGGGACGATAGGTTTTCGTATTTACATAATATATATATATATATATATATATATATATATATATATATATATATATATATAATAAGATTACTCAACGCCATGACCCGATCTCAAAGGATGATTATAACGGATGTAATCGTAATTTTATGTTTTGAAAACACATTGAGAAAAGTCCTTCAGCAGTACGAGTTGCAATTGTTAAGATTATAAATCAGCATATAATGTTTAGCAACCAGGAGTTGGATTGACTCTCCGTTAGTCTCTATTCATAAATTAACTTACATTGTTTTTCTATTGATTTCACACAAGTTTTATAAATGAAGTAATTTCCTATCGATAATTTTTTTTCGATTAAATATGTATTAGTGGCTTGAAGGGGCCATAGACCCTAACCTTACTCCAATACTCAGTATCAAACGATTTTTTTTACTCTTTGCGTACTCATCAGCGAATTTCCAATGAATATATATGTCTGAATTACACAATAACCCACTTACCAGGATTCATAAGACATATATTCACAAATAAGCGGTATTAAAAATATTATTCTCGATAAGAATAACATTGGGGATGAGTACGCAGGTTTGCTGCAAAAAGGAACAGAAAATAATGGGTTTTTATGCAAATATCAATAGAACTTATCTAGGTGAAGTCTCATACCAAGTTTCATCCATATACGTTCATAAATAAGCGATAAATAACATTTGAATTATTCTCCATAAGAATAACATGGGGACTGAGTAACTAGGTTTGCTGCTACGGGAACCATAGGTGAAAATATGTTTTTTTTTGTGCAAGCAACAATAAATCACAACCAGATGAAGCCATATACTAAGTTTGTCAGTTTATGTTAATAAATAAGCGATATATAATTATTATTTTATTTTTCTCCATAAGAATAACATTAGACAACGTACTGTGTTTAGCGCTTTCAATATCTCAGTAACCAATTGACGTAGTGCAATGTTAAAATTAAAAAATTGTTTGTTTTTTAAGCTCAATTCAATGAAATAAATTAAAATTTGATGTACACCAAAATTACATGTGAACCCCCCCCCCAACAAAAAAAATCCTCCTTTGGAATGTGCGATTCGTCTAGTTTTCGAACTCGTTCAAATAAATGGTACTTTACACATCTGTACCAAATTTCATTAATTTCATTAAGATTGGACATTTTTTCGAGAGTTATCGTGCTTACGGACACATAACTATATATATATATATATATATATATATATATATATATATATATATATATATATAACAATTTGAACGAATGGTGTTTTTGGCATCTGGGGACCTCAAAACTAAAAAGTTATCCATGGTCTCGGGCTTAAGCCTTACCATGAGACCTACGGTAATAGCTTCTTCCCTTTAGGGGAAATTCGCTAAAACAGGGACACATGCTAGTTCGGAAACAAATTAGACACTTAATCATATTAGCGAATTTCCCCTATAGGGAAGAAGCTATTACCGTAGGTCTCATGGTAAGACTTAAGCCCGAGACCATGATAACTTTTCATTTTGAGGTCCCCAGATGCCAAAAACACCATTCGTTCAAATTTATATATATGTATATATATATATATATATATATATATATGTGTGTGTGTGTGTGTGTGTGTGTGTGTGTGTGTGTCCGTAAGCACGATAACTCTCGTAAAAAAGGTCCGATCTTAATGAAATTTGGTACAAATGTGTAAAGTACCATTTATTTGAACAAGTTCGAAAACCAGATGAATCGCATGATCCGAAGGGGGGTTTTTGGGGGGTTTTGTACCCCAAAAATGGGTTTTTTGGGGTTTTCACATCTAATTTTAATTTAAATCAAATTTTAATTTATACCATTGAATTCAGCTTAAAAAAACAAATAATTTTGTATTTTGATCATTGCTCTACGTCAATTGGTTACCGAGATATTGAAAGTGCTAAACACAGTACGTTGTCTAATGTTATTCTTATGGAGAAAAAGAAAAATTGTATATCTCGCTTATTTATGAACATAAACTGGCAAAATTTGGTATATGGCTTGATCTGGTTATGGTTTATTGTTGTTTGCACAAAAAAACAATTTTTCGCCTATGGTTCCTGTAGCAGCAAACCTAGGTACTTGGTCCCCATGTTATTCTTATGGAAAATACCTAAAATGTTATATATCGCTTATTTATGAATGTATACGGATGAAACTTGGTATGTGACTTCACTAAGATGAGGTCTATTGATATTTGCATAAAAACCCATTATTTTGCGTGCCTTGTTGCAGCAAACCTGCGTACTCATCCCCAATGTTATTCTTATGGAGAATAATTAATATTTTAAATATCGCTTGTTTGTGAATACATTTCTTATGAATCCTGTTAAGTGTTATGTTATATATTCATTGGAAATTCGCTGAGTATGCAGGTTTGCTGCGACGGGGGTATTTTTTTATGTAAGTATAGCAGACGTTTTTAAATCCCCATGCTATTCTTATGGGGGATGTTCTACGTTATTTCTTGTTTCCTGGTAACTTTTTAGAAATACTGCCATTTTTCCCGTGTCCCTGGGATCGAGACCTTTAATTTGAGCCGTCTCCCATCGTCGAGCGATTTTCCAAACTCCCACAATTTTGACTAAAAATTCGCTTACAGAATTATATATAAAGATATTCTTATTTTTGAATTATTCACTACGCACATCCTGTAGTTCTAAAGCTATGTAAGGAATAATATAATGACAATTTATTCCAAGAATAAATTGACAGCTTCTTTTACGATGAAAGCTGCTACAACAAAGGATAATAGGTAAAATGTTTAAGTATGTAAAATACATTTGTAACTGATTACATCGAAATTTATATTTTTTCAAGAAATAATATAATACAAATGGTTCTGTAATATTTCAACGGGATGTTTCAATACTGTGTTGGATATTGCTTGAAATAAATCACTTTCCAAATCAAGTATGTTCCAAAAACGCAAAAAAAGCTTTGAATAGCCCCTCTGGAACCCAAAAACAAAACGATGACAGTCATGTTCTGTATTATATACTTTTCATTATAATAATTAATCAGTTGTTGGATTGTAAATTATTTGTTTTTCATGAACTTTAATGGCTTGTGATTTTTTCCTTTCATACTTAATTGTCGGCTCTAGTATGTAACTCTCCTTTTTTGTTTCTGCCAATTGCCAGAATATCACATCTTCTTTGGGACCCTTTTACTTTCTCCCCCTTTTACATAGTATATGAAGAAAGTATTGTTTTCGTCAAAATTTCCGAATTTGAGTTGTTAGTGAAAATATTCGTTTTGGTGCTTCCTGAATCCAAAGAAGTGATTTTTACGTGATGTCTGAGTGTCTATCTGTCTATCTGTCTGTCTATATATAGAGAGCTAGAGCCCTAACAAATGGTCCGATTTTTATGAAATTTGGTATGTAGGTACTAATCCACAATATCTTCAGGTGCTTTTTCATTTTTTTGAATCTTTAATTTTTAAGTGTAACTATCCCCCAAAAACCGCTAAAAAACATGAAAAGTAAAAATTTCTCAAAAACGGATCTAACGATTTTAATTAAACTTTAGTCGTTTTTATATATTTAGTTTTCCAACAAAATGATACCACCTACATTTCTGTAAAATTTCAGGTTCATAAATTACAGGACTTAAATCATCAAGAATTCAGTTTTTTTGGATTTTTCATAAAAAAAGCATAAATATAAAAAAATATTACTAAAGATCTCAAAAAACTAAATAATTTAGTATTTTTAATTATTACTATTCTACGATTGCTGGTTGCGGAGAAAATTGAAATTTTCATTTTGCGGTAAATACAGTCCGTTGTCCAATGTTATCCTTATGAAGAATACAAAAATTAATATTTTCTATTATTTATTGATCAATTTCAAACTTCAAACTTGATATGCTTGTCAAGTTAGCATTGACCAACAGAGGAAATTCGAAATATGTTGCCCCTTAATAACCCGGGGGGGAAGGGGGCATTTCCCCTCTTAAAACCACGTGTGTAGCAATGGATTCTGTAGTGCCTCCAAAATGGGGATTTGGGCGGATGTTTTTGAAAACAACTTGTACAAGATTTTCAATAGACTATATTCGACCATGCTTTGTATTATATAATCTGGTAAATAAAAAGTAATTTATTGATTAAAGTTGGGCTAAAAGGGAGAAAGTATGTGTCAGTTTCCTGATACTGTTTATTAAGATACATCACACCAATTTAAGTACTCTCTTTATGGAGCTCTTCTGTTAACAATCTATAGGAATTAAATTCTTCATTAATTACTTCTTCCAATTGGAGCTTCTGCAAACATTCTTGTTTTTCTTTGGAAATATTTACATTAATATAGGGATTACTTTCTCTGTGTAGTATGTTAATAATACTAAGGTGCTCAATTAGAGCTTCCCACCTTGCTTTAATAAAAAATAGTCCCTTGTTTTTTTTTTCTTTAGAAGAATATATCATGGTATTTGGAATGTCTGAAGGCAATTCTAAAAATTCTTTTCACACCCAACCTAACAATGATGTCAATGTCATTCAAGAAGGTGCTACGTTTTTTATTTAGTGGCGCAGTTTGAAAGTTGCAAATCAGAGATGACCAGATGTAATTATTTAGAACAAAAAATTCTGATCAATCTTAAGAAATGGTTTCGATGTATTTTTTTTCAATTTTGTCTGTAAGATATCTAATTACTGTATTGGTATCTACAATTATTTGGTTGTCAAAATTAATACCTAGATATTTATATTATTGTTTTTGAGGATTTCAATCTAATACTATCAAGTTCAAATTCTTCAGCTTCTAAATTACATTTTCTTACATTTATGATATTAGTCCTCTTAGCATACAACTTCAGACTAATCTCGTCAAATATACCTCACGTAGTTTTTTACAAGAGCCTCAGCACTCTTTTACTTTCTCCCCTTATACATGGTACATGGAGAAAGTATTTTTTTCGTCGAAATTTTCGAATTTGAGTTGTTAGTGTAAATATTCGTTTTGGTGCTCCCTGAATCAAAAAAGTGATTTTTACATGATATCTGTCTGTCTGTCTGGATGTGTACAGAGCTAGAGCCCTGTCCAATGGTCCGATTTTTATGAAATTTGGTATGTAGGTACTGTACTAATCCACGATATCTCCAGGCGTTTTTTCATTGTTTGAATTTTTAATTTTTAAGGGTAATTATCCCCCAAAACCGCAAAAAAAACAAAATTTCTCAAAAACGGCTGTAACGATTTTGATTAAACTTTAGTCGTTTGTAGAGCTTTAGTTTTCCAACAAAATTACACCACCAGATTTTATTTCAAAATTCGGGTTCAGAAATTATAGGACTTAAAACATCAAAAATTCATTTTTTTTAATTTTTCATAAAAATGTAAATATAAAAAATATTACTATTAACCATTAAAAATAGCTCAAAAACTAAATAATTTAGTATCTTGAATTACTATTCTACGATTGCTGGTTGCGGAGAAAATTTAAATTTTCATTTTGCGGTAAACGCAAAACGTTGTCCAATGTTATTCTTATGGGGAATACAAAAATTACTATTTATCTCTTATTTACTGATCAATTTCGTTCAAACTTGATATGCTTGTCAAATTTAGCACTTACCAACACAGGAAATTCGAAATATGTTGCCTCTTAATAACCCTAGGGGGGAATAGGGGGCATTTTCCCTCTTAAAACCACGTGTGTAGCAGTAGCATTGGATTCTGTAGTGCCTCCAAAACAGGGATTTGGGTGGAAGTTTTTGAAAACAACTTGTTTACAAGATTTTCTGTACATTCGACCGTGCTTTGTATTCTATATTTAGTAAATAAAAAGTAATTTATTCATTAAAGTTGGGCTAAAAGGGAGAAAGTATGTGACAGTTTCCTGATACCATTTATTTACCTTATAACTGTATCAACAGCAGATCCAAGAACAGTTACTGGCGGTAATATATCATTGACGAGATATCCATTTTTTACTTTATGTCTTCAAGGAAATCAACAATACTTAAGATTATGTAGAGTTGGCGACAACAGAGCCCCCTTTAAAACTTCTCTCTTCCTCCACTGCTTTATTTTTCCTTGTGTTGGTTCAATTTTTAGCTAGGCTATATTTCCTTTTAGAAGCTCAGTTATGTAATTGACATGAAGAGATGAAAGAAATTAAAACTGACCGAACATGGGCGTGGCCATTATGTTCCTGTATGATTTGCCAACATCAAGGAACAATATACAGTAGTCTTCTCTTTTATTTTTACTTGATTGTAAAACTGTGTTTATGATGTTTGCATTCACATGATTTCTTGGAACTGACATTAAACCACTTTTAACGGAAAGTCTTTTATTTATTCATCCTGGAATCAATGTAATTTCTCATTCCTCAATAATCTTTTCAAATATTCTTATTATTAATTAGCAAATCGATATATGCCTCCGATTGCTTAGATGTTTAGGGTAATTGCCTTTGTCTATGAGAACTGTCCTACCATTGTAAAATATTTTTGGAACCATATTGTCAAAGTGACATAGTCATTGAATTCTGGCAAATATCAATGCTAGTATATTGGTAACATGAAGATTTTGAACACACCACATCCTGACAGGATCAGGTCCTGGTGCAGTATCTAATTTAATCTTTCTAATTGAACTTTTACGTGTTCTTCATTTCTGGTGGAATCATATTACCCATTTTCAATAATGTTGTATTTTTTGTATGGTTAAAACCCTTTTATAAAACGTTTAGCACACAAAATTGTTTGATTTGTAACCTTGAACACGTTCATACTTTTTTCTTTTTACTCATGCCAGTTTATTAATAATTGTTATAATCTGTATTTATCTGTATCTTTAATTATAAATAAATATTCTTTAGATTGATTCGATTAACTACTCTCATTCAACTGGGAATTCAGAAGTTAATCAAAACAATTAAAACTATTTTTACTCAAGCCGTAGAAAAAAACGGTTAGATCCGGTTTCCGATCAACCAGTCGGATGTTTCCGGCTTTCTAACTTCATGTTTCCACGAAATTCCAGCGATTCAATCGGGGTTTTGTCGCCGGAAGTGCGCTGATGGCATTACTAGCCTAATACCAGCTGAAAAGAGGTTGTGCAATGTTTTATAAAAAGCTGTGTGTATCCTGCATCCAGTAATGGAATGACGATGTGTGGGATGCTAATTGTAGTATTGCGGCCGTGTTTCTGCTCCCCTAACATCAAATTAAAGCATCATTAATTATTCTAAAACATACTGACGTGAGAAAAGTAACCCAATCCTCCCAGGGAGGTTTATTGTATAACTGGAGGTAACACTAATGAACAAAACTGCGAGCCGTTCTTTCCAAATTTTGTTGAGGCAAAGAACTACTCGCTGAAATCGAACGAGTCGCCAAAGTGAATCAAACAAGTACCTATCCATGATTTGAAACGCAATAACTTTTATTTGTTTATTTCCTCATAATTAATCATGTTTCAAGGAAATATTAGATACATAAACCAAACGAAAAAAATAATTTACTCCAACTTTGATTACTTTATTCCAGTGAGTAGACTTTGCATGAGTAGATTCACTTATAGGAATAAAACAGCCAATCAGGATAGTTCAAAGAACGACCTGACAAAGTCACCGGCTCGATTTTTTTACCAAAATCGTTAAGCGGTGTTACCTCCAGTTATACAATAAACCTCCCTCATTCCTCCTTCTCTTGCATTAAC
The DNA here is from genome assembly GCA_963675035.1 of Allygus modestus. Classification (NCBI taxonomy): domain Eukaryota; kingdom Metazoa; phylum Arthropoda; class Insecta; order Hemiptera; family Cicadellidae; genus Allygus; species Allygus modestus. The sequence continues at coordinate 45,812,611 of OY776115.1, read as the reverse complement.
TGACAAACTGTCCTTAACCGACCCAGAAAATCGCGATTGATTGTCCTTAAAATTTGTAACCTAGATAGTGTATACTTCCAAAAGCAGCTTTTAGATCTCTCCGGTAAACTAAGAAATAGTTGAGTCACTTTTCAAGATACTGAAGTGAAGAATATTGGTATATCTTATTGTTTTATCAGAATAACAACCTAGAGACGTAACCTTCTTCACAGAAGTTCAGTCAGTAGAGCATAATTTAACCTTGGAGAACCTAACTTATTTTTTTAACGTGTGTTTTAATTTAGTTTAGTTATGATTTAATACCTTTAAGTACGCCCGCTTTGCAATCTCTCTCTCTCTCTCACCAATCTTTACACGGAAGAGAGTATCCTTTCTTTGCGACTGAGCATCGGCGAGAGTGTTTGAATTTAATGACCATACATAAAGTATCTGTGCAGTATAACGAAAGATATAAGTGACATGGCGATGATTTTGAAAGAATGAGCAAATGTTAAATGGAAACCACGGTTGTTTCAGATTGTTACACCTTACTTTATTATATTTTACACGTTTATAATATTAGGGGAAACTTGTTTTCTCGATAGTTTAACTTTATTTCATGATTTTTTTTGTTGTTCTAGAAGTTTGTTTTTGTCCTAGGTGCATACCGATTTTCCAGTAACTAAATACATATTTTTAGGTTATAATTATGACACGAACAATGATATTTTATCGTTGCAGCAGCCACTATGTGGGCATTGCACTTCATTTCCAATATCATCCCTCAAATTGGTCAAATAGTTTCATGGTGACGAGTTTTCTTTACTTACGAATACAAATGTATGTGTGACAGCCAGAAGAGTGCCAAGACTCGATTTCATTTTAAATACAATTACCTAACTTGTTCACCCAGCTGATTTCCCTGTTCTCCCCATCTCCGGGTAAGGCAGTTCCCAGCCGTGTTTGCTCCACATAAACATCGACCCCGAGACCGACGTTACGTGAACGTGTAATTAGAAAGGTGCAGGAACTCGCAGCAACAATGGGGAGGTCTCACGTGCATGCTGCAGCCTCTTCCTACACAGGCGGTCTCTGCTCAGCTCATTATATTATTAGTACCTCATCTTGGTTTGTATAACTTTAATCACAAAAACACGATATAATTATCTGAGAAAATACGATTACATACCTTACTGTCGTCAATCCACTAATTGTATATGACTACTAGTTTTGGGACTAGTTGCCGTCAAATCAAATCTTAATATAAACAGAAGATAATTCATATAAAACTAGTAGATTGACGACGGCAATTTGTAACCTTCTTTTCTAAGCCAATCTCAATCCAGGAGGCAAATAAGCTAAATAGAATACTTAAATGTTACATTGACATTAACACTGAATTATTTTTATCGTACAAGAAATTAAGGATAAATTTACGGACGGACTCTATGTGAGCAATTTTTAGTGCTGGGATTTAATTTCGCGTTCAATGTGTCCCGTTTGTAGCAGTAATATAATCACTGTATTCATATACAACTTAATTTAAATTTTTTGTCTTAAACAAAATGTATACGCATAGATTTATTATGGTTGCAGGGGAACCTTGAAGGCCAGTGGAGCAATACCACAAGTACAATAGTACAAGTACTACGACAAGTGCAAGTACAAGTAGTGGTAGTTGAAGTGTACTGGAGCAGTAATGGTCTGGTTGAATTGCCCATTCATATTTTTTGGGAGGCAGCCAATATTCTATACTAGTGAACTGTATACCTTCCTGAGAAATTTAAGTTTACATATAGGGCGGGTTTCGGAGTTCGGGTCTACGTAGACCTGGTCTAACGTTAACCCCGGACTAAATTAAACCTGGTCTAAAAATCGAGTTTCGGAGCTAGCGTCTAATTTTCTAAAACCGGGGTTTACCTTACTCCTAGTCTAACTTTGGACCTCAACTAAGACCAGGACTAAGGCGGGAATCACGGGTAAATTTTAGTTTTTGAGTAGTGGCAACACGTCCGAGCTGCCGACAACTGTCAAAGTTGTTTTACTACCTGCGCGCCTTCCCTATTGTTTATTTATTAGCTGACATTTGAGATCGTTCTGCCTTGGGGTTCAGTTGTACTAACTGCTATTAATAGCTAAGGGGTGTTATTGTGTGTTTTTATATATTACGTTTGCGCTTAATACGTTTGCACGGTGTTCGCTTGTGTGTTCAATTCAACTAAAGTTAATTACGATTAATTTTCTGCTTTTTATACAATTCTGAACATGCAAGCCTTACATGTAACATTTTTATAATTTGTCAATTTTATTACTTTAATAGTTGTTTATCTGAATGAGTAATGATCGTTTACTTTTGTTAAGGTTTTTCTTAATATGGAATCTATAAACATCTTGCACTTCACACGTAATTCTTTGGCTTTTATGGTTATAATATTCCAACTAGACTCTCATATTTGAAATTGTATTTAATTCTATTAACTCAATTAAAGTGCATTTTACAGGAGGCTTGATTGTTTTTAGAATGTACTTATAGTACTAATTTGTTTAAATAACAAGACCTTTATTTTAATTATAGAGATGGTGTAGTCATTTTTCATACGGGTTGTTACTATTACGATTTTTCTTTTTTATTGCCTATATTAGACATTTTTACAGTATAATTACAGTAACAGTATTACAGTAATAAACTTAATACAACATTGCATACTGTAAACATTTGTTATCAGAAGAACCAAAGAAGACCACAAAATTAATAATTTTCTTTGCTGCTCTTGGTTTCTCTTAAACCTTTTGCTCTTCTTGCTCTAATATGGTAAAAATAAAATATTCATACAAAATAAAATTAGGTATAAAATCTGAAGTAAATTTTCCGCTGAAAACGAATTGAATAATCATAAACTTGTAATTTCACTAATTAATTATTTATAAGGAAAATAAAGATAAACCGCAACTTGGACCTGCCCCTCACCAGGTCTAAAAACAGCACAAATTTAGACCTAGACTATGCCATTTTCACTCAGCCGAGGTCTACATTTTGGCTCCGAAACCGGAGAGTTTAAAATTTTAGACGAGACTTATGTAATCCTCGACTCCGAAACCCAAGAGTCCAAGTCTGGGTTTATTCCTCACCAATTTAGACTCGGTCTAACTTTAGTCCTGGACTAGCACTAAACTCGAACTCCGAAATCCATTTTCTTTGTCCTAGCCTAAAAACCGGTTTTTATACCGAGACTAGTGTTAACCCCGATCTCCGAAACCCGCCCTAGTCCCGTAAATATATCGTTTCAATAATATTGGCGTGGGAATTTCAGAGGTCCAGAGGTTTTTCGGAACTTGAGATGCCCTATGTTTGATTGTTGTGTGTTTCCAATGTTCCGGCAAACTTTCAGCTCAACTGGTACTGGTACATTAGTTTCTCTTCATGGGTTAGCATGTGAACGTTAAAAGCCAGTGGGGTCTGATCATGTTTTCTGTACGGGTATAAGAACATGTTCGGCAATAGTGTATTAAATATAATTCTTCCAAACTGCAGGTCAATCGTCAGCTCAACAGTAAATATCACATGTTAATAAAGTTAGCGCGGGGATTTTAAAAGCCAGTGGGCCAAAACACCAATGGTTTTTCGAAATGGAACTAGGTAATTTATGGTTATGATACTATCTACGCTACATGTCAACCAAAATGTCAGCTGAATGGGTGCAGTAGTTGGTTCGTGATGATTAAAATGGAAATACTGAAGGCCATTGGGCAGAGCCCTAACATATTTTTGGTACGGAAATAATGTAATTAAGATTCACATTTTAACATTAAAGACCAGTGCAATAGGTTTGCAGTGGGCAAAGACCGGGTGGAGACCAACAAGATTTTCGTAATATAAGCGGAACCTTCTCTGCATGACGTTTATTAGCATTTCAGCTATCTTCCCACTAAATTGCAGGATTAGTAAATGCCATTATTAGTATCACTGGTACCTCTTGTCAATATGAACATTAAAAATATGAAGGGTAATGGGGCAAAGCCCCCAAGAATGTTTGCAGCATGATTCGGCCTGTATTTGATTGTGGTGTATTATCAAACTATCTGTCAAATTTCATTTCACTCGGCCCGTGAGTTAGGGTATAATGGTTAACATGGGAATTTCGAATGCCTGTGGATCCCGAATTAAATTTTAGAATCAGGGTAGGTTATGCTTATCCAGTGAGACATAACCAACTAAAACCTACTCCAATTAGAATCATCAACTAGTAGAGTTCTGGGTGACAATTGAAGGGCATGTAGTGTAGTACTAACGTGGAGATGTACAAACCACTCCTACTAATTGCAACACGTTAAATTAGTAAGAGTAAATATGTAGTTGACAAGACAAGTTGTTCTGACCGGTCATCGCGTAGCTTTCCTCATTCTCAATAATTGTTATTTCCTCTACATCTTCGTCTAACGGAGTACGATCACAGCCAACAACCAAAGACCACAGCTGGTTCACCATTAGAGGACTTGAAACAAACGCCTAGTCACCGCGACCACGAGGAAGTTACGGGTTTCCTCAATTCCCTCCAGAGCCGATGATGACCCTCCGGTGAAATGAGATTCCATAAACCGCCTCTCAGACCGGTGACGCAACGACCGCGGACCCCGGACCCCGCGGCTCCGGAACTCCACCACGCCGGAAGTCGGAGAAAGGAGTTGTGAGCTTGGAGGTCACGTGATCTTCGCCCTCGCCTCCACTATCCGGGCCCTCGAGGGTCACGAGAGGCGAGAGGTGCAGGCACAACGTAACTGGGAATAAATCAGAGTCTTCTTGTTCCAGGGTTCTAGAGCTTTGAGTAAACAGCTGGAGTTGACAAGAGGTCAGTGAAACTCGTTGTAGCTGAGGTTGGAATCTTGACTAAACCGTTTAAGCACTCAAACTCAAACGAAAAAACGCAATTTAACGTGTTTTAATGAGAGTATAAATTAAATATGAATGCAGACTTCTTAAATTAGTGATATGAGTCTTGTGAATCTTGGTTGTTACTGAAACCGAACAAATTGATGATAAGGCACCATTAGGAGGTAAATTTTAAATAACAAATTTTACCTTTTGTATCAATAGATAAGTTTATGAATAATATATAAATTGGATGTATAATTTATCTTTAATGATCCGCCAGTTAAAAATAAATAAGAATCGGAATAATTTGTTACACATTTGCTGTTTGATATTGAATCAGATTATAGCTAGTCAACAATTTAAACTGATAATAGTAGGCATCAAAATACCGCATGTTTGCCAACAAACAGAAGTTTGTATGCGCCAACTTGCTGCGTGCATAAGTGTGTAGATAGTAGAAGACTGTGTCGGCGAGGTCAGGTGTCAACTGGCGTTTAAGCGTCTCAATAACCCTTCTCTTTCCACTTTTCCATTTTCCATCAGCATCTTATGTAAATACGTCTTTCGCCACGGCGGTAATGGCTCACGTTCGTTTACCAGCCGCCGTTCTTGCATCCAAACGACACTTTAATTACACATTGAACCGTCCATTAGGAATGCTGCCAGGTATTCAAAGTGGGGTTTCGGCTTCGGCTGGTTCCTCTACAGTATCAATGCGCTATCACACAAAAATTGAAATGTTTCTAGAGGTCGTGGCACTGAGTGCGATGACGAGGAATAAATTACTGGATAACGTCATGGTGCAAGCGCCTCTGTAGCTCCCTTATTTGTATTTGCCCTTTCAATATACTTGTACCTGGGGGCCGAGCTTTGCTAGGATGAAACTTATATATTGATAATTCACTGGTTGTTTTAATCTGCTTTTATGATTATTTTGTTCAGATTTGAAACTCCTTACTTGCTAAGCAGGAATTAAAATTATTTTGCATGAACGAAGAAATCGAATATGACTACATCCCGATACATCCTTAATTAAATAAGACCAAATTGTGTTGCCTATATTGAAAAAAGATTTATAAATGACTTTAAAATCCCCAATGATGACGTTAATGCCATACAACATTGTAATACACTTTGTTCTTATGTTATTTGCCGAAATATATTTTTTTAAGATATACAGTACTATACTAGATAAATACTAGTGGCTTGAAGGGACGATAGCCCCTAACCTTGTTCCAAGTAGGAACACATGTCAGTTCGTAAACAAAGTAGATACTTAATCACATGTTTGAATTAAACAAAGCAGACTTTTTAAAATTGCCATGCTTTTCTTATGGAGGAAGTTTTACGTTATTTTTCGTTTGCTGACAACTTTTCTGAAATACTGCTATTTTCCCCGAGCCCCTGGCATCAAGACTTTTAATTTGAGCCCTCTCCCATCATCCTGCAATTTGCCATAGTTTTGACTTAAAATTTCGCTTACAGAATTATATATGAACTAGTGGCTTACAGGGGCTATAGCCCCTAACATATAGTTTTTGTGTAAGAGGATAATTACAGCTGATCATTTGTTCATTTTTCTTATTAATAAAAACACTGTAGTGATATTTCCATAAGAAAATCATTGGATCTGTGAAGTCCAGTGGGGCGTAGCCCACGTAATTTTGACATTTCTGATATTTTCCCACCGTCCTTGACGCTCAAGCTTTAAAATAAATCGTCATAACCTAACTTAACTTCTTCCTAGCTCGAGATATTTCGTGGGGACCGATTCGTTTACGGAATTAAATATATAGATATTCTCCGAGTAGACAGTAGAGTATCCTCCTCTCCGCGGTCGTTATGGCTGTAGTTTAGCTGTCGTGAGAGTTAAGGTTGTAATTTCTTCTGTGACGCATTTTTACTGAGAAAAATTAAACAATTATTAATTAGCTTTTAGATTGACTAAAAAGGTTTCTGACTATGTTTTTCTTTGTCGTTTACTCAACAATAAACGGTAGACGTCAATAAGACAAGTTTGCAATATGGGGATATTCGTCTGTTAATCCCCATTGTACATGGAGATTGCATCTTAAAGTGTTATATTATATTGCTTAGAGAAAATGTATGAACATTTATTCCATGTAATATAATAGAAACTTGGGTTGTTCTAGTATCACAAACAGCTATTTATACTAAGACACCCGTTTCATATCCTAACACATCAAACAAGAAACACCATGGTGTTGTGGCATATACTATAAACGAATCTGAGGTCAAATTTCGGGTGCCCAAACTCTTGGAAGCCACTGCACAACACCTCCCAACAATCGGGGGAGGGGTGGAGGGGTATCCCAAGGCGGCAACGTAACATACAGTGCCATTGTAGGGAGAAAGTCCCCCCGATACCGACGCCGCCACGCCGGCGCCGCCGCCGGGTCGGTGCCTCGGTTATGCCCTCGGGATGTTTTAGGGTCATGAAGGGGAGTTATGAAAATATACTGCCCTGTCGGAAATTAATTTTACTTATTGTTGCCCAGCGAAAACCGAAAAACACGAACACCAAACTCTTCGAAGAAATCTTTAAGAGTTATTGTGTTTATTCGATCTGGTTTGAGGTTGAATGCTAGTATTTACCGGGTAATTGATTATTTACTCTTATGTCAAGCCCAGAAAACGAATATAATAAAACACGTGTGGTAGGTGGTCTTACGCACAGAATAAGCATAATTATTTAACGTGGAAACAACAAATGTATGTACAAAATGTCCACCTACCGTGTGCACTCCCCTTCAACTCTGTCACAGATACATGAAAATGTGAAATATCTAGGGATAAAAACTGCTTGATGAGGTAGGTTTTCAACTTTTGCCCAAGACGGGGATAACTCGATTGGTACCGTGCTCAGTGTTCGCCCATGCAAATAGGTCTAAATTAGGCTTAAGTACAGTCTCGACCAGAACCATCTCAAAATTAATGGGACGATTGGTACGGTATCGCGGCTCCATAAAAACCCGAAGGAAGCTAATTTATTTATTTGTGAAACATAGCAAAACTCGCCAATGGAGTATAAACCGTAGGCTACTTGTGAATACTTTCAGAATGCCAAAGTCTTTAGCAGGCTTCAATTAGCAGAGTTCAAACCTGATTTGCATCCTTGTTTACATATTTTTGAGATTCCAAAATTCGACCATAGAATGAATATTTTACAACACTCTTCATGCAATAGTGCGGGTAGTGTGAACAGATGCCGACTACGGCAGACGTAACAGGCCTAGGGTAACCAAACTGTCCCGTTTTTTCAGGATCGTACCCGGAGTCCCAAAAAAGTCCCGAAAAGTTAAAATGTCGCCTAAATGTCCCGTATTTACATCAGGTACTAATAAACCCATTTAAAAATCGCTACAATTTCTTAATTCATAATATGATTTTAAGTAATTTTTCATTTTTTCTGGTTATGGAGTCGTGTATTAAAAACCTGCATTGAGCAAATATAATATTTAGAAGATAATGAGTTGCAATTTGTATACATTATATTTCACGATGAGAGTTGTAGGTAGTCAGCGATATAATAGTTGTTTTAGTTTTTACTACTTTATATTGGATAAGAATGAGGTTTTGAAAATCGCTGGAACGAAAGCAAAGTATCCCCAGTTCAAATCCTGGAGATTTTTAACATAAAGTTTGACTAACGATTTCAGTTATTTTGTTTAATTATGTTTTGAAGTATGTATTAATAAATATTACTGAAATATTATTGTTTTATTTTATTATGTGCCTCAGAATTTAAATTAAATTACAAAAACAAAGGTAAATTGAAAACTATTGATAGGTGTCAAAATAGCCAAAAAGAGCATGACTCAGTGATTGCGTCCCGAGGGAGGCTCCTCGGACGCTCGAACCCCCCTTTAGCTGGAGGGTATCGCCCCCAAGCCCTCCTTGGGTGTGTCCAGTTTTGTTTTTCAAGTTTATGATTTGATCACCCTAGCCTTGCCGTACCAATTGAAATGTGCTTCTAGTTCTGAAACTGACTGTACCGCCTTCCATTTGATTGCACTTTGACTTTACCACCGTACCAATCGAGATACGCCACCCAAGACTTTCCTGTAGCCTGGACTAAAATTCCAAAAATATATCCCGTTGGCGCTGTTTTCCACTAAGAACAGTACTAGACTTGAGAGGTGACTGTGATATGCCTATACAACAGTAATGGTAATTAAGCTATATGAACAATATTTTATTTATTATGAAGCTATATTTTATTGCATAATATGTTTCTATATTTTTGGCACTTTAACGCCAGAGGCATTTTGTTAGCAGCACATAGACGCTTTTAAAGAGAACTCAACTTGTGGGAATCGAACCCGTGACCCCTTGAACTGAAGCTAGTGATATACCCATGGTATATATACTTATTTATGAAGATTTTGTGAATTAGTCTTTGTCACTGAACATACGAATTGGCCTATAACAATTAGAAGAAAGCTCAAAGTTAGGATTTTTCCAAGGAACTGATACACATCAAATTTATGCTGGGAAACCAGTTCAGGTTTTCCTCCGCACGACCTCTGTGGTCGCTCTAATTTCTCCTTATTTCGCCTCCGCCCAAATCAAGAGAGCATGGAGTAGAATAAGGAAACTACGCATTCTTAATCCAACAGCAGTATATTATGTAATATATACAAACGTAATCACTTGTATTCACAACTACTTCTTCACTTATACCCTCCGATAATTATTGTTTTATCCACGATTGGTGTAGCTCATGGATGGGCCAAAAGTTACCCAATAGTCTACAAAAAGGGGATCGCTGAAGCAGAAGTAAAGGAAGAAGAGAGAGAAGGAGATAAATGTAACTGAGCATTTTCATGCTTTTTGGTAACAAACCTATCGCCATTATCCAATTTAATGTTGTTTAAGTTTGTACTACACATTAAATGTCTGCTCCATAACGTGTAGGCCCTAAGCATTTTATTTTGTTGTAAATCATTGGTCTCATTAGGTGCGGGGTTTCATTCCATCTATCTTATCCTATACATTTATAAAAAAGGTAGTTTCTGTCTGTCTGTCTGTCGACTTGTATGTTTCGTTTTAACGTAAAAACTACTGAACCAATCGAACCAAAAATTTGCATGTAGGTAAATAATTTATCTGGCATACACAGGCATATTCCCATCTTGGCAATTCCTTAGGTCTCCGCCCCAGTCGGCCTCAAAGTTACAATGTTATTCCTATGGGCGATAGGATGAATGGATCAGAAACAGATATAGTTGCAGCAGGATTGTAATCAGCTGTTCTTTTAGCTAAAAGATGTTAAAACTCACAAACGTTGTAATCGACCAAATATGCTAATAAAAGGGAAAGGACATACAAATTTGGTAGAGGTTAGGTATTTTATTGATCGGTAACCCATGGGTTTTAACGGGTTGTAAAACCAGTGTAATTTCTCGCATTGATGGTCCATCTTCAGGATACCTTTCACTAAACAATTCCGTCCGCTGCACACCCGTGGCCGGTGGGGTGGGTGCATGATGTGAAAGTGTGGGGAAGGCGAGGAAGAAAGCAGAGCCAAGGGTCAGCGAGTGAGAGGAGTCGGTGTCATCCTCGGGAAACGGGCATTTCACAAACCGAACTGCAACTTCTGTGGAAGTCTGTCGCCTCCATGAACAGAAGGAATGCTTGGTCATGCGACACAGGTTAGCACGAGAGCACAAGACAACATAAGCAGCCTAAGCGTACAAGTAAGAAACAGGGAATAATCTCAGGTAGCGGACACTAGTTACAGTTTAACTGGTCGGGATACAACAGACCACTTTTTGTGATTTTATGCACGTTGAGAAAGTTTTAAATTACCTCTTAATATACCTCAGTTTATAATTTGTATAATTGTTTTCATCATATAAAACGGTTTGGTTACATTTGCGTAAGCAGCGACAATATGCGACGTATGCTACACTCGAGTGTACAGTATGAAACTTGTTGACTTCTGATTTTATTTATTTGTTCTTTTGTTTTCAGCAAGATACAAAAATCAAACACGAAAGTCTGTAAAGGGTTTACAAAATAAATCAAAGTAAAAAAATATTTTAATTGTATACTTTTACTGGAACTGTTCGCTCATGAATACTTCCCGAGCTTTTCTTCTCAAGGATTTTGCTGGACAATTTAATTTGCTTGTAAAGAGCTCTATATTATTTTATAATATGTACCAAATATGTATACATATGTTTATAAAAGATCCAAAATGTGTAAACCCCCTCTTTCCTATTCCCAGCTTGACACGTGGTACTTTCAGTAAGTGTAGTAACTATTATTTGCCAACAGTGTTTTTCTCGCTCATCTACTCTGTTCTTTAATTTTCTTTTAAATGTGTTGAAGGACCAGAGGACCACTTGAGGGCAAGCGTGAATATTCGCAGTTTGCAACGCAAATGTATTTTATTTTGGTTATGGTGACAATGAATGTTTTGGTCCAAAACCGGACATCACATAATACGGTGGCAGGGGGTTGAGAGAGAAATAGTTATCCTACCAGGGAGGAAAAGTTGAGAATCTAGGAGAGTTCCGAAAATTAATGGATAACAAACGTTTTTGATCAATTTTAGGATGGAATTATGTTAAAATGTTAAAACTGATTTACATTTAACTAGATAGATTTTGAAATTAGGAATGCAAAGTTAAAACGAAGATAAAGTTATTTACGTTTAATACTAACTCGGGCCAGAGAACTGTATAACAGACTAATATACTAACTTACTTAACAGTTACAATTGAAATGTTTAAATTTACTTTATACATAAGTTTTAAATTAATTACATAACAATTTTAATGTTTTCCACTACGGTAGATAAATTTCAGCAAAATGTTCAATCAGTTTCGTTCTCGGGCCTTGTTTCCCCCAGAGTTTCATCATTTCAAAAATGGGTCACGTCTGAAAACTACTGAATAAACCTTCTTCTTTTTAAGATAATTTCGTATAACTGATCTCAAGTACAGGATAGTCAAAACTGACTCGAACCATCAACGTTGAGTTAGTGATTTCTAAATCAAAACGTGATTTTTCTGCAGGATATAAGTTGCTCATTATTGAAAAGAATAGAATAAAATATATTTTATTTTCTAAAAAAATACTCTTCTACCAGTATACCTATACGAATGTCGAAGCTAACGTAATTATTTGACAAATCTGTACTCATAACATTTGTCGTGGAAGAGAATTCTTTCATACAAATTGTGTTGCTAAATATTAGTTAGTACAAAAATATGCGCAGTAAGTAAATCGTAAAGAAACCTAAAAACCCACCCTTCGTCAATTGTTAAGATTACTATCCAGTTCTGTTATCATTGCTTCAATAGATCATCACTGCAAATAATGTTTGAGTCAAGGTAAAAAAGCATATTATGTGTCATACAATGTTAATTAAGGTTGTCGTTGTCACGCAATCATGACCTTCCCTACATTCGTTGCTAGTATCATGAAGGACGAATTTAGAATAAAAGCACTTCCTGTTGGCCAACGATGACATTTTGACGGGACTACGACGACAGGACTTGGTAAATATGTGCAACGTGGTATTGTGCGCTGTAGCCGTGCTGTTTTCAGCTGTTTTGGTATGACATTAGTTTCTTTACATTCGATTACTATCTTATAAGATATATGTAGTACATAAAATTAAGTGCCAATATTTCAAAAGTTAGCAAGTACCTACACGAATAACAACATAATGCAACTTGTATTTATAGGCTCTCGATAGAAAAATGTGTAACTAAATTCAAAATTGGATGTATAGTTTTGGACTCTTCGTTTTCGCGTCAGAATTTACTTTCGGAAGAATGAATTGGAGCGAATTTTATTTTAGAAACGTGTAACAAGTAGGAAATTGGTAGTTAAACGGTCAAACTATTTATCCCATATAGACAAACCATGTCCTAACATAGGTAATATGAAAGTATAGGACTTCCTCTGCGCTAAATTAAAAATTAATCAACAAACTGTTTTTTTATGTGGTAAAATCTAAATTATCGTATATCAGTTTCCAAAGTATCGTATAACTCTTAACTCTGTAAATTTGAAAATCGGTGTGAAAATATATTTGTTGTTATCAAATTAATATTGTGCAATGCTATGGGGTGAAAATAACTGTGAATATGCAAAAAATAGCATTATATTACTGAAATAAATTAAATTTGACAATACAATTTTAAAGTTCAGTGTTATTTTAGTCTTTAGGAAGATTCTATATTACTTAGTAAAATGTTTACAGTTGATAATCATTTTCAGTTTTGTGTGCTTTAATGTAGCCGACAATAATAGTCTACCTTATAAATACTCGTAAGTTCATTAATTCAGTATTTATTAAATTAGTTAATTAATTACGTTTAGTAACGCTAATGTCCAATAATCACTATTTTAATATTATTTGTTTCCTCCTCTTGATTTTATGTAAACTAATATAACCATTCACAAACATTAGTCGAGGTTGTGCATGAACACCTTTGACAGAAACCATTTACCAATTAAATTACGGAGTTTAAATTTAAAACATTAAAAAAAGATTTTAAACAATATTTCAAATCATAATGGATTTACATGATGAAAATATCGGCAACAGCAAGAAACTTGATATGTGATTTTATGAACTGGATTATTTTGTATTTTTTTGTTATTCGTAATACAGTATATATATATATAATAATGTATAATGTGAGAAAAAAAAAGATATTGAGCTGAAGAGAGCCCAAGCGCCCCACAGCACTAATGTCCAAAATAGGGGTCTGTAAAATATAATATACAATACTTTTTTAGCGAATTTCCCCTATAGAGAAGAAGCTATTACCCTAGTCGGCATGGTAAGACCTAGGCCCGGGACCATGATAACTTTTCGTTTTGAGGTCCCCAGACCCTAAAAACACCATTCGTTCGAAACTCTACATATATATATATATATATATGTGTGTGTGTGTGTCCGTGTGCATAACTCTCGTAAAAATGGTCCGATTTTGATAAAATTTGGTACAAACATGTAAAGCATTATTTATGACTTTAAGTTCGAAAACCAGACGGATCACCACGGAGGATCATCTCGAAGTGGTATTTTTGAAGGGTTTTGTAACCCAAAAATGGGTTTTTTGAAGTTTTTACATGTAATATTAAAAAAAGTCAAATTTTAGTTTTCGCCATTGGATTCAGCTTAAAATACACACAATTTGGTGTTTTGATCATTTCTCTACATTAATTGGTTACAGAGATATTGAAAGTGCTAAACACAGTACGTTGTCCAATGCTATTCTTATGGAGAATAAGAACAAAATTATACCTCGCTTATTTATGAACGTATACTAAGGAAACTTGGTATACGGCTTCATCTAGTTGCGGTCTATTGTTATTTGAACAAAAAACACAATTTTTACTGATAATTCCCTTAGCAGCAAACCTGCGTCCTCAGCCCCATGTTATTCTTCTGGAGAATAAGTAAAATGTAATGTATACCTTAATTATGAACATAAATTAATAAAATTTGGTATGTTTGTCCACCTAGTTGAGTTCTATTGATATTTGCATAAAAACCTATTTTTCGTGTTCCTTGTTGCAGAAAACCTGCGTACTCATCCTCCACGTTATTCTTATGGAGAATAATCAAAATTGTATATTTCGCTTATTTATCAATTTATATTGATGAAACTTGGTATGTGGCTTCACCTAGTTGAGTAATATTGATATTTACATGAAACTCCATATTTGTTGTTCCTTGTTGCAGCAAACCTGCGTACTCATTCCAATTTTATTCTTATTGAGAATAATTCAAATTTGATATATCGCTTATTTGTGAATATATTTTTATGAATCTTCGTATGCGGCTTTATGTGACATATATTTTGCATTGGAAATTCGCTGAGTACGCAGGTTTGCTGCGACGGGGGTAGTTGGTTTTCTCCACAATTGAATAAATTACAATATTTGCAACACCTCGATTATTTATAACTCAATTTCAATTATTTTAGTATCATTATATTTGTTATTCGATTCCCTGAAATAAACTTTTTTAGCGAATTTCCCCTATAGGGATGAAGCTATTACCATAGTCGGCATGGTAATACTTAGGCCCGGGACTATGATAACTTTTCGTTTCTAGGTCCCCAGACCCCAAAAACACCATTCGTTCGAAACTGTATATATATATATATATATATATATATATATATATATATATATATATATATATGTATGTGTGTGTGTGTGTGTGTGTGTGTGTGTGTGTGTGTGTGTGTGTGTGTGTGTGTGTGTGTGTGTGTGTGTGTGTGTGTGTGTATGTGTGTGTGTGTGTGTGTGTGTGAATGCGATAACTCTTGTAAAAATGGTCCGATTTTGATAAAATTTGGTACAAATGTGTAAAGTCCTATTTATGACTTTAAGTTCGAAAACCAGACAGATCGACCCATCCTTAGTGGTATTTTGGGTTTTTTTTACCCCAAAGATGGGTTTTTAGAAGTTTTTACATGTAATATTTAAAAAAAGTCAAATTTTAGTTTTCACCATTGGATTTAGTTTAAAAAAACACACAATTTGGTGTTTTGATCATTTCTCTACATCAATTGATTACAGAGATATTGAAAGTGAGAAACACAGTACGTTGTCCAATGTTATTCTTATGGAGAATAAGAAAAAAATTATAGGTCGCTTATTTATGAAGTATATTAACGAAACTTGGTATCCAGCTTCATCTGGTTGAGGTCTATTGTTATTTGCACGAAAAACGCAATTTTTACCGATAATTCCCGTAGCAGCAAACCCCCATGTTACTCTTATGGAGAATAAGTAAAATGTAATGTATCCCTTAATAATGAACATAACGTATTAAAAGTTGTTATTTTCGTTCACCTAGTTGAGTTTTATTGATATTTGCATAAAAACCCATTTTTTGTGTTCCTTTTTCTAGCAAACCTGCGCACTCATTCCCCATGTTATTCTTACGGATAATAATCAGAATGGTATATATCGCTTATTTATGAATATGTTGATGAAACTTGGTATGTGGCTTGTCCTAGTTGAGTAATATTGATATTTACATGAAACCCCATAATTGTTGTTCCTTGTTGCAGCAATCCTGCGTACTCATCCGCAATGTTATTCTTATGGAGAATAATTCAAATTTGATATATCGTTTATTTGTGAATATATTTTTGTGAAACTTGGTATGCGGCTTTATGTGGTATTAAGACATATAGTTTGCATTGGAAATTCGCTGAGTACGCAGGTTTGCTGCGACGGGGGTATTTATTAATTTGTTATCACTTACGGATGTATGTTTGCGTCACAAATTTATTTTTTGCTCGTTTTATATTCCGATTACCATCCAGCGTCAACTATTAAGGCAATACAAACTGTTTACAAAATAATTTATCATTTCTAAAAGTCAACTCAAGTGTACGACAATAAAACAATAAATTTTGAAAATATTTGGTTTGATTGTAACGAAAATTTGTTTAACCAAAGTTAATATAATGAGTAACACAAGAAAGGGTTAGGCCTACTTTTTTATGTGACGATTAAAACAACAACTTTTATTGAGAAATACAGTGATTCAATATTAGCAACTTAACGCGTTGCGGTCAACGAGCCTGCAATAGTAGAACGACCAACCTCTACACAAGTAAGTCACCCAGGCTGCATCGTTTTGTTGCAGGCTTATATTTAAAACTGGTTGACGTGCTTCTTGAAACAGATTTTTCACCGATTGTACGTTAGAGCCTAGGAAACCGCAAGTTATTTTTACAGTAGTACTCAATACACAGTACCGTAGTTTAACTGATTCACTTGATGAATATGGTACTTTAAATTTTGTTAAGGTTAATAAAGTCTTAATCAAGGATATTCTCTTTGACATTTTTGCATTTTGAGGCTATTGCGATGAACCGAGAAAGGTAGAAATATATAAAATCCTATAATAGATAAGGCTTTAAAAATAAGTTGTATCCCTAACTGGCTAGGTAGGTTGTGGTTAGTGTGTTGTACTTGTAATCCAAGGTCGCCGGATCAATCCTAAACAAAGTCTGAAAATGTTGTGAAGGTTCGTTACTGCCATTTGTTATGAACTATTAATTAATGATCCTTTCTCAAAAAGGTCAACCTAAGTATCAAGACCAGGTTTCAACCTCTTCCTACCAAAATGTTAAACAATTACATCAAAAACACTAAACAGGTCAAAAGTCAGATTTAAAATTAAACACATATTTTCTCCTTACTTGTTAAAAATAAAAATCAATTCCAACACAGACACGTATTTTGGGTTTTTAAATTTTTATTTTGATGTTAAAGTTGAAGGGTGGAAAATTAATAAAGTGTGAATTTGTCGTCCTGAAAATGAAGGAGAGTAAGTAAACCATTAAGAAACTTAAGTTCACCCTCTTGAATTAAAAAAAAAAACAAAAACTAGATGGAAATGTGTTGACCACACGGAAAAAGATACATGAGCCGAGCAAAAATTATCCCTCTGTGCCATCACTAAAGGGAAGTGAAATAACCTTATTAACTATACTACTGTAACCTAGTTTTATTACCTGACCAACTGGTTGGTTGTATATAAAAAAAATCTATAATATTGTATAAAGGTTACACCCATAAGGCTCATGAGATGCATATTCCCAAAACTTGGTTTTTCATACTGTTTGTACTAAGCTAATTGGAGAAAAATTGGACATACACATTTAAAATCAGCTTCTAAAAGTATTATTGTATGATTTTAAGGCAAGGCCAGTCAATAGTTTGTCTTCTCATGCTTCTATGAGCCCTACATTCCCTATGAGCCCTCGTATGATAAAGTTTGGATCTTGTTTAAGTGACAGAATTTTAGAATCCCAGTGTTACCGGGAGTATTGAATTTTGGTTTAGATTCCACCTTTAACTCGGTAGTTCTTGGTTGTGCTTAGTTAATAGTGGCCTGGATATATAAAAAAAACTAGTCATAGCCAATAGCCTCACACTACTCACTTCGCTCAAAATTCATCCATTTCACCTTAAAATATGCACATGTTTGTGTTGGCGTCCTACCTTGTGATAAACTGTAGTGATTTTGATCTAGATCAATGGAGCTGAGATGGACCATATGTTGAAGTATTCCTCAGCATCAGGTCATGGCAAGGGAGGCAGAAGCTTGATCTACGACCAGGTAGCAGGCTGGGATTCCGAGACAGTGGTGGAGGCAGTGGGAGAGAAGCTTCCCCGCGGTGTGGTGTCTGACGGGAGGTTCCGTAGAGCAGCGCAGATGCCCTCCAAGCCTGAAATGCCCCAGGCCCCGCAGGGAATGCCGCAAATGCCCCAGGCCCCACAGGGCATGCCCTCCCCACCATCTCCACGTGGGATGCCCTAGTAGAGATCAAATACAAGTGGAAATGTGATAATGGGAATTAAATAAAATTTGATTTCAACTTTGTTGAATAATTGATAAATATGTCAGTGTGTGGATGAATATTGCCTGACTAAGTTGTGTTCATTAAAAAAAAAAAAAAAAACTTATGATAAAATGTCAAAACATTATCTAATTATTGAGTCGGCCTTCTGCTTTGTTGACAACAATTATATAGAAAGCTCGAGTAAACTGTGCAGAAAGATTCCCAGGATGAATTTTAAACTGGTATACACTAGTTATGAGGTCAACACTGGGTGCAGCAAATGCATGTGTTTAGTCCTGTGGATATCCCATTATTACAAGCTTCCCCTACACCTTCGTCCCTCCTTGTTTGTAGATAGCAGGGGACGGAATATCTTACTCAACGGCCCTAGCTGTACAGTGTACATGGCTACCAGATCCCACCTCACCTTTTCCATTGTGCTGATTCCTTTCCTTCCAGGGGCGGATCCTAGGGGGGGGGCGTAGGGGCGGTCGCCCCACCCAAACCTAAGAATTTTTGTGCTTTATTTTATTATTCAGGCATACGATGAAAGTTTGAATAAATCCGAATGAAAATGTAAGCATCAAAAACCTCCCGAAACCCCGTTTATTGGTTCCGAGAATCAAATTTTGCCGCTCCCATCTACAAGTTTACATTAAAACTCAAACTAACCAACCTAAACGTTTCTTTAAATGAAATAAAATACACACCATTATACAGGTGAAATTTTAAACTTCCATTTTGGTATATAACACATTACTTAAATCTATATGTTTAACCTAAAAGCGTCTTACAAAAACATGGATATTCCCGAGTATCGCAAAGTTGTTGCAGTTTTGCCAGTTGACAGACCAAAAATGCAGTGTTTTCAATATGGTCTAGGAGGTAAATTTTAGCAGCAAAGGTTGCTACAATCGTATTCAGTGATTATTGTTTACTGGATTTCGCCTGCCTACCGTCGCGTCGTTTGCTATCAGCGGTGTTTTGTTTACAGGTTAGGTTTGATTTTTGTTTAAAACCGCGTAATCCGTTGCTAGGCAATAAATATCCAGTGGCTAGGCTAGAAGCAAAAGTGCCTCGAATTATACGTAAAGAAATCAGAGGAAACAAAGATTAAATTGCGTCCAAACAGAAGCTCATACGCCAAGTATTATATTTTGTAAAAATGTGGTACGACATTTTAATTTTTCGAGTGGTTGACCTTGGCTGTCAGCCTCATTCCTAATTGTATCTTCGTGTAGTATAGTTCAGTATTGTAGATTTCAAATACATTTTGTAAATAGTTTTTCGCGTGGGTAAATACTAAAATAAATTGTTTATTTATACATCTTACTTGTTCTTAGACGCCTACAGATGACGTAGAAAAAAGTATAATGCCTAAATATTTTATTTTTATTTACGGTCGTAGAACTAAAGTTAATTTTTGTTTAGCTTGTTTATAAAGTTAAGATTGTTTTTTCTTGAGTACAAGGTTATTGATATATTATGTTAACTTACTTTCATTCGTTGTATAATTTCATATAGTTAAAAACAATAATGGGGGTGCCAGGGAAGGGGGAGGGTAACTTTCGGTAACCCCAAACATGACCTCTGGATCCGCCCTTGATCCACCCTTGTTTCCTTCCGGTGTCCTGCGCAAAATTCCTACATGAAAATAAAGCTCTGTCAGGATTTTATAATCTACCAGTCTAACATCTAAGATCTAAGTAACATAACATGAATGCAATATGTTTAGGTAAACAAACTGTTCTAAATCAAGTACAACTGGGCCTAAAATGTAACCTTTTAACAATGTACAAAATTGTTAAAGCATCATATTTTATTTATTGGCTTTCCCTTGTCATATTTGAGTGGTCATTTAAGAAATGATTGCAAACATTTTCCATCACTGATAAGGACATTTTCCAACAACCAGTGATGGAAAATGTACGTACTAATTTCTGAAATAACATAAACTCTACATAAATAATAACTCTAAATAACGAATTTTAAACAAAGCATACTTGGGTTATCCAAAATTATACTGTCACTACTAACACCACTGTAAAGTTCAACACCGTTTTTCCTGTATAAGTGGTTATAATTAGACCCAACTCGAGGTCTTTCCGTGGTACTGGCTAAAGAATCAGTCGGTCTTAGTCAGTAACAAGGCTACACAAGACATCTCACTCATTCTACCCGTTCTTCATCATTCATTTATATTCACCTTAAAATACGTCCTAGTTGTGTTGGCGTCTTAAAAAATAGATAACAGAAGAGAGGTGTCCACTGAAATATAATGCTGGTGGAGTTCAAAGGTAAAAATAAATTAGAAGCTCTGATATGGTCACTCACGCAAGGCATACCACGATTCGTACTCGTGGTCTCATGTTGTCCGCAGATGGTGCTGTCAACATGTATTGTAAACTAGAGAATGAGGAATATTATATAGTAGCTAATGTGAAGCGATATCCTCTGGCCATGGGGAAGTGCTTGAGGATCAAAGGTTACAAAGCTATCAAGGTTTGGTTTCACATCTGTTAGACCCTTTGTATGACTATTTTCAAGATGGAAGTTGTGGAATTGTGTGTTCTCATGCGAAAATCATCATAGCAGAATGATTGTTGTCAACATTAAATGTTCCTTTTCTCCTTACCCCCTCCCATAACCCTTGATTCTCTATCAGACCACACAAAATATCCTCATTCTCTCTACAGAAAAACAAAGGTGAATGAGCAAAGCTGATTTCCCTGAGCAAAATAATCAGCTAAAGGCTAAAGAACATAAACAAATTGTTCTCCATGCAATCAAGAATGAAGAAAACTTTGTTATTACAAATGTATTAAATATATTATGTACATTGAGAACCTTGCCATGTATTAAAGAAAATTACATGAACTAATTATACACAAAATTTAAAACTTAAAACTAAATGCATGATTAATTTAGTATTTATAACTTATAGAAAGCAATAAATTTTGTAAATCATTAATCATACATCCCAACTTAATCCAATATTTTATAAAGTGAATGAGAAATATTTAGGCTTAATTAATTGTTTTTAACACACTTCATAACAAATAAAATAAATTATTATAGTATAAATCACTCAAAGAAAACATAAAAAACGTTCTCAGTTTTTTTTAACTTGTTGAAAATAGAGTATAACAAGATAGGATATTATAGTCTTGGCCAAATCATTAAATTTAATAAACATTTGTGTAAAGTTCATATTTAAAAACTCTTACTTTTGGATTTAAAACTTCAAACTGGTAAATTTTTCTTAATAATAATTCATATCATTCATTTAAATTAAAAACATGAAACTATGATGTCTAAACCTAATATTTTTTAAACATATCTATCAGGATCCTTAAAATTTATATTGTAGCTTATTATTTAATAAAACACATTAAATTAGCTTATACAACTCATTAAACAAAATAAATAAAGGCTGAGATAAAACTATTTAAAAGTGGGTAGTATTTACAAAAATAATATGCAAATTTATAACAATTATAAGAAAGAAAACTGTATAAACATTATAATAGACGTAATCCTATTACAAATTTACTTGAAAAAAAAAACAGAAATAAACTGAACTCCAGATATATTAGAACTAATTAAATATAACATTTACAAAAAAATTAATACTGATGTATTGTTAAAGCTAGAGTATCACTAGAATAGAATAGCTATGTATATAGTAGCTAGATTTGATAATAATTATTACTTAATTGTGGCTCAAGCTCAAGTTTCAATAAAGCTTTACAAAAAGCACCATCACAGATAGTTTATCACATGTTCTACACACAGTGTGATGTTCTATATTGCATTGAGAAATAAAACAGGTTTTAACACTTTAATTTACATTTTATTGTTGCAATACATTGCATTGCATTGCTACATTTACATTGCATTATTAAAATTGTGCCAGCCAAGCATGATATTTGTATTATATTTTTTACATTAAGAGTCTTCATCTCCGGAAACTGCTAGAAGACACCTTGGAGTTGAGTACCATAAAAGTGCTTTTAAGTCTCCAGTCTACCCTACGGAAAAATCTACGTCACCATATGAAAATACATTGCTAAGATTGGAAAAAGGGGTATTGCGGAGGTCCGCAGGATTTCGGTTTGAGGCTACGATATTTATGTTATTATCAACACACTCTTAACAGAATATGATAGAAGAATATTAGTTCTACTGATGCTATTTATAGAATTTAACAATAATGTTTTCGTCTTTAGTTGTTGTAGTTTGAAAAAGCTAATATCTTTACATTTAAAAGAGCTTGTAAATGAAACTCAATTAAAAAGAATAAAACAGTAAAAAGATACATTAGGCATTATCCTTTCCTAATGTCATTGAATTTTTTTTATATCAAATACTCGTTCATTTTCAAGATAAGCTCGTTCGCTTCGCTCACTCACCTCCCAGAAGAGTTTGAGTTGCCATTCAAGTAGATTTGTTATTTCCGTAATGAACATATGTTTATGCCTTTCAAGTATGTTTAGATATAATCCTTGTTAACAACTGTTTGGTGTAACTAAATCAAATGAACTTTCATCAAATTAATGGGAACTTTGAGGGCCAGTGAGACAGAACCCTTAGGCCGGATTAACAATTCTCTTTAATAAAAACCTTGTCCTGACATTAACAAACACAACAAAAAATAATTATTCAATTTGGTGCACTCATTCTCAAGTTATGGCGTGACCAAGTGAAATAGGGATTTATTTTTATATAATATTAAGATTCTGTAAGCGAAATTGTTAAGTCAAAATTGTGGGAGTTTGGTGAATTGCAGGATGATGGGAGAGGGATCAAATTAAAGGTCTTGATCCCAGGGACTCGGGAAAAATAGCAGTATTTCTAAAAAATTACCAGCAAATGAGAAATAACGTAAAACATTCCTCATAAAAAAGCATGGGGATTTTAAAATGTCTGCTTTGTTTGAATTAAAACATGTGATTAAGTGTATATTTTGTTCACGAAGTGACATATGTGACTTAAATTAGTTTATATTCCTCATCATGTATAGAGTAAAAATATCAAATGAGACAGAGTATTTGAGAAAAGTTAGGGGCTATGGCCCCTTCAAGCCACTTGTCTTTAATATCATCCTTTAACGTTAATTAATGGGTTTATGTAGTGGCTATAAAGTGAAATCCTGCAAACCCTTGTGTAGTGCTGCATGGCAGGGGAAGACCAGAGTCTTGACTTTCAGGACACATTACACTTCATCAGCTTGTCTAATGAATTTGGTTTGACAGTGTCAGTTTAAAGTTTATGTAGTCTTTTAGATAACACCTTTACTGAACCACCAGTCTGTGAGACCAAAGCTGAATGTTATATTTCTGAGTGGCATTCCAATTTGAATTTTCTGTCTCACTGTTTACCTAGCTTCTCACCCCCTCCCTAAATGTCCTCTGCCTTCTTTTTTTATTGTCAGACCAAGTGATTAATTGGACTGTAATATTTTGATGAAATTTTTGGAAATTCGGTCTCGTGTACCAGGCAGCTCTTATATTGTAGTACAGTTTGACTATGGGATTCACATATGCCGGTCTCTCAGACCGGGTGGCTCTATTAAAGTTATGTAAGACAAGGCTCGGGAACATTTTAGAAGTTTGAACTTGCTAACTACTTTATAGAACAGTTTTAAATGTTGAAAAACCGGCAAACAAAATCGGACAATTAATCACTATTGTTTTCTGGCTGTTTCCCTCTAGTGTTTACGACGATCCCTCTAGTGTTTACGACGACCCCTCTAGGGTTTATAACGATCACTCTAGTTTTCCGACGATTCGTCTGGTGTTTATGATGATCGCTTGGAGAATCTCAGCTTGATGGGTTTCACCGAGGCCGTCACGATGCTCTTGGGCGAGATCTCCATGGGGATGGGAGTGTCAACTGTGATGTTCAGCTCGTAGTTGGATATTATCGTGCTCAGTCCTGCCTTCACCTGCATCTTTCCGAATCTCATACCTGAGAATTAAAATAAAAGGTGTTTTTTTAAGTGTTGCAGAAGTACCTAAGAAAATTATTATTAGTACTTGTTCAAAGAAAATGAAACTTTTCTGGTCTCAGAAATTGAACCGTTTAATCATGGTGTGTCTTTTAATGCCTACAAGTTAGAACGCAGCATGCTGAGAACAGGGGATTGAATAGCCATAGATTGAATTTTCACCTATGTTTACTCCTAATGTTTGTTAACATTTTTTGTTACTGAAAATGTTAGCGCTGGCTGATAGACTTTTTAGAAATTAAAATCGAGTTCGTAAAAGCTGAAAACCTAAATTGAAGTTCTGGCTTTGACATTCATTCCTACTACTCATTCTTCTTAGAAATATCTTTCCCTCAAAAAAAGAATTGTTAGAATCTGTCTAGTAGTTATCTCAGAATTTTTCTGGAAAAAACACAGTATTTTTAAGTATGTAGAATGAAAAATGAGTTCGCACGCAGCACGCTGACGTGAGGGAAATGAATTTCCACATAAAAAACTATAAAAACTCAAAATCAGTTAAAAACATAAATTTACTCCAATTTTCATTCAAATCTGAAAATATTGATTTTTTGGCTGTTCTGATGCTCCTGGTTTCATTTTCCTGCAATGCTAGGAATACAATATTGTGCATTATAAGGTTAGGAGAAGGTCCAGTCAGGCTTGAAATTAGGTGCGAAGTTACCGGGGGTGATACAAATAACCGACACGTGAATAACATGCTTTTATAATATAAAAACCCCATAAGACAACATACTGTGTTTGGTCGATACACATTTTCGCTAATAACTCGGTAAATATTTGTGCTAGAATGAAGAGAGAAGGCTTAAAAGTTTTGTCACACTTATTCCCATCTTTTAACATGCATTAATTTTAAATCCAGGGCTTTTCTGACCCTTTTTGGGTCCAAAAACTCGAAATTTGAAAGATTAATCCCTAAAAAAGGGGTTTAGAGTTTTCCGATTGTTTTGCCCAACGAACTTGTCCAACAGATTATAGAAAGGAACTTCCCTACCAAATTTGAAGTAAATCGGACAAAAAATTTGACCGCTAGAGGGCATACACACACACACACACACATATATATATATATATATATATATATATATATATATATATATATATATATATATATGTCTATGTATATATATATATGTCTATATATATATACACATATATATAGATATATATATACATATATATATATATACAATTTTGAACGACCCCCAAAAACGTGTTCAGGGGGTCACGCTAGGAAATTCTATGGTGGTCCCGGGCTTAAGTTTCACCGTGCGGGTCATGCTAATAGTTCACTTTCCATAGGAAATTCACTGATAACAAAATAAAGGTGTAGAAATCAACTGCCTTTTTGAGTTTCAATTGTGTGTGCTTTATTGTTATAGTTTACTGGGCTTTTCAATGTGTGTGGCGCCTGGTCTGCAGTTCAGTAATGACTTTCTCCCTCTAAGCTTCTTTGTACCGCCTTACCAATCTACATTTATTTGTCAAAATACGTTATGACCGTTGGAAGGAATCGAATGGGGGTGGTATTCACTATCTCTAGACTAACACTACCTCCCCTCAGGGACTTCATCTCAACTATTTTATAATTACTTTTAAAGACTTACAATTTTGCAGAGGTAAATAATTATTGTAAACGGTTATTGTTATTACTTGACCCAGATATACTTATAAGTACTATGTTTAAAAAAAAGATTATTCCTAGAAACTTTATAACAATTACAAAACAACAAAAATCCAACTATTTATACATCAAACCAGAAACTGAATATTAGAGGAAAGTGTAGTTTGTGCCAAGGCCACACCCAGCCAGTTAATCACTATAATTACAGTAACGTCAAGGACGTGGCCGTGATGCTACCTAATAATCTTCTCTCCTAGGGCAGGACTCAGATCTGGGTTTTACATCTCACGTTGTCATATTGGCTACGGCTGAGATTTTCTTCTAAAATTCTTTACTCTGCTCAAGTTGAATCCCGAAACAGCCAGTAAGGAAGAGCAGTAATTTTGTCTATCAGAATAAAAGGTCCTTTAAAAGGAAACAAAAAATATATATACCAATTAAAAATATTTACTATTATTTGACAAATAATTTTGTTTTATTATTTATATGTTTAAAAGATTACTTCTGTTTAAATTAAATGTAGTTGTTTATTTGGAGCTTGCATTTGTTGGTTCTACAAAATATTTGCTTTTTATATTTTAGCAATGATCTCTTGATAAATAAACTTTCGGAAAGTGCTAAGTTTAGCAAACGCCAACCAAACACACGGCCTTTTGACATTGTTTTAATGTGTGTTGGTACCATTTTGAAAACAAAAATGGATTTATTTTGGTAAATTATAAAATTTACCAAATTATAAAAAACTAAATGTAATGTAAAATGCATAATATAAAATAAACATTTTTATTTATTTAAAAAATATTTAATTGTTAACAAATATGAAGTTTTTAAAAATAATAAAATAAAAACTATATAAGACATAAGGCAAACATTAAAAAAACTTCACACCAAGTGTTATCTAGGTTTTAAAAGTGTGAAATGATTATTTGGGCAGTATTAGCTACCATGATTTCTGAATCGTACAAAGAAAAACATGGAGCAGACGTTTTTAGGAGGTATAAAAGCTTTCTGCATTTTAGCCGTACATTTAAGAGTGATTTGAAAATTCCCATGTTATTTAGAAAGGATACCTAACCAGTTATTTAAAATAATGCATTATTACATTACTTTACATTTGTTAATACTAATCCAATCAGCTTGCGAATCATTTAATATAGTTTTTTAATCGTTGTTTAATTTTATGAATGTATACATTCAGTTATAATTTAGTTTGTTCAAAAATATAACTAATCATTATATAGTTTATGGTTTTATTTAAGTTTTAGTTTGTATATTTTAGTCATATTATTTTACATTAAGTTTATTATTTATTAGTAGGTAACAATAATAAGCAGTGAGATGCTTAACAGTGAGATGAGTTTATCCACACTCATTTCCCTGTTAAACTTTTATCATCAATTAATTAAAAAAAATAAGTGTTTTGGCTAGGGAATCCAATCCCGGGATCCTGTATTCCAGGATCCCGCCAAATGTTACTGTTTCTCCAATCCCGGGATTCAAATGCCGAATCCTGGGATTTTCGGGATTGCTAAATTGTCTCAAGTTAGCAATACTGTTGATGTTTCTCACTGATGGAACCACAATAAATCACTGTAAAACCACTTATAATAAAGTTATAAATCAAAACTTCTAGATTTAATAATGTTTTTCTTTCTTATATATTAACTATAGGTTTATATTTTTATCCAATTTCTTACAGTCTCTTGAAACAATCAGAGTTTACCTGAATAGGGTAAGTGATGTTTGTCAGATAATTATGTATTTTTATGATAATTGGTCTTTTTTATTTTTCTTAAGAACAAGTTTAGTTTGTTTTGATCCCAATATAATAATAAGTAAATTAAATTCATTAAAATAAAACATTGGAATTTTTTTAAAGTAATATTTACTTGATTAATTTTAGAGCGTTTACTAATTTCTACATGATTTTATTATGAAAGTACTATGTTTATTGAAAGGATAGTTGTTTTTTCTAGTTTTCTTTTTATCAATTAGGATTGATTCATAACTTTTCTAAGTTAATAATTTCATTCATCTGCAGTTGCAGCTACATTAAAAAAGTACTTCTACTTCTATTTTTTAGGTGGAAATATTTGTTCATGGATTTTTTGTAAGAGTTTTTCTGTCAATTTAAATCCATATCATAGTGTTAAAACCCAAACCTTGATTTGCTTTATTAGTTTATTGCGTACCTGAAGCCCTACCCAATGTGAGACCAAACATAATACAGTAGTACTAATAGTGTAATACGGATGTTAATCTTTCTCCGTTGATCATTTGTGCTATTTAAATAATTGTTTTGTATTTTTAATAAACTAAATAGTATTCATTAACTATAATTATCATCAACATATACAAAAGTACACTTAATCACATATTTTTCCAAACTTTTTGTTAATTACGGCCAATCCCGGGTTTGGTACCGGGATCCCGGGATTTTTTCCAATCCCGCAATCCCGGGATTGAAAATATCGTCTGGGATTAATTCCCTAGTTTTGGATCATATAACTTTTTAATAAAAAATGTCCAAAACATATCCATGGAATTATTATTTTTGTAATTACTGTTTGGATGCTGTTTTTGTAAGACATTTTGTTCAGTATTATTAGTGTAGGTTTTTGTTGCTGTTGTTTAATACACATTCTTCAATTAAGTTTTAAAAAAGCAGCAATAATTTAAATGTCTGGACAAATACTGTGGCATCCAGCCATATATACAGACAGACAGATCTACTACAAGGATTTAAATTTAGTTTATAGATAGCTTAAAATAATACATTTCTGATAGGAAAACCGGTTATACAATTTTGAAAACATAAATACACCGATTATCATGTACGAAGTGAAAGATTTTTGCCCTTTATACTCTTTAAGAGAGTAAAATGTAAAACTAATTGGTTTTTAACTTACCAATGCAGACACGTGGACCTTCTCCAAAAGGCAAGAAGGAGTAATGGTGTCTACTCCTGATGTTCTCTTCTGTAAACCTTTCCGGGTCGAACTTAAATGGATCAGGGTATATCTCTGGATCATGATGAATAGCATATGTTGGAATGACAACCTTTACATTGCAGTCCAAAGTTACATTTGTGTCTGGCATTTTATAAGGCTCGACACACTTCCGAATCAGAACTGGGGCTGATGAATACATTCGCAGTGTTTCTGAAACAATAGAAAAAGTAAATTTTATATTTTATTTTTTCTTCAAAGTATTGGAGTTTTTTTTATTTATTCTTAAAGTTTGATAAGAAAAGTTATACTTAAATGTATATATGTATTCTTGAGTGTCTCGAGTCAGTTGACAGAAAATGTAATTTGCAAAAGTTTAACCTAGAAACTGTTTCTAGGCTAAAACAGTTGGCTGTATGTCCTTCTACCTGAACAGTAATAAAATACCAAACAATAATCTCTTTGTTCTTTCATATTATACAACAAATGGGTAATTAGTATACATTTTTTTAAACATTATTTTGACGCAGATATTTTTACAATGTGGAAATCAGTTCCTTATGCTAAGAGTACAGTACATAAACAATAAATTGCACACTGATTGTTTCGTACTTGTGTTTGCTTTGAAAAAAAATATACAATTGAAATCTTATTATAAGATGTTATATAGAATCAAAAAACTCTTCTAACAAGTATAAATTAAAAAGATCTTTTAAAATTCTAACTTAATCACAAAATTTAAAAAAATATATTTTTTATACACAAGCAGCACACTAAATTATACCTTTCTCTCTTTAAATATAGTCAAATTTTTAAAAATGAAACTGCTTCTAGCAAATTCCCCTATAGCATTGGGTTTATATCTACTAGAGGGGACACCTTATGGGAGCCAAAGTGGGTAAAAGCAGTGCTGCGATTTAGCGTCATATTAAGATAAATAACGTGATCTGCGGCGTCGTTAGGCTGAGTAACTCGTCCGCCGTACCTGACCTGTGTAAACAAAATATTACTTTGATGACCATTACAAAAAAAGGTTTAATTAAAGGTTTTAAAATTCCTACGTAAACATTCCTAACAAATATGATTAACAAAACCGCAACAGTCCCTGGCGGCGTGAGTAGGGAACTAGGTCAACAAATCTCTCACATTAATTTGCATTGCGTGTCCCCTCTAGTAGATATAAACCCAATGCATATAGGGAATAAGCTATTACTGTTGACAGCATCGTAAGACCTAGGCTCGGAACCATTTTAAATTTTCATTTTGAGTTCCCCAGATGCCAAAAAAGCCATTTGTTCAGATTTGTTTGAACAAATTTGTGTCCCTAAAATGTCCAAATTGTTGTTTGTGATATAACTTTATGAAAAAAGGTCCAATCTTGATGAAATTTGATACAAACGTTAAAAGCAGCATTATGATACTAAGTTCATAACCTAGAAAGATCCACCATCCGAAAGGAAGTTTTTTTGGAGAACTTGTACCCAAAAATATTGATTCAAAAAATATTGAATTTGAGTTTATACCTTTGGATTTAGTTTAAAAAAATAAACAATTTATTAATTTGAATCATTCCACAACTAAACACTCGGTCAGTTGAGTTCATAGGAGAAAAGTATATTTTTGATTTTAAAAAATGTAGGTGAACATAACAAAAGTTCACTGCTACTTTCCTCACCATTAAGTACTTGCTCCATATAAGTCATCTCCTGTAGAGCCTGGTAGGTGATTTTCCCATCATGGTTCTCCAGGACTTCATCAACCTCCCGTCTTAACCTCTCCTGGATGTCAGGGTTACGTGCAAGCTCATACAACACAAATGTGGTGGTGGAAGAAGCAGTTTCGAACCCAGCGGCAAAGAAGACAAATGTTTGAGCTGCCATTTCTTTCAAGGTCAAGACTGAAACATTTTCATATTTACCCTTTATTTCATATAACAAATATTACTATCAAAGGTAGTAGTAGGGAGCAGCCAATAAGCCTAGTTACTAAGTATGATATACTGCTCCCCAGACAGCATACGACGTCCATCGGTTGTCCGTTTAAAATCCGAAATTTCCAAGGATATCCGTGGGACATTTGGGACATCTCGTGGATAAGCAAATATTATCCTGAACATCTGTTATTGCCTGGGACATACAGGATATCCTATGGATATCCGTAGGTTGCTGTCTCTAAGTTGTCCGTTTGACAAAATTCATGGTATCCTCAGGAAATCCACGAAATCCTCCATTTCATAAAGCACATTTGTTTAAAAAATATTTTCTTACCGGCTAAAGAGACCTTATTATACAATGTCCTGTTCGGCAACAAGGAGAAAGGCTTCCTCACCCTACACATATTGCAGCAGGTAGCGTCATCCTAAAAACATTGAGGCTTCCAGCAGAGTATTTCTATTTAAATAAATCTTATTTGTTGGTTTTTTTTCAGTTTTATTCCCACGTGTTTCAGCTTAAGTTTATAATATTAGTATGAGCATGATTTTTTTCAATAAAGAAACTCCTACATGGTGCACAGTTTAGCTGGTGTTCGTTAGCTATAAACCGCCCGACCGATTCCTTTCTCCTCGTTGTCGGACAATAACAGTGAAAATCCATATAAATGGTTATTATTATAATTGTATAATAAAGGTTTTATTACATGATTTACTATAAGTTACTTATCTGGTAGTCTACTAAAAATTATTATTTGAATTATGTTTATTCCAGTTCTATAACGTTTACATATATAAATATATATGTAACGCCAATACAACAACTGAAAAATAGTAACTTTATAGTTTTGTTCAAGTCTTGTAGGATGTATAACTTAAGTAGACTCATAGGTAATTTTTAAATCCCAGCCCGTAACCATAGATTAAGCATACCGAGTATACTTTATCTATGCCGTAACCTACAGTTATTATGAGTTGGAATAGCCGAGAATGGAAAGATTTGTCTAAAAGCCTTATCATAAAAATATGTTTAAGCTTGTGTTATTTGTACCAACAAAGTGGTTATATTTTATGGTAACAGTTATATGTATAGTGACCCTCCTAAATATTATTTTCAAATCTCAATTAGATATTGGCCGACAAGATACTGAAAATATGAAAAATGGATATGTTCTGAATTAGCTACCTATTTAACATTTAGGATTTTCTAAAGTAATACCATACATTAAACATACTAAAGAGTATGCTTATGGTAATGCACTATAATTACAAAGAAAAAACAGGTATCCATAATGTTTTGTTTCATTATTGTTTCTAAGCATATGATAAGCTACTTACCATGTTCTTTGGAACTTTGATTCTTGCTAACTTGAGTGTCATCATCCAAAGAAGCATTGTTTTTCACTTTGATGAGGAGATCTATGAAGTCATTCCTATTGACATTATTATCCTCCCTGTATTTTACTGTGGTTTCGGTTAATTTCAAGATAAAATCTTTTACTCTATTGTCTGTCAAAGTCATGCGAAATAGGTTTGCTGTTACCGGAAATGTTGACATAAAAAACCGTTTTAAGAAAAGCCATTTTGACTGTTTAAAAATTAATTGGCTGATATCAAAAATGTCAGCGTTGGAATCTTGTAATGTGTTAACATCCAACCCAAAAGCACAAGTGGCGATAATGTCGAGGGTGAACCGACTCGTCAGGTCTTTGACATCTACTATTTCATTGTTCAAAGCCAAAGGCTCAAGATGTTTTTTGAGTTGCTCCGAGCATTTCTCTATTAGGGTGTACATCTGTTTCATCTTACCAGAAGTAAAGGTTGGTGTTAACTTTGTTCTCATTTCCTTCCATTCTTTTCCTTCCATGGCAAATAAATGATTTGCGAGGAAGTCATCAGAAGTTTTTGGAGGCAAGGGACGATCCATGAAGTGAATAAAGTCCTTGGTTATGATTTGCTTAGCAATGTCTAGATCCGTAACGATTAAAGTTGGCTTACGAACCTCATATATCCCTCCATACTTGTTGGCTTTGAACTTTTTATAGTATCTTTCATAAAATTCGCCTAGATGTGTTCTCGCCAAGATGAGATCCTTGCTGTTTCCGAAGGGGAAGGAAGGCAGTTCATGCAGAATGCCCTTCTGTTTCCAGTAGTTGTAGGGACTCGTAATGTAGGAGTAGAGAAGGCCAGCGATCGTGGCAATGACTAAGGTTGCTTGGACCAAAACCCCTTCCAGAGTCCATTCCATCCTATAAACGGATATAAATTTTAATGCTTTGTAATGTTGAATTATTATATTTCTCATTTTAAAAATCCAACAGCTTTTTAAAATAAGCTCGATACAATTTCATTTGAGTAACAATACCCAACTTGAATATACATTAAAATGTTTTACTTTATAAGCTTTTATTTTCAATTGTGTTTTGAGAAAGGTATAGTGGAATTTTGGTTTATGGTAGTTCAATTTAAATTTAGTTGTGACGATTAATCTAAATGCTATTCTAAAACTAATAGTGAACTGATTACATATTTTGGTCAATTTTCATAGCTATAGTTGAATTCCTTTTAGATTCATCCTTGTGACCTCATTGGTTATAGGAAGAATTGAATTCTAAATAGGTTTCTTAACCTATTTAGAAACCTATTTAGTCTTGAACATAGTCCAGGGGCTAATGGAAATGGATTTGAAGAATTAAATTGTTCACTTAGCATCATTGAGATTACAAAGACAAACCATTAGACATCAGAATATTGTATACGGAATGTTATAAAATATTATTTAATATAAATATAATGTACATAACCATAAACATTAAAATGTATAGTAAGTAATCAAATAAGTGACCTTTACTCAAGCTTTAAGTTGTTTTAAAAATTTCATATTTAATATAAAATTATGAAACAAAGATAAATGTTAGTCATTATAATTTATAGTCCCCCTTTTTATATTTTTGCCCACCCCCCCAATTTTATATTCTTGCTCCCCCCATTTTTATTTTTTCCCCACCCCTCAATTTCATATTTTGCTCCCTCCCTCTTCGATTTTATATTTTTTTATGTTGCCCCCCTTCATTTTATATTTTTGCCCCCCCCGATTTTATGTTTTTGCTCCCCCCCCGATTTTTATTTTTGACCCCCCCTCTTCGATTTTATATTTTTATTTTATGTCCCCCTCCATTTTATATTTTTGTCCCCCTTCCCGATTTTATATTTGTACTCTCCCCCAATTTTTATTTTTGCCCCCCCTCCCCCCGACTTTATATTTTGCTCCCCCCGCCGATTTTATATTTATGCTCCCCCTCCCCCTTCCACGATATTTTTTTATTTCTTTGTACTTGAGTTCTTTTATTTCTAAAAGCGAATCCAAAGTGTTACGTGTACCGATTTTGAGTCGCAAACCTCACGCTGTTTACTACCCGACAGAGTTCCTCGACTTAGCTGAACTATCTGCCAGTATAATTCGTTAACTTTGATTTAAGTGTATATTAAACGCGTAAAACATAATTTTAATATTGTAAAATAATGTGGATTGTTA
Source organism: Allygus modestus (assembly GCA_963675035.1). Classification (NCBI taxonomy): domain Eukaryota; kingdom Metazoa; phylum Arthropoda; class Insecta; order Hemiptera; family Cicadellidae; genus Allygus; species Allygus modestus. Next base: position 45,778,351 of record OY776115.1, on the reverse strand, counting down.
TTTGCTTTAGTTAATCTACCATTTATATACAACCCGTACGAAGGACGGGTACACAGCTAGTAATTTATAAAATAAGGTATTTTTATTGAACTAACATTGACTTTTCATTTATATACTGTGCAGTATAAAATGATCCTTGATTTAAAAAAGATTTCTGAACAAGGTAACGTTCATAGGCAATATACATTCAAGAACAACAAAAACCTCAAATAAATTAAATTGTCTCTTAATCTAAATAAGAAAATGAACAGGACATGATTGTTTTTTGTAATCTCAACTTTTGGTGTTGAAAGAGCATTTAAAATATGTTGTAATAAAAGTACTTGAAATAATTATTTATATATTTTGATATAAAAATAAATAATTAATCTTTTAGAGTCCATCACACTATTTTAACCAGTGATTTCATACAATTTTAAATATTCTTACAGGTAAAATAAATATTATAACATAAACCTTACAATAAGAGGTATTATGTTTACATAAAATAAAAATACCCCCATCGCAGCAAACCTGCGTACTCAGCGAATTTCCAGTGTCTTAATACCATCACATAAAGCCGCATACCAAGTTGCATAAGAATATATTCATAAATACAATATATATACAATTAAAATTATTAAATACAATTAAATAAAATTTTAATAAATACAAATTTGATAAATACAATTTTAATTATTCCCTATAAGAACAACATTAGGGATGAGTATGCAGGTTTTCTGCAACAAGGAACACAAAATTATAGGTTTTTATGCAAATATCAATAGAACTCATCTAAGTAAAGTCACATACCAAGTTTCATTCATTTACATTTACAAAAAAAGATATATAACATTAAAATTATTCCCCATAAGAATAACAGGGGGACCGAGTACCTAGGTTTGCTGCTACAGGAACCGTGAGTGAAATTTTTGTTGTTGCGCAAACAACAACAAACCACAACCAGATGAAGCCATATTCCAAGTTTTGTCGTTTATATTCATAAATATGCGAGATATCAAATTTATTTTTCTCTATAAGAATAGCATTAGACAGCGTACTAGACAACGTACTGTGTTTAGCACTTGCAATATTTCAGTAACCAGGACCACTGACGGATATATCCGTCTATGTTTTTAACTGTAGCGGGTCAAAAGACGGATATGTCCGTAAGTGGTTTTTCGTGTTCAGGACTTTTAACGGACATATCCATCGGGTTTTATAAAACCAATTTACCCCATTAAACCTTACTTTTTTAGTAAAATATCGTGTTACAATAACCCACATTAGTTAGGGAAACCTATAAAAAATTATTGCCTGTTATCGAGACTCCTTTTGCTATAGGGAATTTTACTGCGGTATGTTTGCAATGATGTAGACGCCAAGCAGGACCTTCAGTCAGTAGTTTTGGTCAGTCTGCCGTGTTGTACTGTACAATGAGTTCTTTGTCAGCTAATGTGTGTGCTGTTTACTATTGGCAATATATATACAATGTCTCATATATATATATATATATATATATATATATATATATATATATATATATATAAGGCGTGAATGTATTTTAGTGTAAATAATAGATTATATATATTTTTTATTACAAACTTACTGTTTTATTTGTAACTTATTATACAACAATAGGCTGTTTATTTTATTTTATAAAGTAAGGGTTCATGAATGCTGTTTTTACATGACAAACTTTATATAAAATACATAAAAAGTCTATATAAAACATTTTTTAATTTAAACTTCCTTAAAAACAAAAAAAATTATTTTGATGTTACTAGTTTCCGGACGGAGAACGGATATATATCTGCCTTCTCTTCCTTTTGAACAGGACCATTGACGGATATATCCGTTTTTCCTTACTTTGTTAAAGAACCATTGACAGATATATCCATCAAAAAATTTCTGCTATTTTTCCATAAATTGTTGCAAAAAATTATTTCACAAGTTTTATTCACACATTATGTATTTCCTACATTTATTGGTACAACAAATATTTAAATCAAAATTTTATTTTTTTCCTTAGTAAAAAATAATAGTGACTATAGACATAAAAGTACTGGCCGTGGAAGGGTTAATTCAATGTTATAACTAAATATTTGATTTAAATAAAAATTACATGTGAACACCTAAAAAAAAAAAGTTTAGGGTACAAAACCCCCCCCCCCTCCGGATGGTGCGATTTGTCTGGTTTTCGAACTTGTTCAAATAAATACTACTTTGCACGTCTGTACCAAATTTCATCAAGATTGGACCTTTTTTACGAGAGTTATCGTGCTTATGGACAAATATATATATATTCATATATACAAAATTTGAACGAATGGTGTTTTTGGCATCTGGGGGCCTCAAAATGAAAAGTTATCATGGTCTTGGGCTTAAGTGTTAATATGCCAGCTACGGTAATAGCTTCTTCCCTATAGGGGAAATTCGCTAATATAAAAAAAATATAAGTTAGAAAACCTATTCATGAGTAAACATAATATAAACATGATTAAGTATGAATGGACTGGTGCTCTTCAATACAATGAATGACCTTACCTGACGACAGGCTTGACTTGACTGACTAGGTGGTGTAGCCCAACCTATGCTCATTACCCCTTCCAAAATCCTTCGCTGCAATTGCTGAGTCACTGCTCGGTCTAACGGTGATTTGGTAATTTGTGGTTTAGCCTCAGAAACCAGGGTACGGCTCACCAACATGACTTGCGATTTCTCATTTGAAGAAATAGGACTATGATGGGAAGCACGAAGAATATCAAACCTGTAAATTTTACAGAACCAAAGGGTGCAAAGCGTGAGTAGTGTGGGTTTGCCGGTTCTGGGCCAAGTGATTTATGGCTTCCGGTCACGTGACCGGAAGCGCTGAGTCATTAAACACGTCATCTGAGCCTCAGCCAGTGACGTAGGCGGTTTTGTGACGTAATGAGGGAAAGTTTAAAGGTCAAGGTCACGGGGAGGTTATTTTAAAAAAGTACTACCTCGCACGCGTAAAATCCGATTGTAATTCGATAGTTTTCATTCGATAAAATATCGAATGAAAACAATCGAATGAAGCAATCGAATGATACGAGTGCGAGGTAGTACTATTTCATTTATTACTTTAATGTTTACATTTATTTTTATTTACAACAGGTCATGTTTACAATAGTTCCCCGTTGTTTGTCGTCATCGATGTTGTTGATCCGGAGTCGCGACCGTCAGACGTAGTTCTCAAGTGTTGCGCTTGTTTGTCCAATCGGCCCATCCCGACTGTGTGTTCCTTGCCTATTTATGTGACCGCAGGGAACACACAGTCGGGACGAGCAGCTCGATGTTCACCGGTCGAGAGCCGGAGGTGTACTGGCTATTCACAAGCTAGCGTTGTAATCGTACTAAATGGTGGGGGTAAAATTGTGGTGGGGCGGAGCAGATGGCGGACGGCAGATGGCAGGCGGCAGATGGTAGGCGGCAGATGGTTGCTACTCCATTCGCCGCCAAAGTAATGCAAGCCGTCGCCGTAATTCTTGTATTTTATCTTGACGGTTCATTTGATATGTTTTACATCTACATATGCAATAGCTGAAACACCTGCACTTACGACAAGCTTTCCCGTCAACTTGATCGCCTGGTATTTTAAAACATTGCAACTCGCAACAATATGTCTTCAAATTGTTATCGAAAAATAAATTGTTCATCGGTGGCACCGACATGTTAGCTGCAGCGTGTGTTAGACAAGACTGAGACTAACTTCACTGCTCCCTCTCTTTTATACCCCTTCATAAGTCAACCCTGAATGAAAGTTCAAGGTCATCCATTTGAATTTTAAAAAAAAAAGCAACACAGCAGTATATAAAATAATATACTGCTATGTTGCTGTTTTTTTTTGTTTTTTTGTTTTTTCTTTTAATGTTATTCTTTTTTTTATTTTTCTTTCTTTATTAAACAAACATTTTACAATACAATAAGCTTAAGTCTAACATTGATGACTATAAATACAAACAGAGAAAAACAAATAGAGACATTATGTACAATGATGCATGATGTGCAGAGTGAGTTCCGTCGAGTTGTTGCCGCTTACACCGTGTGATACCAAATACAACGTCCCCGGTTGAATATCTCGCAAGTCTTCATTTTGTAGCAGTTGAACAAAATTTCCCGTGTTTGCCCGTCAGCTTGGAGGCCACGATGCAGAACAGGTAATGTATTGTCAGTTTTTCATTTGTTCGTATATATAAATGTTGTGTTAGTGTATTGTATTCGATTTTTTGTATATATATTTGTTATCTTTCTGTGAGTCAAATTAAATTGTAAAGAAAAATATTTAAAAAAAATGTAGGTTAGTTAGGTGTGATATAAATTTCGTGTTAGTGTATTGTATTTGATTTTTTGTTATCTTTGTGTTAGTGTAAATTAGAATGTAAAAGAAAAATCAAAAAAATCCAAAAAAAATGTAGGTTAGTTAGGTGTAAGAGTTTGATATTTAGATGTAAGTAGGGTTCACTTGATAACGGGAGGAGTTTCCTTACCTCCCGAAACGTAGTGTAGTTTTAAACACTAGAAGCGATAGGTAAAGTCCAAATAAATCAAAAAATAAATTCAAATCCATCGCTATTATGAGTTTCAAAAATACAGTTTAAAAATGCAGTTATTTCCTTGATGATTTCTGCTTCACTAGTATTATCACGTTCCAATAACGGTGCTACCTCTGCATCACCTTGTACAACAGATGGAGAACTCATTTTGTAGAAGATGTTACCCATGCGCCGATAGACGATCAACTGAAGACCTGCATTGCTGCTCCGCTATTTATAGGTTAGCGACAGTGGCGGTGCCGGTGGTGGTACAACGTTTTACAATACTGTCTTTACAATACCGGTCAACGGTGTGTATGTAACAATTTTATCGTGCAAAATTAAACAATACACAGATGTATTTGCAGGTACGTTTTCTTGAAATTCCATTTCTATTTTTATATCAACACTAGACGATTTTACAGATTCATTTTGTTTGGAACAATCAATTACAACAATCGGAGCTTTCGATTCAAACTGAACGGGAGATAGTAGAGGTGTATTTGTTTTGCCGTAATATGAATTTTGGAACCTAGCGTACATGTCGTATAAAACACTGTATCTTTTCTTATCAAAAGAAATATTAAAGTTGTCGTAGGGAAAGAATTGTGAATTCAGGAACACTTTACAGTTTGTTAATTTACAATGGTCAAATTCACCAGCATTTTCAGTTATTATACTTTTCTTCTTCGTTTGTAATCCAAATATTACATATCTCGCTTTTTCCAAATGAGTAGAAGTTTTTACAGTCCATGTATGTCGTTGTGTTGTAGGTAAAACGGGGTATTCATGAAACTCCCAGCTTCTGAATGGCATTACAATGTCTCGATCTGATTTTAACTTTCTTAATAATGTAATCCTGTGTTCATCATTTAGTCGCACATGTGGTACTCTCCAAACAATCTTGTCTAATGTTAATTTCCAGTCTAAATTGGCATCAGTTGTTCCAGTAGCTGCTTTAATAATATCTTTATCGTTTGATGATCTTAATAAAACTAGTTCTTGTTTTACATTTATTATTATTCTTCTGTAGTCTTCAGCAAATCCTAGGAGTAATCTTAAAGGTACGTAGAAATCAAAGTTTCCCGAAGAGTCAGGAGCGATTGTACTTTTGTCTGGTGCAACCCATCCTGCAACAGCTAACAGATTCTTCTCATTTGGTGTTAAAGACGCTAATCCTTTCAATGTACTGGAAATTCCAACCTTTTTTGTTGAATCGACTGTAACTCCTGAAATTTCATATCTAATCTCGTCAAACAAAAATGCCATAGGATTATTTATGAACGGAACAGTGGTTCCAGCAGTACCATCATTTTTTGTTACTTTTCCTTCAATATATAAATAACTTTCGCATGGAAGAGTATAAATGTCTTGTTGTTGTATAGGAATCCTAATTTCATCGTTATTGTTTAATTTGGACGAAGCGTAAGGGTTGTGCGTGTGATATTCCTTTTCCCATAAGGTCTCGTCGAATGTTGGACCCTGCGCTATATCCAGTATATCCATTGTTAATGACTTTTAATCCAATTTCTTCTAGAAAACGAATGTTGTCACTTGTTAACCCTTCTACAGCTGATAAGCTACTGACCTCTTTGCTTGTTGGCTCTCTCTTTTTAAATGATAACCCCATTGTCTAAGCGGATGATTTTATATGTATTCTTACAGTAATAGCTTCTCCTCTAAAGTCAATAAGGTTTCCGTCTTGATCCACTATGTTCAGCACGATGTCTGAAATGAAACTGGTGTTTAACGGTAGGTACACAAGGTTTTGAGGCTTTTCTACTATCTTGAAACCCGGTGCAACTGATGGGTAGAATGTGTGTAATATATGACGATTCTCTCCATCTCTGTAGGATCCTTGTATAATGTTACATGTAATGTCTATGCTATTAACTTTGATGATCGTCACAGTTTTATTCCCAGAATGAGTTTTATTAGGTTCTAATACTTTTGTTTCCTTAGAAAACCCCAATAAACTACCAATTGAATGTTCTTGACTAAAATCAATATAATACTTAGACGTAATTTCGGCTTTCATTGTATTGTTATTGCCTTTTATCGTTATATTTTCTTTTCCCATATGTTTTTGTATAACTTCATTTATATTATCAATTTCATAAGCTCCTGTTGGTAAACTGAATTCTTCCAAAGCTGAATACTTTCCTTTATCATCTTTTGTCTTGTAATAATGTATTTTGTTATTAATTCCTTCACTAACGTTTGGAATAGAGTTATATGTTGTTAAATCCAATAATGCGGCTTCCCATAGTCTTCCTTTTTGCAAACGTAGCGCTGGAAACAGAATACTGCGCAAAGTACATGAGTTACCGGTTAATGACACTGTATACGAGGACATCTTAAAGTTGACTAACACTTTTAGCTAAAAAGTCTAAACATAAATGACCGCAAATGGATGTATCATCAGGTTGTTTTCTTGTATGATTGTAAAAAACATTTTCTGCCGCACGAAAGTATTGTTGAAGTTCTTTCGGTGGTGGAAGGTCTCCAAAACTGTCGAAATAATAAATGGTTTTACCAAGTTTCTTGTAACACACCCAATGAGTGCCTAATCCTTCACTATTATCCAAATTTACAATACCAGTCTCATTTTTCCACATTTTAACCGGTAACTCATCTTTCATAAATACTCCTCTAAAAAATGGGATTTTCAAACAAGAAGCATATGTAATCAGTTCTTCATTGGTCAATTCTTTGTTTTTAATTATTAATTGCTCTTTCTTATTTAATACACACGATACGGTCTTAGGTATAATCCTCCTCCCTTTTTTATCATTGACCATATTGTTGGTTTCTTTTTAGCTTTACCACTGGTAGATCGACGTTTTCTTCTGATATTACCTCCTTGTTTTTTAGCGGGTTTTTTCCCACGCCTTCTTCTCTTTCCTCCTCCAAACGTAGTTTTTGCTTTCATTGCTGCTGTTACTGCTAAAGACGCTGCTTTTTCACCAATACTCGCGTCACTAGATTTTACTCTTTGCCAAGCTTTCTCAGCAAGTGCTTTATCCGCTATTGATCTATTTTTAGTATCACCAAATTTGGAATACGCTATATCGTGCTGTTTACAAGCCTGATCGAGCTTATTTATTCCAGGATCTCCTCTAGCAAGACGTTTCTCTAATTTGGTTCCAGGACCACAATATTGATATCCTCCAGGTAAATGTAATTCCACAGGTAATAAATCAATCGCCTTGTTAACTATAGCTCCAACCGGTTTACTCAATAGAGAAAATGCTGTTGATGCTATTCCCCTTCCTCTCTGTAATCTCTCTCGATTATGACTGATGCGTTTAACCCTCGACATGGCTATTTATAGCAAAACTTACAATCAGTAGGTGCACTCTATAAATGTTTTACAATGAATGTAATATCAGTTTTGGTTTCTTGTATTATATACTGTTTAAAATCCATTTATTATATCGAAATGGATTTATTAATTAAATGTAGACATATTAAATAAAAGTAGTAAAAATAGAAATAAGGTGTAATTGAAGATGTTCCAGATGTTTCTCCGCTGGTGATGGTATCGTTGTCTTCGGTAAAATGAATAAACTTTAAATAGTTGTCATGTTCCCTTAGAAACTTGCCACTTAATCGTTGATAATTGAATAACACATCCCAGTCTAGTTTATCTTTAAAATTGTCAATGTAATTCTCAGAGAGATTTTGATATTTACTTATTACTTCCCAACAGTTATTAAAATTCGATGTCATCTCTACGAGGAAGTCTTCTGAAAACTGTTGTCTTTGTAAAATATGGATCCAGTTAACTCTGTGAAAATAAATTCTTAACATAGTCATTGTAAAGAGGTAATGTATGGAAAGTTGTTCCCAATCCATATATCTATCAAACCGTTGAACAAAACCATCTGTCAACACTCCTTGGGGAAATCTCGGCTCTTGAGATATTAAACTCCACGCAGTAATATTGGATTCCATCATCCTCTCTGTATCGTCTCTCGAATATGACTGATGCTTTATCCCTTATCATGGGGGGTATTTTAAATTCTTTTTTCTCTTATGTAATCTTCATTGTTTTCTGTTGGTTCATTAATCACATTCACTTTATTCTCCTTTCCTAATGTCTTGACCTTAGAAGGCTTAGACGGTTTATCTCGTTGATTAGGTTTCTCTGGATTGTGTATATTTTTCCAGTCTAAATAATTGTGACTGTCAACATCTGAAGCTGCATCTCTTCCTGAAGCCCGATGGATATAATGGAATAGAGCTGCACCAAACCTTTCCAAATGTTTTTCATATTCCGTAGTCCATTTCTTGTGTACAATATCAAACATTTTCTTATTTACAGCGTCTCCATCCTGCTCACAATCACCTACATTTGATAATTTTAATTTTTTTACATCATAGCTTGTGTTAGTTTTATTCCTTTTGTAAATCGTTAACAATTTTAGAGTAGCTAAATTTACTGCTTCACCATCATAAATGGGATATTGTATATCGCTTAACCTTTTACCGGAAAACCCCCAATGATCTTCGTGTACAGTTGGGGTTCTTTTTTTCATGTACTGTACCGCAACCGCATCAGACGACATAAGCGGATCACCAACATTTTGAATTACTTTTCCTTCAAAATTATAGTTGCCGTCAGATGTTAACGGAAACCCAGCTCTTTTTTCACTATATCCAGATTTTACTCCAAACTCGGAATACCGTCCAAACTTGTCCACACTCATGATGTAACTGAATCGCTATCGTTTAGGTTCTTATTATATATGCGTCTACTGAACAATTATTCCTTGTTTTCGCAGTTCATCAACCAAAGCTACCCATTCGTTTTCTAAACCAGTGTGCCCGGCTTCCATGGCTTCATGTAATAATCTCATTCGATCAACTAACTTATTTATATCGTTGTAATATATTATATTAGTTTTATACAAATTTTTCAATAATCCCCTTCCAGATGTGGTAGGATCAGTTGTTTTTCTCTTTTTATGCAAAACATTTAATTCAGCAGAAGATAAAGCTCTTCTTTTAATTTGAGCTTTTTTTGATTTTGAGGGGAAAAGACTAGATATAATACTTGTATATTTTATTGACCGATTTCTATGAATAGGTAGGTCTTTGGAATACTTTTTTCTATGTGCATTTGTATACTCTAATATATTTTTAAACAATTGTAAATCCCTTTTAGTATATTTACCAGGATTATTTTTAAAGATAAGTTCAAACAAACCTTTTGTACCTTTATATTTCTTATCTCCAATAACTATATCATCATTTTCGTTTATATCTAACTTGCTATCTCCAATCATTAATCCTTTATCCTCTATTCTAGCTCCATAGGTATGATAACTTCGATTAGCATGTGCGGCGTGTAACATTTTTAACGTATATGTTCTTCCAAGTGTTCCTTTAAACATAATATCCGTGCCTAATTTGCTTAAGTTGGATGGGTTAATATCCTCTTCTTCTGCTCTTGTATCTTCTACACTTGTATCTTCTGTACTTGTATCTTCTGCAATATCCTTTTCCTTTAAATCCTCTATATCTCCGCTTTCTTCATACTCGTCGCTTTCTTCAGATGTATGTAACTGGCCAAAACTTTCATCATTCTGAAATTCTTCTTCATATTTGGAAATTGGTAGCATTTTGTCTCCTTCGAAGCGAATTGAAGGTTTTTCCATATTTTGTGCTAATCGCTTTAAAGGTTCAGTAACAGGTTTGAATGTTGTTTCTAAAAATTGCTCTCTTTCATTTATACCTGATTTTAAAGCTCGGTTTTTTTGTCTAATAGAATCACTAAGTGATTTTATTTCCTTTAATAGCTTTTCCTGGTTAACCATCTTCACACCTTGACGACTTGTACAGTAATACCGCTAATCAGTGTATTAAAACGAATTTATCAAAACCTATTCTATAACGACCATCTTTTATAGCATGATCTTTCATAATAACCAAAAATCCATACTTTTCCGCCCATGCTTTTCCGCAAAGTTCTTTAAACTTTTCAAATGGCATATCCGCATTCACATGATCGTTATATATATGTTTTAGGTTAGTATCATCTTGTTTGAATACAATCAGAATATTTGCATTATCTCTGATAAGTTGTTTTGGGATTTTGCTATAGGTTTGTCCTATATATATGCTGTCGATGTTATTATGTCTTCCCATGGCAAAGTAGTTTCTAATAGTATCCTGATTTTCACAAGATACATCGTCAAATATAAATACAGAATACGGTTTCGCTTCGTTTGGTTGCATAATGCTATCACTAGCGTTAAATTTGTAAAAATTAACATTAGACACATCAGATAGGATTTTATCCAGCAATTGATACTTTGGTTGATGTAGAGACTTTGAAAAAATATATAGGTTATTAAACCTTAATCCCTGCGGATTAGTGATCAAATTAAAGACAACATTGGTCTTTCCGCAGTTTGAGGGGCCACTTACTATACATCGAACAGTGTTTGGAAGTAAACTACCGTGTTTACCATTGTTGATTTTAACGTTATCCACAGTTAAATCATCTATGTTATTAATATTGAATCGATCTTTATGGTTAATAATCTCCATCCTGCTCAAAGGTTAACGATGAAATGAGTTGCTTGCATTAAACCAAGTCCTTTATAGGTATCCATGAATCCTCAGTTTTGTTAAACCCTAACCACCGCACTTTAACTGCGTCCTTTTTTCTTTGTAACACTTTTTCAACAAGATATACATCACCTACTGTTGACTTTAACATTTCATGTCCATAAAATGCACCTTGCAACAAATCTCCTTTGTTATCTTTTAAGATATACGTTTCAGGTACAGTCGGTTGCACTTTATACACTGTAAAAACTTCATTCGTCCAATTGGGAAGGTATTTCTTGGTAAACACCCCCTTATATTTACTAATCCGTACTTTATCACTTACATTAAATTTTCTTGGCTGCATTTTTTCTACTTTAGGCTTTGTATTTTTCTTAATGCGTTTTAATACATCTTTTGCATTTCTTCTATTTACTTTGTTAGGTTTCATACCAATAGTTCTATGAAACCTGTTGTTATAATCATTTATTAATTGTGGTAAAACATCATACCATACGTAAGAACCTCTTTTTGAAAATTGTTTATACAGTGCTCCTTTTAAGGTTCTATTGAATCTTTCTACAATAGCTGCTTTTTTCTCTGAATTTGTAGAATAATGATTTATTTTATATTTATTCATTAACTGTGCAAAGTTTGTATTAAAGTATTCTGTTCCATCATCAGTTTGTAAATGTTTAATTTTGTTTTTATCTCTTTTTATGGCTATTTCCATGGCTTCTGTTACGCTTTCACCAGTCTTGTCCTTTAGAGGCAAAGCGTCTGCAACTTTTGTAAAACAATTAATAATTGTGAGTATATATTTAAATCCTTTGTTTATTCTGCTATGCGGTCGCATTTCAATTAAATCCGCTTGATATAGATCATTTATCCCTTTTATAACAGTATTTCTTCTTGGAAACTTTATTCTTGCAGGTTTGTGTAGTTCATTAATAATCTTCTCCTTCAGGTCTGACATGATGGTTTCACGAAGACAGCTGATATGATATTAAATATTCTTTTGTATAAATCTGCTTATATAGGTCAAGGTCATTCTAAACTAATGTATAAAAGGGGGAACACAGCAAAATACTGCTGTGTTCCCCCTTTTATACGGAAAGGAAAAGGAAAAGGGATGTAGGACGATGAAAGGGTTACTCGTCAATAGGGTTGAGGGAATAGTGGCCGAATGGTAGAGTGTGGATGTTGTCTGCAAGGATGTGTCGTTTATCATCATTTGAAGAGAGAGCTTTTTTTACTTCCGTCACGCTGTACAGCTGATGGTTGAAACTTCTGATTGTGTTGAATTTTGCTGTTATATCTTGATCTTCAAATAAACATTTCTTATAGTGATTAAAATGCACATTCTTATTTAAATACAAACTTTTTACTCCTTTAGCTTTCTTAATGACTTGGTTTTCATTTAGTTGTAAAGAATATAATTTTGACATTAGTGCAACAATTTCTTGAAGTATAACACCATTGGCTTCATCTTTAAATTTGCCAAGCACTTTTTTGTTTCTGTCATTGTCGTAGTTTGGATGATCTTTTGGATAGTCGGAAAAGTCAAAGTAGTTTTTGTAATCAAATGTCCGAAGGTCTTCATACATATCGTTAGTAATTATCCAATATATAAATGCGTCTGTATCCATGTAGGAGATGCCGATGTTTTCTCGTCCATAAAAGGTGACCATCTTCTTGTAATGAAAATCGTACATATGAGTCTTGGAGATATCCAGGATTGTCATACCTATATACAAAGGACGATCCATCTTCACACTTGTTTTCTTCATAGATACAGCTACAAGATTTTCGTTAATAATTATAGATGTTCCAAAGTTTGGCTGTTGTACGAGTTTTTGTAGTTTGTTTGGATCTGTAACAAGTTTAACATTTTTATGTCTTCTTTTGTTTTCCAATGTTTTACCGAATATCGCATTGTTCATCAATTTAAAAAAGTCTTTTTGAAAGGCTGATGTAGCCGCTGCTCTTCTGGTAGTATTCGAGTCTATGTACGGTTTCAACCAGCACGATTGGGAAAATTCTACAGCTCTATTAATTTTAGTAAGACGTAAACCTAATTCGATAGCTTGTTGAACAACCCAATAGTGAGCTACGTATCGTTGTTTATTGTTAAGGGTCATCATTAATTTGGGGTGTTTTCCAGTTGGTGAAATTTCTGTTCTTGCAAGGAGTGGAAGGTCATAATGAAGATCGTGTAAATGTTCTGGATATTCAAAGTCGCAATCCAAAATATATCCGGTATCTCCTTGTTTTGGAATTTGTGAAATATCGCCAATACAGTCGGGATCAACCCATTTAAAGTTGTCAAATGGAAGTGGGTTCGACATGGCCCACCCATACAGATTATTCGCGTCGAAATATCCCAAGTACGTTGAAGGTTTCTCTTGATCATGGTCAGGTAGATATTTGTTGTTGGCTTTAACATGTCTCGTCACGCTTTGAGTTAATCCACCTCTAACACCCGACTCAACCATTAAAACCATATCTATATCTGTTAACAGCTGGAGTTTGCATTTTGTTTCTTTCAGCATTGCTTGCCAAGCTAGTCCTGGAGATGTATATGAATGTAGAGGGTCTAAACCGTATGCTGCAAAACAGGTTCTTCGGAATTCTTCCATAACATCGCAGAGAAGAGTCACGTCAAGTTTTACATAAAAGTCTGAGTATTCTCCTAAAGTCTTCATATCCAACTCGTTCCATACTCGACATGCGTGTTGATAGTCTTCAAGTGAAATCTCCGAATCATTAAGTTTGTTGTTAAATTGTTCTGGTGGAGGAAGTGATGTTTCATTAAATCTATGAAGTCCATCGATGTAATCGTAGGGGAAGACTCCTTTTCGAAGAACCAGATCCATTTTACTACTGGCTACAATTTTGCTTGTTTCTATCAGATCTTCTCTTTTTAAATTATCAGTTAATTTCATTAGGCTAGAAGGCATAAATCGAAACGAATCAATAAATCTAAGTTTTATTTTGCCAACCTTTTTAGAGAAACTTATAAATTGTTCCATTGTTGTTGCCAAAACATCTATTGCTCCATCATCTCTTCCTAACTCCGGGATTATGAAATGAGAGTCATATCCGCTAAGGTTATGTAGAACAACGGGTATAAAAGATGGTACTTTGTAATTTAAGTTGCAAGCGTTACAGGCTGCACCTCTGTAGGCTCCTGTAAGATGGTCGTGATCACGCACTTTAACGTTATCTGGTGTAAATAGGTTATTACACAGATAACATGTTGTTGCCAAATTGTGATGTTGAAGTTGGTGTTCATCCATAGGTTGCATCGGTATTTTAATTTTGTAGATTTCTTCCACCTTAGAGGCAATGTAATACAACTCATCTACAAAGTGTTTCGCTGCTTGTTCACCACGATAAATCTTCGGAGCAGATGATAGTCCAAATTCTTGAAGATGTTCTTCAGACAGCGTGGATTTTGTTAGTATACAATAACTGTTTGGTGCATGTTTTTGATATTTTCTTCTTTTTGTGATATCCTCTTCTTGTTGTTCAATAGGAAGTAAAGATGCTTCGAAGTCCGCGTACACAACAAATGGAACAGGGTATTGTTGATTTACTTTGTCAAATCTTATCTGCGCTCTGCTGGGATGTGGCAATTTAATTATTACCTCATAGTTTCCACTACATAACCTTTGATGTTCTACTAACCATTCTGATCCTCCCCGTCTCAATTCTTTGTTTGTATGACAAAAACATCTTTTACAAATTGTAATCTTTTTTTCATGCTTAGATAATTGTTTAGAAACAAGAGCTTCAAAATTTTTAATGTAGACATAGTGGGATATATCCCCTTTAGTGATTAATAGCAAATCCGTATGATCTCTGCGCTCAATAGGTGTTATGCGCAAGGGGTACACATTTTTAGACGAATCCAAGCCAAAAATGTTGACAGAAGCTGAAGGGAATGTTTTTCAAATTTCGATATATCAGTAATTGCAACAGGGTAAGTCATTCCCTGGAAATTATACTTGTGTTGAACTTCTTCATATGCTTGACTTGGTCTTTCCGGATGGTTTTTTACATATTTGGCCAACATAACATATTTAAAACATTCATTATTTTCATTTTGCACGTTAATACAGGATTTGGTATTCATAATTTTTTGAGGTAGAGGGATATAGCTACTTCCTCTCATTCCATAACCGTGTTTATGAACTCTAACATCCAGACTTGTTATACTTAATAAAGTCCATCCAGATCCTCTTCCTTCATGCTCTTGTAGTTTCGTCAAAAGTTCCTCAAGACATTCTGTTACGATCTTTTCAATATCTGACGCAGCCATGATGGTTCGGTTTTTTGTCATGAAACCTCTTGGTGATGTTTCGTTTTGAATGTTAGTGAATATGGCATCTAGCAACAGTCCAAATTTGATAAAATTTAATCTTTTTTGTTCATTCTTTAGTGTTTTGGTTACTAATTCTTTGGCGTTATGTAAAAAGTTTTCAAGTTGTAATTTTACGTTGTCAATTTTAAAATGTGTTACTACCTTACCAGGTAGTGCTTGAGCGTGTAGTTCCACATCTACTGCTGTTGATGTTGAGGGTCGGTGAAGAGTAGACATAGCAGCTGTTGATGTTGAAGGACGGTGAAGTGTAGACATAGCAGGTGTTGAAGTCGATGTTGATGGTGTTGATGTTGAAGGATGATGAAGTGTAGACATAACAGGCGTAGAAGTCGATGTTGATGGCGTTGAGGGTGCATAATGGATGACACTCGGTCTTAAAACTTCATTTTGTTCTTTTTGATTTAGGTTTGCAAATTGATGTTGTGCTAGTTGATGGTCGATTGAATCTAATTCTTGTTCATTTTGTTCTTCTTTTGTATTTGTGTTGGGATTATGTTTTAGTTCTTTATGAATGGCTAAAAGCCAATCATCTCTAAATGAGGCTTTACAAATATCGCACCGATACATATTATAACTGTGTCTTCCTCAAAGGCTAACCAGCTACTAATAACACTCCAAAATTCACCTCTATTTATACCCGAAAAAGAACAGTGGTGGGGGGTATACATGCCGGAGTATATGTGTTAGTGAAGAAATACAAAATTTTACGCAGGCAGTACATTTTGCATCAAACCAAGATGTTTTCAAGTCCCCAAAGTGGGTCAAGGTCGTTTGAACATGTTGCCAAAACGGGGAATAGAGCAGTAAGTGATTCTCACTTGGACCACAAACTGATCTATTCCCCGCTTTGTATTATTTAACAGATCTTTAAGTTTTCTTTTAATTATCCTGATCTTCAAAAAGTTGTTTGTATGAGGGTTCTTCAGCAAAGAAATGTTGAACCGCCAAGTCATCTTCAGTCAGAGGACATGATTCCAACAGTTTTTGATCGATTGAGGGAGCTGACAGCGGTTCTTGGAGTTTTTCATCTTCAGTCAGAGGACATGATTCCAACAGTTTTTGGTCGATTGAGGGAGCTGACAGCGGTTCTTGGAGTTTTAACTGTAAACTTTTGATATATTCCATGGCCTTATACAAAACGGTTATTTTTGCATCTCGAGGATTGGCGAATGGGATTACACTTTGTAATCTCTCATATCCAGAGTTAATATTCACTCTCCATTTCTTTGAGTGTTCAGCGTTTCTCTGACTGTAGCCAGATCTGGAGTTGGATGTGCTTGCTTGCGAATCCATAGCTGACTAATACGTGTATTCCAAAGTGCATGGTTAAATACCTGCTTACCCCCACCATTAGAGTACCCTCCTCTTGGAGCATATGTTTGATTTAGTAATAATTATTGTATCAAAAGAAGTTGTTTCCAAGTCCAGATATAGGTCAAGGTCATCTGAAGATATTTCCAGAACGGGGAATAGAGCAGTAAGTAGTTCTCACTTTGACTACAAACTGATCTATTCCCCGCTCTGTATTTGTAGTTGGAAGGTTAACGAAGAAAACTAATCAGACTCATCTGACACATCCGACTCATCAAACGGAAATAAGCGACGGGGGAGAAAGCTAGTGACGTAGGTACCCTCAAAAAGGGTCCTACTACCACTCGGAGTTGCCTCCATGTGTTCCAAACAGAGTGACTGTTGGTAACACTCCGCATCGTCCGAATTCGAGTTTTCCTCCACGTCATCCGCTACACTAGAGATATCCTCATCACTCTCCAATTGTTCCATCCAACTCACGGCTTCCATCTCTACGGAATCAACTTCTTCATCTTCCAACACCGCATCTTCATTTTCATCTTCATCTTCTAACATAATGTTTTTTAACATTAGAATTACCTCTCGTGGATGAGGAAAGATGATGTCTCTTGGTGCCATGACTAGACTGATTCAACCATTGATACAAACTCGCCTTTTATACCACAATATTTAGAGGGGGGGGCGTTGGGGAGGGGATATTGTTGTTAAATATATATTTAGTACTAAACAAAGTTGTTTCCAAGTCCTGAAGTGGGTCAAGGTCGTTTGATCATGTTACCAAAACGGGGAATAGAGCAGTAAGTGATTCTCACTTGGACCACAAACTGATCTATTCCCCGCTTTGTATTCCAGACGTCTTTAATTTTGTTAACCCAGTTATTCATCCTGGTCTTCATCCATGAGGAAGATTTGTTTGTAGGCTGACGGTTCTTCCTCAAGAAAATGATGTTTCGCTAACCTATCTTCCACCAGGAACACGCATTCTATCGGTTCAAGAGAGACCGGTTCTTCAGAAGGAACTTCTGCAACTATTTCCTGCAGATGTTTTATGTATTCTATTGCCCGATATATCATGTCCTTTGTTTTAGTAGTAGATTTAACGCCCGGGACTTTACTTGATAATCTCCGGTAGGCTTTTTGCATTGTCAGCTTATATGTTTTTGTTCTTAATGCGTTTTCGGCTCTTCGGTTCCGCAAGCAATTGTTGAACTTCAAAAACTCTGATAGTTCATCTTTATACTCTTTGGATGTGCTTGCTTGGGAATCCATAGCTAACTACTGGGGATATTCCGATGCGGTCGCTTAAATACCATGTTTACGTGGTGGGGGTAAATGTCAAGGATATTATTGTAGGAAGTACATTTTATATCAAACAACGATGTCGCAGAATGACAAGTCTTGTAAGTGGGTCAAGGTCGTCTGAACATACCACCAGAACGGGGAATAGAGCAGTAAGTGGTTCTCACTTAGACCTCAAACTGATCTATTCCCCGCTCTGTTTCTAATCTCTCTCCTTTTTATTGATTCAACAATGGTTTGGTTTAATATAAAATGTTGGATTGATGATCCATTTCTGCCGGAGTAACCTTTCCATTATACCAATCATTTTAAGTAACTTTACATTGTTTTTATAGCTTGTTTTCCATGCTTCCTGTTCACTATTATACACTGGAGCCGTAGGCTTCCACATATACAAATCACAACCAACCTCCCAATCGAGAAACTTGTGCAGTAATCTTCTTAAGACAATTAACTGATCGTGATTTTCAACCTTTCTGCTTACTACTAGTGTTGCTGCAGCGATAGGGAGAGCGGGTGTACTCATTTTCAGCAGAATGATTTTACCAGTGATAGGGAACCCCTTTTATACTACGTTTAAATGGTGGGGGTTAGTGGTGGGAGTACAAGGGTTAGGGAAGGGGTATATCGTGTTAAGAAATAAATATATCTTCCATTATTTTACCACACGGAGTGTAAGTCACTACTATACACGAATATTCTAAGTCTTTTTAGTGGGTCAAGGTCGTCTGAACATATTGCCAAAACGGGGAATAGAGCAGTAAGTGATTCTCACTTTTACCACAAACTGATCTATTCCCCGCTTTGTTTTTTTTTTTTTTGTTTTTTTAACCCCTCTCATTGTTTAGTCATCTTCTTTTTTAAGGGTCGGAGGTTCGACAAAAACGTTCCCTAATTCTTTTTGTAAGATTGAGGGGGGCAGCGGTTCCTCAGGCAGTTCAGCTTTTATACAAGGTTCTTGAAGCTGTGTTTGAAGGAACTTAATATATTGTACTGCCTGTCGAATTTTTGAAATCCTAGAATCACTAGGATTAGCAAATGGTACAGCGACTTGTAATCTTTTGAATCCTTCTCTTACTTTATTTTCGTTTCTTCGCGAACGTGAACTATTTTATTCGCTCTACGTTTCCAGATTACTTCCATATCAGTAGCTGATGAGTTGGATGAACCTGCTGGAGTCTCCATAGCTGACTAATGAATATGTTCTACGATGCCACGCTTATATACCCGCTTACCCCCACCTAAAAGGTTGGTGAACAGGTCAATGTTTTGGTTTGAAAAGGAATTTAAACAGAGCGAAATGTTTCTAAGTCCGTTTTCTAGGTCAAGGTCGTTGTAACATTGTAAAAAAAAGTGTGGACAACCTATTTACACTCTGCAGCATATGCTACAAAATGTAAATAGGTTGTCCACACTTTTTTTTTAATTTGGAAAAAGAAAGACTTGATTTAATTTGGAAAAAGGTTATTACAATTTTTTCCACACAGTGGTTCCTGAATTGTCTCTGATTATATAGTGCTTTTTCGTGGGTTTGTAGGGATGGCGCATGGCTTTAGGTAATCTTAAAATGTAGAGTTGGTCTCCACATTTTAACATGACCTTTAAGAAACCCATTATTTTGACAAAGAAGTATTGTTTGTTTTTACAAAGCCTATTAATCCGAGTTTTGGCTGGTTTCACTGTTGGATGTGGTGTGGAAAGAGAAACGGTACCCTTGTGTTTTTGTCTTAAATGAAAACTGCATAATTCTTCATCTAAGACACAAGATTTAGCACAACGTTCCCCTTTCCTTGCACCTTTTTTAAAACTGTTTTAACATTGTTGTGCAGGAAGTAAGCACTTCCTTCTCAAGGATTTTAATTCATTAAATTTCTCTGAAGGAGTTTGATCATTTATGCAGATTACTGACGGACGAAAACTTGTGGAAGGTGGAGTGATGATTGGAGAAATGATCTGCGGTATAGTGGGTGTTGAAGATCTTGAACTCGGTGATGATGATCCCGAGCTCGAAGATGAAGAAGAAGAGGACCTCGAGCTCGAAGATGACGAAGAAGAAGATGACGAAGAAGACCTTGTCCTTGACCTTGGTGATGGGGAAGATAAAGATGATTTTGTTGGTGACTTGGGTCTTGGTGGTGGAGAAGATGGAGACCTTGGTTGCGACTCTTCCGGGATTATCAAGGACATCAGTAATGCGTGGCGGAGTATGGACGCAGGACCGGATGATGAAGAAGCAGGCGATGAAGAAGTAGGCGATGAAGAAGCTGGCGAAGATAAAACCTGGCGGAGTAGAGACGGTGCAGAAGTAGTTGGTGTAGATGATGAAGAAGCAGTAGAAGAGGTAGTAGGTGTTACAAGAGCTGGTTTTGCTACGACCATCTTCTTAGGCTTGGTCTGCTTCCTGATATGTGCCATGGTTAAACACAAACAGCAGAATGTTTTACCAGTGATGGGGAACCTCTTTTATACCCAATGTAAGTGGTGGGAGATGTAAATGGTGGGGAGATGTAAGTGGTGGGAGTGGAGGTGATTGAGAAAGGTTATTTTAAAAGTATATTTCTTCCAATATTTGATCAAACGAAAGTTTTTCTAAGTCCCGTCAGTAGGTCAAGGTCATCTGACATAATTCCAAAGCGGGGAATAGAGCATAACATACTGCTCTATTCCCCGCTCTGTATTGGGGAAGGGGACAAAAGACAACAAACAAGAGACTGATTTTAAACAAGAGACTGATTTTAAACAAGAGACTGATTTTAAACAAGAGACTGATTTTAAACAAGAGACTGATTTTATATTTCACAAACGTTTCTCATGGGTGAGATAGGTGGTGTCAACCGGTTTGCATGGCCGTATTGATCTTATTGACAAGGCCGGTTTTCAGGGCCGAACCTTATTGTCAGGGGGTTAGGAAAAGGATGAGAAACAAGATACATTACTTTGAAAATAAAGACTTTACCAGCAACTATGTAAAAGAAACAAATTAATCAGTTAACGTTATTTTTACAAAAACAGCCGAGGTCGGTTTTGCAAAGGTCAACAGTATCACTGAAACCCGGTGGGACGTAGACCCAAACACCCGGCGTCAGGCTGCTGCGAACCCAAGTTTTGACCAAGGTTGTTGAGGGACCTGTAGGGCCGGGAGTACATATGTTATTAGTAAATAAAACACTTCAAACCAATACCAAACACTAACATATATATTAGACTAACTACATTACCTAGCAGCAAACTACAAGCGTTATCTAACATGCTTAAACAAACTAACTAAACATGCAAGGGCGCGGATCTCTTAATTGCGCGTCGGGCCCAACGCACACTTAACAGACCTACGCTGCAGCAGAGTGCAACCCACTGGGACGTATATCCAAACAGCGGGCGGCAAGCTACTGCGACGAGACTGCGGGCTGCTCCCGCTTATAAAGGCAAAGTGACGTCACCGAAGCGGAAGGGGGAAGTCGAGGGGGGGGGGGTTGACCTTGAACATGACCCAAATCGGGGGGGGGTTACGTCAAGGGGGGGGGTCCGCCCCGTGACGTCGGGGGGGGGCTCCGCCCCGTGACGTCAGGGGGGGGGTTGTGTCGTCACGGTGGAAGGGGAACAGGATGTAGACCGGTCTTTAGCTTTCTACCCGTATATGGAAATGTCACGGTTACACTTGGCGACCCGCTTTGCTCCGTCTGGTACCTCATTCCAGCTTTGCCTTGCGAACTGTATACACCTCTGCGCTATGTCTTCTCCCATCACACCCGAGAAACTGCAACGTTTGAAGGAGACTTTGAAGAAGTCTTCGGAGAAAAGGAGCGGTTTCAAAAGACCTAGTTCTTTTAGGTCTTGTATACAAAGAAATTTTCGGAACCACCCACTTTACTTTGATCAACGGCCTTCGACGTCTTCTGCATCTCCGCCATCGACACCGCCTCGCCCTTCAGCGCCTCGACCTTCATCGCCACCTCCAACTGTTGAGGAAATAATGAAGAGGACGGCTACGGTGAAACTTACCGAGTTGGTATCGCCGCTGGAGTCTGTCACCGTCAAGTTTGCCCAGTTGAAGTTGAACGTGGAATATTTATTTGTGGGGAAGATCGGCGACGAGTACCTACTCCAACACCTCTTTGGCGGCCGTTACGTCAAGGTTCACCTTCCAAGGTCCACTCTGCCACCTCCTGAGACCGAGTGCGACTTGTTTTTGGTACGGCAGAAAGGTCAAGTAAAGTGGGTTACGAAGAAATAAAGTAATCACTGTCCACCGCTCCTTATCCACCATCTCCTTCAAACACAAACGGTCCTTTTCAGGACCACCCTAAGCATTTCAAGTTAGGGACTTGGCCTGTACATAGGCAGGAGACTGTTAGTCTCATGTTTGTGTGCAGCCCACTTTGTGAAAATTTCTAAGTCCCAAGGTCCTTGACCTTGAACATGACCCATTTTGGGGGGAGGGGGGGGAGGGGGGGGTACAAAGTTTGTGCAAAGTATGTCATGTGGGTACTCAAATTACGCGGATTGATCAGACGAACAATTTGGTGCAAACAGAATTCAAATCCGATCAAGGGTATAGCAGTAATAGCTAAAAACAACTATTTTGAAGGTTAAACCTAAATAACTTCTTTATTTACGGATTAAAGTATATCAAGTGGGTACTCAAATTACGCGGATTGATCAGACGAACAAGTTGGTGCAAACAGAATTCAGATCTGACCAAGGGTATAGCAGTAATAGCTAAAGACAACTATTTTGGAGGTCAAACCTAAATAACTTCTTTATTTACGGATTAAAATATATCAAGTGGGTATTCAAATTACGCGGATTGATCAGACAAACAAGGTGGTGCAAACAAAATTCAGATCCGACCAAGGGCATAGCAGTTATAGCTAAAAAAAAGTTATTTTAGAGGTCAAACCTACATAACTTCTTTATTTACGGTTTAACATATATCAAGTGGGTACTCAAACTACGCGGATTGATCAGACGAACAAGTTAGTGCAAACAGACTTCAGATCCGACCAAGGGTATAGCAACTGTAGTGAAAAACAACTGTTTGAAGGACAAGGGAACGTTGTGGTGGGGATAGGTGTCTATCCTACAAGCTAGCGCTACATCATTATACTTCCAGCTGTTGTCGGATGAACATCTACCTATATAGTTTGTGTTAACGTTTGAACATGTCACAGTTTTACAGGAATATGAGTAAGGTGTCCTTCAGTAGCCCGCTTGCCACCACCTTCTACTTCTCCGACGATGAAGATAGAATGTCTACGCTTTTAGCGGACAATGAGCGGTTCCATCGTAGAATAGCCAAGGTTGAAACACTCTTAGCCAGTTGTCTGCTGCACAAGAAGCAACACATGGAAACATGCACTAGTTTAGATCATAGTGACTGTAATATTTATACACATATAGTGTTGAGACAAATTAATTGAAGTTTTCAGTTAAGGAGCTACGGTCTTGACAGTGTAAGAGCCAGACCCTAACTAATGCGTGTACGCTAGTTAGTGCGCGATGTAAAAACTTGGTGGGGGAAGTGGTGTGGTGGGGGGAGTGATGTGGTGGGGGAAGGGACGAGTACCTAACCTACACTCAAACGCTGCATTACTATACAATCATTGGAACAGACAACACCATGAGCAGCGTCAACGACAATATTTGGGGAGATGCGGTTTGTGAGGAGGAGTTGATAGCAACTCTTGACGCTACCGAGGTTGAGCAAACTACATCTCAGCAGCCAACAAGCAACATCATAACCCGTGGCAATAACATTATTTGGGGAGGTGTGATTAGTGAGAAGGAGTTAGTGGCAACTCTTGAGACTACCGAGGTTAATCAAGGAGCGGCGATGCAAACTATATCTCAGCAGCCTAGGACATATGAACAAGTCCTGGAGGAATATAAGAACGCGTATGATTATGCTTGCAAGAGGTGGTGTGCGCAGCCGCAATGTCCAGAGCAGGAGGATGAAATGGAAGCGGATTTTCGGCTGGTTACTAAACTAGAGGAGGAACTTCAACGTGCAGACCAGGGTTTTAACTAATGGATATTTTATCCAAAGTCTTCCTCCCCACGTCAGCTGCCATCTGCCGCGCACTTGTCACCTGCCACCTGTCGCCTGCCATCTGCCGCCTACCATCTGCCGTCCGCCATCTGCTCCGCCCCACCACACTTTTACCCCCACCATTTGGTACGATTGCAACGCTAGCTTGTGAATAGTCAGTACACCTCCAGCTCTCGACTGGTGAACATCATCCTCTCTCCGCGCTCTTCACAAAATAACATTGACATGTCACTCAAGATTCGATGTATTTATTATGACTCTATTTATCTATCAACTTCTACGGACCTGGAGGTTTTTAAAGAGGAGTTAAGACTTCTCCTAGCGAATGGCTACAGTTTATCTTTAGAACTGATCGCAACAAACAACATTGACTCTGCGCAGGGGTCAAAGTATCTACCGCCTTTCATCAGAAAACGAAGTGATGGTCGCGACTCCGGATCATCAACATCGATGACGACAAACAACGGGGAACTATTGTAAACATAAATTATTGTAAACATAACTTCTTGTAAATAAAAAGAAATGTAAACATTAAAGTAATAAATGAAATAGTACTACCTCGCACTCGTATCATTCGATTGTTTTCATTCGATATTTTATCGAATGAAAACTATCGAATTACAATCGGATTTTACGCGTGCGAGGTAGTACTTTTTTAAAATAACCTCCCCGTGACCTTGACCTTTAAACTTTCTCTCATTACGTCACAAAACCGCCTACGTCACTGGCTGAGGCTCAGATGACGTGTTTAATGACTCAGCGCTTCCGGTCACGTGACCGGAAGCCATAAATCACTTGGCCCAGAACCGGCAAACCCACACTACTAGCGTGTATCATTTTTGTGTGTCTCGTCAAAATTTTTATTTTGTACTTCCTTGAATAACAAATGTTTGATTTAAATTGGCAGTTTGTATTATTCTGGTTTGTTGAAATAAAATGAAAATATATTTTTTGCACACATTAATTCATGAAACTTGTCATTGTTAGAGATTTCAGATTTTTTAAGTGACATTCTTTTATAACTCATAATAGAAGTGAAATATTGATGTCACACTTACGATGAAACATTTGTTAAATGTCAACCGCTAAATTTATAATTTTCAATTATCGGTATTCATTTATGTGCTTTTTTCCAAATAAATTATAAAAAATAATACCTTTATTGCACTGAAACTTTTCTCAATTAATGTTTAAAAAGAACTTGACCAAAAGAGCAGGTGTATTAAAAAAAATTGTAACCAGCGGGGTGTGGGTTACAATAAATTACTGATATACCAATGAGTCAACATACACACCTACAATAATAACAAATACTAAATGAGATTAAATAAGAATCTAATTCAGAACTGCAAATTTGCAAGTAAACAGTATCATTACAAAATTAAAATATTCACTTTCTTAATCCTCCAAAATAGATAGTAAATGTTAATTTTCCTTGACTCGTTAGTTGAACAACATCACTAGTTAGACCTACTTTTCAGTAGTTAAAAATATGATTGGACAGACAAGTCTTATCGGTAAACATTCTTTAATTTTTCCTTCAAGTTTCGTTTTATATATTTATTATATATAATGTTTAGTCTTTTAGCAACCGCCCAATAAACTAAATGCCCATAGTTCCTCTTGTGTATTCCTTAACATTAAAACATCCTAGAGCAAACATAAAGAATTACTCCTCCCGCCAATAAGATATGAAAGACGTTTCACATAAGAAACAAAAAAAAGTGACATAAAAATTGAACCTCGACAGACACCACTAAGAATGATCTTAAAAGAAAACATTGTTTCCAGAGAAAACTCACTATGCAAATGAGTTAGATTAGCATTTAAGGTTATGGAAGTAAGAAGAAAAACAGCTTAATAATAAATAACACTATATAATATATAACACTCTTAAACTGAGCTCTGCCTTACAATTGCTCCAACAAAATGAGAGGTGAGCAAAAACACAAACTTCTGTTGAATAATAACAGTCCAGTAGAATTGTGTCCTTTCCATGCAAAAGGTGGAGTAATTTTGATTTTCAGGTATGTTATATGTATCGACCCCATAATGTAAAATCCAAATTTTCAACCTCGTAGCCCTTGTGCGTTTTCTGCCATCTTGAAAAAAATTGTCTAAAAACTTAACCTATTTTACTATTTCCTTAATAACTTGCTTACAGTGACGTAGGCAAAAACACTTTCTCATTGTTTACAAAGATTATAAACGTCCCTACAAGAATCATGTATGGTATTGGGAAATCCGACCAATAGGAACGGAGAATCAATGGTATTAAATCAGTTCAAAAATTTTAAAATAGATAAAAACTGGACTTCATCTAATTTCAACTCAACTCACTAATTTTTTATAAGGTTTAGAGAAATATGTGTTAGGGGTTAATTTGTAGAAAACAATGTTTCCTACAAGTTACATGTAAAATAATGTAACATATGTCCAACAGATGCATAGAAACAAAGGATCCAAATTTAAATAGAAAGTAAAAAAATTGTTAAGTATAAAATTGTTAAGCCCGGCTTTCTTAAATATACCTTATTGTTGCTCACATTTAAGGTTAAATATGTGTTAGTTATGGTTCTTGGATGAAATTACATTACATATTGCATTGAAAAAAGTTACTTCT
Source organism: Allygus modestus (assembly GCA_963675035.1). NCBI lineage: Eukaryota > Metazoa > Arthropoda > Insecta > Hemiptera > Cicadellidae > Allygus > Allygus modestus. The sequence goes on along the minus strand of OY776115.1, from coordinate 45,751,589 downwards.
CCTTGGAAATATTAAGAAACAAAATTTTAAAGTATGTTAAGTGTGTTAAGTAAAATAGTTAAAAATTAAATGTTAAAATTAAGTTAGGATAATACTATCCGTCCGTACAACTACGAAATCACTATATAGTGTGAGGTAAGCTGTTAAAAACAGTAAAACACGTTGTCTTATTTTTTAAGCTTTCTTCAAACTATGGCCAAATCTATCAAGTACCTACCTTGTTGAATTAATTTTACAACTCTAGTCAATAAAATAAAGTTACTTTACCTCCGTCTTCAGCTTTAAAACAACCCAAATGGACAACCGCAGCACCCGAGATCTAATAATCAGCCATAATAAAATGAGTGACAGAGAACTGCCCATCCACACTATCGCTAATCCACCCCGTTTCATCTATATTCAGCAAAGGCAATGATGCTACTTTAGAAATATATTTAATATAAATTAAACATTGTAAACTTATCACCTTAATGATAATTAAAAAAATAGATTGTCGTCTTCAGCGACAGTCAGTTTCTGCCGTTTTGGTCATAGTTTTTATTTTTCTTCTTCGTTATAAACTAAAGCCAATGTTGTCTAAAGTATCGTATTCAAAATAAAATGCAACACGCAGCCAAAATTACACTTACAAATGTGTCTTGTTTGAATGCTTTACAAGGTGGCATCTCTCTATTGGTGTGTAGTCGGGCAAAATCAAATTTTGAGCTTTTTGTGGATTTTTAAAAAGATATACCTCAATTTTTCAAAACTACTACTGATATCATCCCTAAATAATCTATAATATTATAAAGAAGAGGTGGTTTCTGTCTGTCTGTCTGATGTTCCGGGTGAACGCAAAAACTACTGAACCGACTGGGTTGAAACTTTACACAAAGGTAGATCTTGAACCCATGCAACACATAGGCCTATTCACTTCCTTAAAATCCCCTCGGGCTACGCCCCGTGAACGTCCTAAGCTTCAATGTTTACATTTTAGAAGAAAGTAAACATTCAGAAACTGTAATGCAAACAGCTGAGGACACTTCCATTTGACAGCTTAAAGAGCAGAAGGAAGAACAGCTGTTTCAAGCTAACTAAAATGAAAATTGCATTGACTAAAGAATAATAGATCAATAAAAATATCAAATGTGTCGTATGAAAAATTAATCTCATTAAAAATGTGAAAACATTAAACAGAACGTTAATACAATACAAACAGTTAACGTTTACCAATTTTAATACCTTAACGTATAATTAAACTATTTCACAGATTAAGTTAAAACTCTTGCTTGATAACAGTGTTATGCAATTCATAATAAACACCAAGATAAATAGAAATATAAATTTAGATGGGACTTGTAAATTAAACAAGTCCTGTTTCCGTGCTAAATTTTTGTGCGGTTCTCACAGTTTGCATTGGTTTGGGCCTTTAAAGTTAACACATTTGATTTATTTATTTGTTAATGTCTTTTTAAAATGTTTAATTAATAGGGGTGTGCAAGTACTCGTATATCAAGGTTTTTTCGAGCCGAGTTTGCACTACTCGACTCGACTCGAGATATTGCCAAAAACTTGTGAGTTCGAGCCGAGTTTTGTATACAGTTGATTAAACACTCAAACCATCTCAAATGACAGTTACAAAAGCAATAAATGCGCCTGAGTCGAGGTGAAAACAAATTAGATTGTTCTCTGTATGTTTTACAAAAGAAATATAACATCACTTCATATCACGTTGGCTTTGTCTAAGAAAAAGCAGTGATATTCAATTTGAATTACCAATGCAACAGTACACACATTCAGATCTACTTTTGCGCTACACGCCGAGGTAGCAACACGTCAAACTAAAAAGAAGGCCGGGATCAGCCGGAGTTCTCTGACGTCACTGATTTGAGTGTCGTAAACTTAGGATCTTTTTTCAACGGCTTTCAGTTGCTGTCTGGCTTATTCCAGCCAACGCAACGTGAACAATATTCAAAGTGAACTTAAAACATTCATTGTGGTTTTAATTTTTAATATAATGATTGAAAAGTGGAAATCGGTTGCCTATAGTGTGTATGGATATCAGTTATATATTTCATATTTTTACTTAACACGTCACAATTATTGTACTTTGGCGTTTTGTTCGCCATTAATTCACTGCGATATTGTCCTTTTATTTTTGTAAAGTCAACTGTTGTTAAATCATTCAAGTTGAAGATTTGTTATAGTCCGGAACTCTGCAATGTTATTTTACAAATGTTTCAACGACGAATTGAATCTCTATGTCGGCAACGTTTAAACGATGTGATCAATATGGCGTAGCGGAGTTTAGGCTATTGTTTATTGTAGGCTATTTTAGTTTATTGTTTTATTTAGGTAAAATTTGCAAGGTACAAAAAATAAACATCAAATCAAAAGGAATGACAAAGGCAAGTTCAAGTGAGTTATTCTTCTAGGATATTTAGTTTGTATTATGAATTTTTTTAAGGAAACTAGTCGTGAAAATGTATATACTATGAATCTAAGAATAACAAATTAAAATAATGATTCTATCATCATTTCATTTTATCAGATATAATTTTTGACATAATGCTGATCATGTATAGGTAACTTTTGTAACCAGTACCTCCTCTTCTTGGAAAAAAAAACTCGAAACTCGCGAGTTTTTTTCTAAACTTTACTCGACTTTAAAAATCACTACTCGCACACCCCTATCAATTAATAATTCAAATATTTCCAAAGTACTATTAGCTTTAGTTTATATCCGCCATGGAATAAAAGCAAGGACCAAAACGATAGAAAATGTCTGTCGCTGAAGACAATAATTTGTTGTTAATTAAATGTAATATCACTTTACAATGTTTAATTGATATTAAACATATTTCTACAGTAGTATCATTGCCTTTGTTTAATATAGACGAGCAAAGATGAACGGGATGGATTAAAGATAGTGTGGATGGGTAGTTCTCTGCCGCTCATCTTATTGCGGCTGATTATTTGAATTGTAAAATTAATTCAACAAGGTACTTGCTAGATTCGGCCAAGGTTGAAGAAAGCTTAAAAAATAAGACGTGTTTTACTGTTTTTAACAGCTTAGCTCACAATATATAGTGATTTCGTAGTTGTACGGACGGATAATATTATCCTAACTTAATTTTAACATTAACTATTTTACTTTAAAGTACTTTTAAATACTTTAAAATGTTTTATCTTAATATTTCCAAGCAGAAGTAACTTTTTTCAATGCCGTATGTAACATAATGTCATCTGAGAAGCATAAATAACACATATTCAACCTCAAACGTAAGCAACAATAAGGTATATTTAAGAAAGCCGGGCTTAAATGATCCTTTACCAAATTTTAACTTTTTATTTAAATCTGGACCCTTTGTTTCCATGCATCTGTTGTTTAACTTTACATGTAACTTGTAGGAAACTTTGTTTTCTACAAATTAACCCCTAACACATATTACTCCTACATCTTATGGAAAATTAGTGAGTTGAGCTAAAATGAAATGAAGTCCAGTTTTTTATCTATTTTTAAATTTTTGAACTGATGTAATAATAATGATTCTCCATTCCTATTGGTCGTATTGTCCAATACCATATATGATTCTTGTAGGGACGTTTATAATCTTTATAAACAGTGAGAATGTGCTTTTGCCTACGACACACTGTACGCGAGTTATTAAGGAAATAGTAAAAAGGAACAGTTTTTAGACAATTTTTTTAAGATACCGGAAAATGCACAAGGCTATGAGGTTGAAAATTTTGATTTTTCATCATGGTGTCGATACATATAACATACCTGAAAATCAAAATTACTCCACCTTTTGCATAGCAACCCCTTAAATTTGCATAATTCTACTGTGCTATAAACAGGCTGAAAAAGGAAAAATCACAACACATTACTTATAAAGCATTTATTATAACAAAGACAAAATCATAAAAACATTAAATAAATTAGAAATATGATTAAGGATGTTTATATTACATGTATTAAATAACAATAACTATATTTTATTATTACGAGTATAGTTATCTTGAAAGCTTTATCTGGACACTATGGACGAAAGACTGTTTGGAGCGGACGAACTCAGGGTCGTCATCTTGTCCATTTCCTCGTCCGCTTGATTGTTCTTAAGCTCTTGCAATGTTCCCAACATCTTGTTCCAGTCATCCATCCTCGGCTGTGCCAGTTGCTGCCAACAAAACAAACCTAATTAGGCACTTTACATGTTTTGCTTAATGAGTGATCTTTTGTGTTTCATGTCACCTGTTGTCGTTGAAAATTACCTTTTTTCATTAGTAATTATTTGTTCAGTCCATAATGATCTGATTGCGAATTTTGCTTTTGAAAAAACTCTGAACATTGTTGATCAATGGAACATTGTTGATCAATGGAACATTGTTGATCAATGGAACATTGTTGATCAATGATTTAACTTAGATACTATGGAGTCTGTGGTGTAAGAATATTTGTTTTTAAAAACCCACCTAAAAACAGAAAACAAATGGTTGTTGTAAAAAGCTAGTCTTAAAAATGTTATGTTAGGGGCACCATAAAGCTTCATATTCAGACAATTTTTTTGATAATAGCAAATAACGACCTTTGTTCACATGTAAGCAGTACATTATAATATACACTGATTACTCTACTTTCACTGAGGTGAATTCTGATAAAAGAGAGGCTGAGCTTAGGATTAGTGATGTTCTGTTGAAACTGGTACGAGGCAAACGATCTAACAGTACCTATATAAAGAGAAATTGGATAAACTTAAAATCAAAAGTTGCCTCGTAATAATTTAAAGTCAATTAAACTTCTGGGTATTATCATAGACAATAAGACATAGATGAGATGTGCATGTAAATTATATTTTAACCAGGTTGCCTAATATATTATTTATGTTTTATAAATTGAGGATATGTGCAAGCCATGAGTTGTTAGCTTGATATACTTTTTTCCATTCACATTTTCTGTATGAAATTAGACTAAGGGGCAACTCCTCATAAGCTATTTCATAAGCATTTTCAATAAAAATTTTAATTTGCAAAAACATTTGTTTACAGTTCTACATTTGATAATAGTTCTGAATCTTCTGTTTTTTGATGATGTACAATAACAAAAATGTTACAAGCATCTACTGTTCAGATCTGAAATGTTTCGTACTGAAGAGTCCTAGGTCAACGTTATCAATTCTCTTGACTCACAACACAGTTAGTTATGTTTCTCCCCACCACTCACCTCGCCGACATCGTAGAGCCAGATGCGGCCCGAGTCATCACCGCACGTCACGTGGTTGCCATTGGGCGTCCAGGACACCTGGAATGGTTCATTATAGTTACAAGAGGAAGAGTGTATTTAATATGTACAGAACGGTATATTGAAAAAGAGCTTATCAAATTAATATAAAATTTAAAATAAATCCTGTGAACAAATCTCTTCACTTGTAGCCTTTCCTTTATAATACAAAACCGAAACAAGGTTTTATTAAAATTCAAAATGGAGAAATGTGCCTTTCTTTTAAGGGTATCTTGTTGGATAGAGATGTTTACCAACACAAAAATTTCATATTTATTAGTTTTTTTCTGATTTAGCTGTATGGATTCAATATTACCAACTTCGGGTGCAGGTATCAGACAAGTCAGTTGTCTGGAAGTCAAACAAAGCTGATAGTCTACAAAACTCTGTCTACCGAAAAAAAAAAAAAAAATTAGAACACCTCTAAACCAAAATTCCCTTAATCGTTGATCTCACTCATGCAAAACAAATTTTACTTTTTTTACTTACGCTCAGTTTACTTTGTCTTAACCCAAGATAGATATTGCAATTAAATGTTACATGCCAGTTCTTATCTAGTTTTAAAATAGCTTATTTAATATGGCTTACGATTGTGTCAGTACTTTTGCATTTTTCATAGTTTGATTTTTTAAATATAACTTGTTCTAATGTATTACATAAATTATGCGCAAAATACTTAATGCCTATAGTATAAAGGTGACTTTTCTTTGGGCTCATATGGTACAGAAGCCCTCTGGTATGTACAATACAAGCAAAAAAAGTACAAGTCATTAATACAGCAATGTTTTCCCCTTTTAATTACGCTGATATGCCATGTATGATTGTTAATTTTACTAACCGAATAAAACTTTTGTAGGTATTCCTAAAGGATTGTGATGAGTACAATCTAGGGTTTACCATACATCAATAATGTAACCTGTATACGTTTTGAAAGACATGATTTTTTGGTTAGCTAATATTTGGTGAGGTATTGTAAATTGGAGAAGTGGAAGCAGTGTAATATCTCAGAGGCAGCTTTCATGGCCATAAGCAAAAACAGTATTTCCCATCATTTCATTCAATGTTTGCTGATAGAGAGGGAGCTACGAGACCAAATAAACAAAGCAAAATACGTGTGTCCTCTTCCCCAACCTACTTCTGTTAACCTGTTAACGCATTGGCGTCAAGGCTTTCCGAGCGAATGTGGCCACCCTACATATTCGAGTCGGTCTTGAATAAGGGAATGTGTTTTTCTAATTTGCGAAACGTCGACCATAAAAAAACAGTGGGTTTCGTCCAGTATTTTTTGCCTTTTTTTAACTTTCGACGACCGGATCCAGCACTGATAACTGTGGTGAGTGTTGGACCAAGATAACTCTGGATTCACCGACCTGGTTGAGCGCGGGGCTGCCCTCCACGATGGTGGTGGCGGTTGGCACCTCTGTGTCCGTGTTGAGGTTCCACAGGTCCAGTCGTCCCGTGCCGTCCACCGCCGCAAACAGCGCCGGGTGAGTCGGTGACCACGCGACATCGTACACGTAGTCACTGTTGTCCTCGAACGAGTACAGCGGCTTGTTCTCCTGAGCAACAACAATGTTCGATGGTTAATTTGACAAGTATAACTGGACACATGTCAAAATTCTTACAATAAATAAAAGAACATTAACACTCTTTCCAAGACAAAGCAGAAATTCATCACCAAAATACCCGGATTGAGAACAGTTTAAATTTACCACGGATCAGACTTAGTAAAGCAATCAATAGCCATTATTTAAAAAAATAAATCATGTAAATGTTTTTACACTTTCTGTCTCAGTAAGAGCTTTAAACATAACAATATTCAAGTGGCTTCGTAACGATTGTTTCCACGATAATGTAGTTTACTTTAATAGCGAAGATATGAATTTAGATTTTTTCAGTTTTATGATTAGCTTCCATCCAGCAGCCATCATAAAACAGAGTTACATACCCACATAGTATATTGATTTGTTTTTTTTTTTATTTACTGGGATAGACATATCATTTCAAATGTTAAGAATGCATTGTATTGTATTTTATGTGTACTGTTGTATAATGTTATATAATAATGACATGGCCTATTGTGTGATGATGTATTTAATGGTGCAATAAATTTGTATTGAATTAGCCATCAGAACGGACAAGTACAACAATAGTATGGTTTAAAAACCTGTTCCGTCACAGTTCTTTCCTATTCCTTAGTGGATGACCCAAATTTCGGCCCCTTAGAGGAGTTCAATGGGCTCAACGTCAGAGGGGCTGAAGCCCAGGTCATCCTCTACGGAATAGAAAATGACTGTGACGTAACAGATTTGTAAACCACTTTTTATCAATAAATGATTTTTAGTGAATTTCCTATGGAAAGTGAACTATTAGCATGACCCGCACGGTGAAACTTAAGCCCGGGACCACCATAGAAGTTCCTAACGTGACCCCCTGAACACGTTTTGGGGGATCGTTCAAAATGATATACATATATATATGTATGCACTCTAGCGGTCACATTTTTTGTCCAATTTACTTCAAATTTGGTAGGGACGTTTCTTTCTATAATCAGTTGGACAAGTTCGTTGGGCAAAACAATCGGAAAACTCTAAAACCCTTTTTTGGGGATTATTATTTCAAATTTTGAGTTTTTTTGGCCCAAAAAGAGTCAGAAAAGCCCCGGACATAAAATCAATGCTTGTATTATGATGGGAATTAGTGAAGTAAAAGTTTTAAGCCCTCTCTCGTCATTCTAGCATATATATTTACCGAGTTATTAAAGAAAATGTATATCGGCTAAACACAGTACGTTGTCTTATGGGGGTTTTACATTAGAAAAGCATGTTATTCATGTGTCGGTTATTTGTATCACCCCCAGCAACTTCGCACCTACTTTCAAGCCTGACTGGACCTTCTCCTAATCTTATAATGCACAATATTGTATTCCTAGCATTGCAGGAAAATGAAACCAGGAGCATCAGAACAGCCAAAAAATCAATGTTTTCAGATTTCAACTAAATTGGAATAAATGTGTTTTTTTTACACTGGTTTTGAGTTTTAAAAGTTTTGTATGTGGAAATTCACTTCCCTCACGTCAGTGTGCTGCGTGCAAACTCGTTATTTATTATTAGGGTCAATGCTTAGGAACTAGTAAGTGTGATGAATAGTTCCTAAGAGAAAAATGAAGGCCTTGATAACATTGCCCAGGCCTCGAAGTTTATATGGCAACAACTAAGGTCCAATACCACCCTATAGGTCCTTTGTAATGTTAGAGGCTGTCCATCCGTTTACCTTGAGATTCCACAGTTTGACGGTCCAGTCGAAGGATGACGTGAGGAAGAGGTGGGAGAAGTCTATGCCCTCCTGAACTCTGTGAGTGTCTATGCCTGTGACGGGGGCTTGGTGGCCTTCGTACGTCTCTGTCACTCCGGCCTTGCTGCCATGTCTGCAGGCTGTAACAAAATAAACTATAACAGCGAGTTTTCAGGCTAAGGCATAATTTAAAACTACGATCTGTAATTGAAAAATGTAAAGTAGTATTTTTATTCCAACCTTTCGCCAGTGATGATTAGTGATGTAAAATACCCAGGTATGTAAAACTTGGGGTAAATACCCAAAATTCATAAATACCCAGGTATTTTGGATATTTATGATATTTGACGTAAAAACGCCAATGTAATTCATATCTACCCTTACTAGCCTTGTTGTTATCAATGTATAAAACTTGAGGATATTTAATTGATTACATTTATTAATTATACCAATAAATAAAATAACATGGACATTTTTGTAAAAAAACCTGTCAAGCGTACAATCATTCTATAATCTTTACCAGCATGGGAATTTCAATGAATCTAGTAAAAATCCCCTAAATGTTATGAAAATCATACATCACTATGTATGGTGGATTTAGAGACAGATTTTTTTGAGAATGAGAAATAGATAAGTCGTGTGGCTCACCCTCATCCACAAATATATAGAGGGTGAGTTTGAAATGTCCCATTTCTACATTTGTTAACCAATTGGCCTAAACTTATGTGCTGGCTCCGTTCCTTACTTTTCATTTTTTAAACCAATGATTATGAATAGAAAAATTTTGTTTTTAAATAGGGTAAATGTGTATTTAGAATTAAATATTGTTTTATTTCGGTTAAAAGAGTCGTAGTGGCACACTCACAGTAAACATAAGTAAAAAGCATCAAAATCAGTATAGACCATATGCGACTATCAAAGAACTAACCAATCCCATCAACTTCCAAGCAACCCTTCCACCGTTTATTTTACTTGGGCCTTCCCACCAACAGATCGGTTAACACAATGAGAGTTGCATGTCTGGACAGTTTTGATCTGAGTGGAAATCGAACCAGCGAAGTTTATAAGAACACCTGGCCGAGGTGTGTCTACAATTTAGCCCACTCGGCTACCACCAATAGCACGGAGGCTTTAGATAGGTTAATAGTTGGTCTGCGTCCTTAATGGTGAGAACCATAGCTTCCCACAGTCGTTATAGTGTGATTATCAAAAGAAAGTGACTGGCGGAGTGGCTGCACAGCAACTGGGTTCGTGTACAAACATTATTTCATAACCTCATGGTAATATAAAACAAATAGTCATAAATTTCTGATAAACGATATTTAAATAGACAGTTAAACAAGGTTTTAGCACATGTTTCAAATATTGTATATCTTACTCCAATTAGTAAGATATAGTAAGATATACATTGATAGTTATATTAAAAAAAAACACAAATTACAAATTGCAAGAGCAGCCCGCTCTGCCAGTCACTTTCTTTCGATAATCGCACTGTAGTTAAAAATGTTCTAACTAAGTTAGAGCGCAGCACAAATCGGAGTCTGATGTAGGTTATCGTGAATAGAATAATATTGCTAAGTTAGTGGGTTAAAGAATCAACCCAAGACATCAAGTGCTTATTTTGACTACGTCAAAATATTCAGTCGCCATCTTGGATTAAAATATTTATTTTCAAATGTAAAGATGGTGTTGTGTGACCCATAATTTCCTACTATTTTTGTCATGCTGAACACAATATCACAATCTTTTTTTTGAAAATCATGAGCACTTTGGGGGGTGCTTCACGAACACCGACTAATTTATAACATGCTTTTGTGTATTTTATCGTTGTTACAGGCATTATTTCACTGTCCGACATACCCGAGTACACAGCGCCCTCCTCACTGCCGATGACAAAGTTGTTGACCTCGTTGTGCGGGAAGGCGAGGCACCATGCGGCGATGGCCTTGCTCTGGCGGTGCTGCAGCTCCAGCGTCTCCTGCGGCTGGGAGAGCATGTCCAGTGACCACGAGCAGAGCCGGCCGTCCGTCGACACCGAGATCAGGTTGTGGGCGTTCTGCGTGCCCACCACTGACAGGCAGTAGACCGGGTGCTGCGGCACATAAGGTACGAGTTGACCATTATTTCATTACAAGTATTGATTGGTGCATTTATAATACATCCAGTAATTACATTCTTTTAATTAATTAGTTCATTAATTCAACAAATGCAATGTTCGACTGATTTGAGCATTCGTTATTTTTTTTAATTTCTTAGATAACAAATACAAATGTTTCAAAAAGTGAATCTCTCTAAGGTTGAATATCAGTGTCACTGATCAAAACTGATTGCCTTGAAACAAATTTTGTATGTGAGTACAGGAGGTGTGTAGATTTTTTTTAAGTGTTGTATGACATATTTTTTTACATTTCAGAAAAATCAAACTTCAAAAAACTTGAAAATTAAAAATTGCAAACCCTTCTCAAAGCACCTTTAGAATTATATTTAGTATTATTCAACTAGTTCAGAGTGAATAAACAAAACGAGAATATCTTTTGTAAAGAAATATTAACAATATTTATTCAGAGAAAGATAGATATGGATATTTAAAGATAAAATAAACCAGAATATCATAGTAACTCAGATTCTACATGCAGTTACAGTATCACAACAAAAATGTAAATGTTAATATTAAATAAGTATCACTTACCGTGTGCGCAGTGGCTGACAGAGGTGTGCGCTGGATGGGCGTCCTCTTCTGTACTCTGTTGTCCCACAACACGATCTGTCCGGAGAATGTGCCGCCCAGTATCAGGTTGGGGTGAAATCTGGAAAGCGATGAACTGTCATTAAGGTGATCATGTGAAAGCACATTTCAGATTTTGTTTTTTTTGCGGCAAGATGATAATATAAAAATATCATGAATACAAGACTATTTACAGTAATATTTGTAATAAGCATGTGTTGATTTTCTCCAGCTGGTTGTAGTTTGGTTTTTAACAGAAATCAATGCTGAATACAACTGACAGTTCACAATTATATTTTTGATTGCAATAGATATATTAGTTAACTATTGGTTGATGTTTAGTTCTTGGTTCAACAAAACTCACTGGTGAAACTACATTTATCATATTAGTCAGGAAAGGGTGTTCAACTACTAACACAATACATTTACTTACAAAACTGGTTTATAAACAAAAGCTTTCATCTGGTTTACTTTAAATTTATCAGTAGTTAACTGTTCTAAAAATAGTACTAGCCGCTGTCTCGTTCTCCGCACTGGAACCTCACAGGCATAGGGTTAGGCGGTTTGAAATGTTTACATTATAATCACCTGACTACGTACTAGCCGCTGTCTCGTTCTCCGCAGTGGAACCTCACAGGCATAGGGTTAGGCGGTTTGAAATGTTTACATTATAATCACCTGACTACGTACTAGCCGCTGTCTCGTTCTCCGCAGTGGAACCTCACAGGCATAGGGTTAGGCGGTTTGAAATGTTTACATTATAATCACCTGACTACGTACTAGCCGCTGTCTCGTTCTCCGCAGTGGAACCTCACAGGCATAGGGTTAGGCGGTTTGAAATGTTTACATTATAATCACCTGACTACGTACTAGCCGCTGTCTCGTTCTCCGCAGTGGAACCTCACAGGCATAGGGTTAGGCGGTTTGAAATGTTTACATTATAATCACCTGACTACGTACTAGCCGCTGTCTCGTTCTCCGCAGTGGAACCTCACAGGCATAGGGTTAGGCGGTTTGAAATGTTTACATTATAATCACCTGACTACGTACTAGCCGCTGTCTCGTTCTCCGCAGTGGAACCTCACAGGCATAGGGTTAGGCGGTTTGAAATGTTTACATTATAATCACCTGACTACGTACTAGCCGCTGTCTCGTTCTCCGCAGTGGAACCTCACAGGCATAGGGTTAGGCGGTTTGAAATGTTTACATTATAATCACCTGACTACGTACTAGCCGCTGTCTCGTTCTCCGCAGTGGAACCTCACAGGCATAGGGTTAGGCGGTTTGAAATGTTTACATTATAATCACCTGACTACGTACTAGCCGCTGTCTCGTTCTCCGCAGTGGAACCTCACAGGCATAGGGTTAGGCGGTTTGAAATGTTTACATTATAATCACCTGACTACGTACTAGCCGCTGTCTCGTTCTCCGCACTGGAACCTCACAGGCATAGGGTTAGGCGGTTTGAAATGTTTACATTATAATCACCTGACTACGTACTAGCCGCTGTCTCGTTCTCCGCACTGGAACCTCACAGGCATAGGGTTAGGCGGTTTGAAATGTTTACATTATAATCACCTGACTACGTACTAGCCGCTGTCTCGTTCTCCGCACTGGAACCTCACAGGCATAGGGTTAGGCGGTTTGAAATGTTTACATTATAATCACCTGACTACGTACTAGCCGCTGTCTCGTTCTCCGCACTGGAACCTCACAGGCATAGGGTTAGGCGGTTTGAAATGTTTACATTATAATCACCTGACTACGTACTAGCCGCTGTCTCGTTCTCCGCACTGGAACCTCACAGGCATAGGGTTAGGCGGTTTGAAATGTTTACATTATAATCACCTGACTACGTACTAGCCGCTGTCTCGTTCTCCGCACTGGAACCTCACAGGCATAGGGTTAGGCGGTTTGAAATGTTTACATTATAATCACCTGACTACGTACTAGCCGCTGTCTCGTTCTCCGCACTGGAACCTCACAGGCATAGGGTTAGGCGGTTTGAAATGTTTACATTATAATCACCTGACTACGTACTAGCCGCTGTCTCGTTCTCCGCAGTGGAACCTCACAGGCATAGGGTTAGGCGGTTTGAAATGTTTACATTATAATCACCTGACTACGTACTAGCCGCTGTCTCGTTCTCCGCACTGGAACCTCACAGGCATAGGGTTAGGCGGTTTGAAATGTTTACATTATAATCACCTGACTACGTACTAGCCGCTGTCTCGTTCTCCGCAGTGGAACCTCACAGGCATAGGGTTAGGCGGTTTGAAATGTTTACATTATAATCACCTGACTACGTACTAGCCGCTGTCTCGTTCTCCGCAGTGGAACCTCACAGGCATAGGGTTAGGCGGTTTGAAATGTTTACATTATAATCACCTGACTACGTACTAGCCGCTGTCTCGTTCTCCGCAGTGGAACCTCACAGGCATAGGGTTAGGCGGTTTGAAATGTTTACATTATAATCACCTGACTACGTACTAGCCGCTGTCTCGTTCTCCGCAGTGGAACCTCACAGGCATAGGGTTAGGCGGTTTGAAATGTTTACATTATAATCACCTGACTACGTACTAGCCGCTGTCTCGTTCTCCGCACTGGAACCTCACAGGCATAGGGTTAGGCGGTTTGAAATGTTTACATTATAATCACCTGACTACGTACTAGCCGCTGTCTCGTTCTCCGCACTGGAACCTCACAGGCATAGGGTTAGGCGGTTTGAAATGTTTACATTATAATCACCTGACTACGTACTAGCCGCTGTCTCGTTCTCCGCACTGGAACCTCACAGGCATAGGGTTAGGCGGTTTGAAATGTTTACATTATAATCACCTGACTACGTACTAGCCGCTGTCTCGTTCTCCGCACTGGAACCTCACAGGCATAGGGTTAGGCGGTTTGAAATGTTTACATTATAATCACCTGACTACCTAAATGAAATAACTCCATAAGATTAACATTGGAACTTCAAAAGCCTATGGGACAGAGCCCTGACTGTAAATGTTTTTCAAGCCCACAAAAGGCACATCTAGAGAAAACGAGCTTTTGATTGATACCAATGATGCATAACAAATAATATTATAAGAGGCAGAATACAACAAAAGAAAAACAGAAATTCTTTTAATAATATAGATGAAGAGAATTCTGTATTTAAGTTCATAAAAAATAAAAACTATTAAGATCCAGACATTTTCTTGACCCAAGTTACCACTCTTATAGCCTACCAATTTGACATGTCATCCAAAAAGATTCAACATCAAACAAACACAACACCCAATAGTACACTACCTGGCAAATGTGGCGCTCATAACGGCGGACTGACAGTGAAAGATGAACTCCGGAGTGGTCTTCTTGAACTTGGTGTTCCACACGAGGCAGACCCCGTCCGGGTCGTGGGGACTCTCCGCGTTGGTGTGGTAGCTGGCCAACAGGAGCTCCGGGTGCTGGGGCGACCAGTCCAGTGACGTCACGCAGCGGTTGCGCGACCACCGCTCGTCAGAGAAGCAGCGCGACAGTGACATACGGCAGCCCGACTTCTCGTCACTGCGACATTTGGGTTAGTAATGAGTTGTTTCAATCACTGACTCTAAATTATAATCATTACATTGGTAGCACTGCCTTATTGATCTCAGTAAACGATTTTAATTACATTGAGCAATTTTTAAAAACAGGCCAATTACAGTATCTACCCCATTATTAACTTGTATTCATTTACCATCAAGATTACTCATTACAACAAGAGTAACAAGACAATTACTAACAAGATTCAATGCGTTTCTCAATTTTAATGGAATTTCAATCGATTAATTAGTTACTTATAGTTAAATAGGTCTCTATGAAAGGCAAGTTTCCCATTATAAAAGATGCCTAAGTATAATTTTACGTTATAATTGTATAAACATTAAATATATCAAACTAGTGGACCTGTAGCTCAAAACCAAGCAATGATGTTCCATTTCCTAACTTTAAAGAGTTAGTATAGCAATTTCAGGAGTTAGAACATTTTTCATCAAATGTAAATGCTGTAAAACCGTGTTACACTGTATAGACAGTTGTTTTAGAATGCTTCATCCTAGTCGGATCTATCTGTATCACTAACGCTTTATCCTAGTTGGATCTATCTATATCACTATTAATTCAACCTAGATGGCTCTATCTGTACTAGTAATGCTTCATCCTAGTCGTCTCTATCTGTATCTATAATGTTTCATCATATTTGGCTCTATCTATATTACTAATGCTTCATCAAAGTCAGCTCTATCTATATAATATGGTTATCTCTATCTGTAACACTAACGCTTCATCCTAGTCGGCTCCATCTATATCACTAACACTTCATTCTAGTCGGCTCTATCTTTATCACTAACGCTTCACCCTAGTCGGCTCTATCTGTATCACTAACGCTTCATCCTAGTCGGCTCCATCTATATCACTAACGCTTCATCCTAGTCGGCTCTATCTGTATCACTAACGCTTCACCCTAGTCGGCTCCATCTATATCACTAACGCTTCATCCTAGTCGGCCTTATCTGTATCACTAACGCTTCATCCTAGTCGGCTCTATCTGTATCACTAACGCTTCATCCTAGTCGGCTCCATCTATATCACTAACGCTTCATCCTAATCAGCTCTCTCTGTACCACTAACACTTCATACCAGCTGGCTCTGCCTGTACCACTCACCCAGTGTCCTCGCGGTCAGCGCCACCGGTATAGTCTGTGTAGATGTCATGGTCCTCAGCAAGGGCTCGTTCCACGATAGGCGCGGAGTGGTACACAAACCGCTGGAACTCTTCTGACAACACTATCATCATCTTCTCCTCCTCGCTGAGTTCTCTCACTGTCATACAGAAATGAGGTTACTCCAGTAATACCATCTATGTCTAAGTGGACAAATACAAAATTGGAACTTAATTAATAAATGTTTTAAAAGTAGAATTTTAAATTGGTATAGTTCTGGAATAGTACTTCAAGCAAATAACAATAACTGTTATTGTGTGTGATTAACCAATAGCATTACTTTAATTTTACTGTTCTAAGTTCAGCCTGACTAACTATTACCTTTCAGGCTTTAAAAATCGTAAACACTTAATTTTTTAGCACAATGAAATTTCTGTAATTTTTAAGAAACGTTTAATAGTCAATGATGCAGCCACACATAAAGAACTACACGGACCACAGCAAACTTTGTAATGGATTTTGAATAGAAAGTTTGCTATCTCTCAGTGTTATTGGGTATTGAGAATTTGATGTTACATTAAAACCATTTCTTTTCTTATAATTTAACGAGCACAAAAGGGTGAATGACTTTCACAAAATTGATGACGGGTATCAACTTCTATTTAATTGATATCTCGCAAAACATTTCCTAATTGGCCAATCATGTTTTCAGGTAATAATGCGTTTTTTCTGAACTTTCCATTTAGTGGTTCCTGTGCAATTCACTATTTTACTATTCAAAAAATAAAGCCTTAACTTTTATCATAAACTTTTTGGAAGTTATACTATAAATCGTATTGAAGAATATGTATACTCATTAACTGTTATTTAAAAATGACAACATCCTACAATGCAGGTGGATACATAAATGATTACATCATCTGTTTTTACTAGATGCGCAATTGTAGGTTTTCAGAATTTTTTCTCATATTTCTTATGGTCTATGTCTTTATGGTGCAACATAAAAAATTAACATGGTTAGTATTCTAAAACAACAAAAAAAGAGCAATTCGAATTATTATGAAATTAAAATATGATGAATCTGCAAAGGAACACTTTAAAAATCTGAGCATTTTAACAGTATATAGCCAATACATTTTTCATAGAATTCTCACGGTAAAACATAATGAAACAATCTTTGATTTAAATGAAAAACCCCACTCTTACAAAAAAGACACAAAAAATATAAGAATAAACCACGCCATAACTTAAAATTCTATGAGAAAAAGCCCACCTATATGAGAATAAAAATTTCTAAAACCTCTACCAAACAATATTAAAAATATTACAAACACAAATAAGTTTAAAAAAGTACTTAAAGATTTCTTGGTAGACAAAACCTTATACTCTTTAGAAGAGTACCTTCCATCGACTCTAAATTTTGGAGTTTGAATTTACGTTTTTTCTCCGTGAAATAAAAAAATACTAATGTTTAGTATTACATTTCTAGTACTTATTCGTTGTTCACAAAATTTTAAAGATTCTTAGCCTAAGTTACAAAAATTGTATTGACACTATTCAATTGTATACTATGTATATTTGATGAATAAAGATTATTTAATTTGAATACAGTAGTTTGGCAGTTCTAACGTAATTGTTTAACAATGAATTAATAGACTTTTAATAGACTCTTAAAAGTCTAAGTTGAATAGTATTTGAATATTTATTTGTAAACAACTCCTATCCTATCCTTACTCTAATATGAGTAAGGTTTGCTTGCTTACTTGATTGCAACTCTGATCTCAAAAACTGCTTCAATGATTCCCTTCAAAAGATGTAATTAACTAATATCTGGGTTAAAAATAAGTTCTACACAGGTCCTATCCTCAGGAAAACCCTGATAATTATGTAAACAAATAAATTGGAAAAGTTAAAAACATTACATTGGGCTTATGGTGTTTTAAATCAAACCAAAAGAATCATAACAGCTGTTTAAAATCAATCAGTGAACTATCAAAGAAATACTCATCTAGTTTAAATATCAATATGTGGTTTCCTGAGAGCAGTGACTAAAACCATTGAATGAAGATTACATCAGAATGATCATATCATATCCAAAATGAATCTAAGGCATTAACAACTGAATGAACATTAACAACTGGAGTGACCTTAAACATGCAGAAAAAAGGCAAATGAGCTAAGCAAAGTGGGGGATTTGGCAAAAAAATACTCCAAGCCATATAAACAAACTGACTGACTTTCCCCGAGCAAAGCTCGCCCCTGAGTAATAAATTTAAACTGTTTATTTTATTAATTCATCTTAAATCGGAATGTTAGGAGAACGGTCTAGAAAAGGCGATATGTTTCCCACCAATTATAGTGACGTTTACTCTATATTAGCGGACAAATAAATTGCCAGTTAAGGGCGTGGTTTTCCGGGCTCTCAACCGAGATTAGCCAATAGTAGACATGCTGCAATGTCAAAACCCCACAGCACCCGCTGATCGGAATAACATTCTAGTGATGTTTTTCTATGGCAAAATGGCAACAGTGACAGCGTCAAACCATGCTATTGGCTACAGCCCAACTGTCAATTTATTTGTCCGCTATTATACTCGTTACTGACCCGTCTTGGGTGGCTCCTTCCTCGCCTCCTGCTCAACCGCGGTGACGGCCGGCTCTGTGTCCTTGACCTGTGGCAGTCCGTGGGGCAGGATCCCCGGCGGCAGCTTGCTATGGAACCCATCCAGGTGTGGCAGCGAGCTCTCCTCGTCCTCCGCTTGTGGTTCATCATACGTCAAAACTGTGGGTGAATAAGTTGGCCCCACCCACGTTGACCTTAGCCTAACACTAAATAACCTAACTGCCATGCCGATAAGCTCTACTTCATCTCCTGCCTCGAGCGGCAGATGAATAGTTTACTAAATAAATCCAATTTGAACGCAGGTTAAAATTAATTTGTCGCAGCATCAAATCCACATTAAAACAGAGTGTTTATCAAAATGAAAACTAGATATTTCCTTGTCTTTGCGTCTTTGAATTTTCTGTGGCCAATAGCAATTGGCAAAATACATTGAACAAGAGTTATTTTGTTTTTATGGGTGGTAAAATAAACATATATTTATTTTATGTAGTCAACAATTTAATTTACAATAATGAATAGAATAGGCATAACATTAACATATATTTATTTTATGTGGTTAACAATTTAATTTAAAATCATAAGACAGTATAGGTATTTTTATATTTATATAGCATACATAGCTCTCCCTATGTCTAAATCTAAGCCACAGGCTTCGTCCCCTGCGGTGATTACTTATTTCGCAAGTTTTTGTCTATGTAATTTTCTAAAATAAATTTTATTTTATTTTGCCTTTATGACTGTTCACAAAGTAATTTCAATACAAATATTCTCTTCAGCACATAATAAAAGGCTAAAATTTACTAACATCTCAGTTTTTCTACTTTTTGAATCATTTACTGGCAACCTGTACTTTTTATAATTTCTTGACTTCCTAGTTTTCGCTTTTGTTAGACACTCTGTCTACCGACAATACAATGAAAATGATGAAATATGATGAGTGATGAAATGTAGAATAGTTTCTTGTTTATTGGATTGCTATTTTCATCTGATTTGCATTAGCATAACACATTAATAAAGAGGAAGTTACACTTCTCTAATCAGAAGTGATTATACAACAGAGCCGAAAGAAAGAAATGTAGTTCACCGACCAAATAATTAAAGTTCATTCAACGATTCTGAAGGACATATAATATAAAGCTCAGCATCAAAAGTATCTACTTCTTTGAATAACCAAACTTATCTTGTAGATTGGTTTTACTAAGTGTAAAATAATGGACATAAGAAATTATGTAGACTTAATTTTTATCAAAGTGGAAATGTGGTATTTTATTTTTAACTATTGGGGGGAAGGGATGGGGAAACACCAACTTAAGACTGCAATTATGCAGATATTTAATAAATGACTAAAAAGATTATATTATTTTATCATTACAAAATAAGTCATTTGAATGAATATGGATTAGTAAATTCCACTAAATAATTCAAGAACAAAAGTGTTAAATCCCACTGCCTTAATCACAAAGAACACAAGAACAGTGATTCAGAACACCTGTAAAAGAATTTTAACACTGACTTGAAAGGAAATTCACTTTATTTTGATTGCACAAAACACATGACTAAAACTTTAGGTTGACCATAAACTAATTTATGATTCATGATGTAGTAAGTTCAAACAAATGTTAGTCTTTCCAATGTTAACACAAAACAAAACAAAAATATTATTCAACATTCATTATTAACCACAAAATTGCTGTGACTTATTTGTGTTTCGTTTAACTCAATAATTTTTGTGTTATTGCACTACAACTTATATATATAATAATATATGTTGTGCTGAGATGTGTTCAGTGCTTGTTTTATCTCATTAGAAACATTCCAAAAGCAGTTTGATGTTTACTGAAATACTCAAAAATACCAAAGCTACCTGAGACTTAACAAATTTTATAACGTAAAACTTTCTCCTTAGTATTAATGATCAAATCTTTTTTGTAAACACTAGTAAATAAAATTATACATGACTGGTTTAGAAAATACTAAATTTTTATGACTAGTATGATAAGAATATTAACTCGTTTAAAATTATTATATTATAATTTAAGTTTTTAATGCACTGTCAATTTTTAATTGTAAAATAACAGCGGCAAGAAGCACTACAAAAAGCTCTTAAATCCTAGGATAAACTTATTTATACTAATGTTTTTTCAATAAAGTGAAAACAATCCCTCTCTTAGAAAAGTACATAAGGTTACTTTCACACTGATGTTTCTTGGTAGTATCAATGGGTGTTCTTAAAATGTGGTTCAAATCCAGAGCGTTAAAATGTAGTTAAAGTAACAAATATTACAAAAAACACAAATAGTGAAAGAATAATTTATTTTTATTACTGCTCTTTTTCCCTAGATTAACTTTTATATTACTTCAACTAACTGCAATATTTCACGTAAATATCGCCCTACCCTCATTGGAGATCTTATATTTACTAGAGGAAGTAAATCAACCATTGTTACTATAAAAGCAATTGAATATCAATGATACTGAAGTCAAACAGTAATGGTAATGTTGAAATTTTTAAGTTTCTGTAGTCTCAGGTGTTAAGATAGCGTTTAGTCCATCATAAACTTCTGTGACTAGGGTAAACATTTTCAATTGTACAAAAGCAAATGTTAAATAATCATATTTTTTAAACGATTTACTTTAAAGAGAGTAAATTTTATATCAAACTGATATACATTTGTATTCACAGTAAATAACCACTTTAAAAGGTTGTTATGCAAAACATTACATGTTAAACACAATGTTGCTCAGAATATGAATGAAACGGAAAACTCATTAATGTGGTGAGTTGGATAGCCAATCAATTAGTGGTTCCTGTGAAATTCCCTTATTTTACACAAAACTATTCAATAAATACAAGTCTTAACTTTTATCATAAACTTCCAAGAATTTTTACTATAATATGTATTGACGTATATTCATTTACATAAGGATTGTAAATTTTATTTAGTTTAAGACAAAGATCATGTAACTTGCAATTTAAAATGTTGGGAAAATATTTAATTTCAATGATTGCAAACATTAAATGAGTACTGGATTCAATTTTAACCGAAAGACCATAAATCTTGTTAATCTTACTTTTTAAATATTTAAAAGTTGAACAATCTCATCGTCATTTGTACACAAATGTAAAACGTTACTTGTAAGTGCACAAGTATCAAGTATATTAATTTCACTAATGGTAACCGAAAGTAATCAGTATCAAGAAATAACAGATTCTACCACTGTTTAGAAGCTTTAATTTCATAGGTACAGCGAAGGGAAAGTTTTGCTTTCACAGATTATAGTAAAAAATTACATCGCCAGAATTCGGATTAGATGATCTTTGCCGTTACACAGAACACAGAACGAGATAGAGAAGGAAGGGATTTCCTGGGACCTACCTGTGAACTCGTCCTCCCATTCTAAACCAGGATTTAGATTGTACTCGTCTTGAAAGAGAACAAACAATAACAATCACCATCTGATAACTGAACAACTTAATCTACCCGAAGCTGTGAGTGCGCTCGCTTGGCCCGCCCCCCGCCACAGAGAGCAAATCCGCTTGTTTACACTTACACCCATCGCTTGGGATAAGAAATAAATACAATTGTTCTGATATGAGAAAAGCTTGATCAAAATTTATAAAATTTGAAAAACATTTTTACTTGTGTTGGGAAATTTATAATGTTGGATAGCACCTTAATTCTTTAAAAGTTATTGGAAAAATAAGAGAACAAAATGAATAAATGTATGTGCAGAGATTAAATAGATAACTTAAATAATGTGTTCAAAGTTTCTATAATTTAATAATAATTAAATTATAATTTAATTATAAATAAATTTAATAATTTAATAAAATTATAATTTAATTATAAATAAATTTAATAATTAAATTAAATTATAATTAAATATATATAATTATAATATTTAATATATAATTATTTAATATAATTATTTAATTATTTAATATTTAATTAAAATGATATATTAAATTATAATTAAATAATTTAATTAAATTTTAATAATAATTTAATAATAATTAATTTTATAATTGTAATTTTTTGTTCATGCTTTTACACCATTTAAAAAGCTACCTATATGGCACTATATAATGTCTATATGACACAATAATCTGAACCAGAAACCTTTAGGAAAACTTTTCCAGGCATTCAGTAATCCTGTATTTGAAAGAAAAGTATTTTTATGAGAAAATCTGAAGAGAAATATTAGTTTTTTGTTAAATCTTTGAAGTGCGCAAACTATGTAAAAGGATCAAATTAAAAAGCGTTTATAATATTATAAATTAGTCAGCTGTTAAATTTAACTTTAGTTCAATCTGAATCAGATGAACGTAAAGCCCAGCTGGTATTTAAGTAATTAGATTGGGAACAATTAGTGGAAGTATTTTGAATAACTCTTATTGTAAATATTTCCTTTCTTCTTTCAGATGAAAAATATTTTCACACTTATGAATAATAAAAATAATGGTTTTAAAATAAATGTAGGCAAACGGTATAGGAATAAACCAATAATCAATTTGCCGGATTAAAATATTTATACTTTAAATACTCTCATATCTGAAACGATGAATGTAATGTTGATCCGATTTGCTCTGGTAAAGTAGACGCATGAGCAAGCATTACACAGGGCAAAGCAAGCAACTCACAGCCAAGCCCCAATATTCTAGCTTAAGGTCAACTAAGGCCCTCTTCTTGGGATAAGTTCAACATTTCAATGCAACTACCCTAGTATAAATTAACCCTAGATTATTAGTGACAAACTCTTAAGATTATTAAACACCCAATAATAAATAAGCTGAAATAAGTATTTTAACAGTGATACTCCTACACGAAGCCAAACTTATTTCGTTGAATAATTTCTTGATGATCATTTAGTGGTGTTGGATAATTTTACTTCTATTGATTAATTAATATTTAATATGGTACTAGAACACTTTCTGAAGGCGATATGAGTCTGTTTTATGGAAGTTACAGCAAGAATAACAAAGAAAAATAATCTTTATATGTACATTAGTACATCTGACTAACTGAATTCTTTGTTTTAGGCAAGGATCTTTTGTATTTACAGTTTAGTTATAATAAATTATTTATACCACTTAATTCTTTAAAATGTATCAATTGTAGTATAAATACAGTAAACTATTTCATTGTCCAGTTTTGATACCTGGTCAATGGAAGGAAACAACTGTGTACTCATTGTCATATTAAGAATCTCATTCATGACTGGAAAGAGCCTAAATTTGTTCCCCCCACAGACAGAAGCTTAACAAAAACTATTTGACATAAATGCTGCTAATTGTTGGTCATATCGTCAGTTTTGTATTATCACGATTAATAAATTTATTACAACTTATCTTCTATCAAATATTATTAGTAAAAACATATAAGGTAACCACACCATCAGACAGTCGGTACACAACAATAAACAAAGCACTGAAATGATCACTTATCCCGTAGAAAGGTTTTGTTAGTTAATGTCAGCTTAGAACCAAGTACCAGTAGTTGGTTAATGTTATTCAAACAAAAGTAACTAAATAATGCCACATAGCAAAATCTTGTCGTTTTTTTTTTAATTTTTTTGTATAAAATCCTGTCATTATCGGTTTAAATTGTGTGATTAAAACTATAAACATACAGTATTATAAACGTTAACATATACATTTTTTTAAAGAATAATTGATGTAGGAAAAACTTTTTGCTTCCTATAGGAGGCCTTCAAACTGGGAACATTTCCAACTAGTATATTGCATTTGTGCTAAAATTATTCATGGTTTTTTGCACAGGCCTTATGAGTTGAATCAGTCAAACTTGAAACGTAGCAACACAGCTATTCCCAGACACATCGTACAAGTCTCGGCCAACTGATTTCTTTAACTTTAAGGTCAGTAAATAGGTATTTTATCTAAAAAAAAACAACACAGAACTCCGGCTCCCATGGCTACTACTATCTCAACCTGGTCACATAAATTCCCTTGACCTAATAGGAATTAATTACCCCTTACACCGTCAATCTTAACATTATGAAGTTTGTTGTTATACTTTTGAGTACAGTTGCATAAGTAGTTAGACTACTTTTTAGTTTTGAATGACATTTTTCATTTAGGCGAAGTAACAATAATCCAGGTCCTACATTTGGGTAACATTCGCCTTGTTATTTTGCTCATGCGGAGACTGATAAGTCCAATTTTCAGTAGGATTACTTATAACGTATTCTCGTTGAACGCCTGACCATGACTGATGTTCTTGCATTCAACGAGAATATGCGAGCAGCAAGCTATACAAAAACCCACGAAACGTTTTTGTTGTTCCATGAAATATCGGGAGTGTGAGAGACTGTGTATGTGTATTCCATCCGAGTGTGTGTGTGTGATTATGAAAAAAAAACTCCCGACAAAGTTTAATAGTCCATCTGAAACTTGGTCTTAATCAGTCTTCGTATGAGCAGAATAACAACGTGAGTGTTGCCCAAAAGTAGGACCTGGATTATAGACTACTTTTTATCTTGATATATCGACAATACAAATCGAATTAGGTTCAAGCATTTTATAACAATATTTTGTATATATTTATATAAATTTTTTTCCAAGAGGAATAGAGAAGAGTGACCTCCAACTGTGAAACATTGCTTTGTGTTTGTGAGGAGTGCCAACATAAAGCACACTGCTAGGTTAAGTTAGGTTATTGATGAAAACCAAATCCTAACAATAGGGATGTTATGTGTACTTGGGTTTCAAGTTAAAACAACTTTTAACTGCTGAAAATTCAAAATGAAAAACGTATGTTTTGATTTTTATTTAAAACTATGTTTCGATAGTACCTTTGACTATAGATACTGAAGTAGACTTCTCATTGCCATTGTAAAAACTGTCCCTTCTTTTGTGTGAGCCAGAATTCAAAGAGGAAGTAGTTACACTAATCACCAACAGAGTATACTTCTGCCAACTATTACTTATCCTCTCAGGAAGGGATGATACAACAATTGGTGTGTCAGGAAGAAAACATAAATTAATTATCACTTGCTTTCTTTCTTTTTTTACAAGTTAACGTAAATAACTAGTATAAAGAGTTGACAGCAGCACACTCTGTCGGTGACTTTATCAAACTACGTCTACTTCCTTCAATCTATATTTGTTTTGTCCTATAATTTTATTACAAAATGTAAATTGTTTAAAAATAACCTCTCACAAACTACGAGGCATGTTTTTAAAGTCATTACCGTTTTTGAGTACCACCATTATAGCGCTTCGGTACCTGCATTCCTGCATGCTGCGCTGTGTAACCTGCATCTGTTGGCAAGTCTAGGACACGACAACGGCATAAATCGACTGGATTTTCTTTTGTTTGTGAGCATTTAAAATAGCGCCGACAATTGAGGTCCCAGCCAACTGTGAAGTCGCGCTGTGATTCAGTTTGTAAGTGTTAACGGTGTGAAAGCGGCTGTAATTCATCTGAATATTAGTGAAGTGTATGGAAAAAACAAAATAAGCAATAGAGTGGCACACAAATGGGTTATAACATTTCAAGATGGCCACATGAATCTTCATCCTCTGTCATTACTGAAGGTTTGGTGCATAAAGTTGATCAATACGTGAGAGAGAACAGACAGTTTACCATTTCGTCGCTATCTTATTAGTTTAATTTATTGTTAAGAAGTGTTTTTTTATATGATTGTTACCGAACGACTAAATTATTGAAAGTTGTGCTGACGCTTCAAAAATGTTGACTGACGTGCACAAAACCAAGCGTTTGGGAAGTGCGTTGACTTCTGTTGTGCGGTACGAGGAGGAAAATGATGATTCTTTAAGCTAATTTGTCACGTGTCATATCACTTCGAACACTTTTCTATACACTTCGCTAATCCCTTGATGGATTTCAGCCGCGTTCACATCGTTAGCACTTAGAAACTGAATCACAGCGTGACTTCACAGTTGGCGGGAACCTCAATCGTCGGCGCCATTTTAAATGCTCACAAACAAATGAAAATCCGGTCAATTTTTGCCGCAATTGCGTCCCAGGCTTGCAAATAGATGCAGGTACACAACGCAGCATGCAGGAATGCCAACTGCAGCTCTACAACAGCGGTATTCAAAAACGGTACTTACTGTAAAAACATGCCTCGTATTATACTTGATTACTGTGCAAGACGCTAATGCAACTAGGGCATATTTTAAGGCGAATATGAATGAATGATGAGTGTAGAATGGGTGAAAAGCCTTGTTACTGACTAAGACCGACTTATTCTTTAGCCAGAATAATTAATTAATAGTCCAGTGACCAATGGCAGTTGGATCCAGTATCAAACTTTTGCAAAATGCAAACAACCATACCAACTAATACAGAGCACAGCAACAGTTAAATAGGTCCCATTACCTAATTTTAAACATATTTACATGGGAGACATTATTGGATGAAAATAAAATCGGCTGTAAAATAAATATCGCCTACGACTACATTAAAAACACTCACATAACTCAAAATGCTCACAGAAGGCTAATAATTGCTGACCATTAATTTAAATTGGCATTTTTCCTATAATCTCCAAGTGCTCTAAATGTACTCTTAAATCTTCAAAATTACCCTCAAATAATGTTACATCAGCTTATGTAAGATGTGGTTTACTATCAAGTTGAAACTTTACCATTTTGACCATCTCTTACATCTGCAAAACTTTTAATGTGACCAGTTTGAACTGCTACCAGATTGAAGGGATCCCCTCCTTACAGTACAAAGCAGATTATTTTAGTTTCCCCGTAGTATTGTCAAAGGATGGAAAAAAATATCATGGAAGGAAAATATTATACTTTAGAACATAAGAAAATATTAATTTGACATCTTTTAACAGTCCTAACAGGAAAAAATATGTATTCACAAATCTCTTGTAAGCAGTAAGGAGATTTATAAAATATGCAAGTTTATGAATTTTTATTAAGATAGTTTCAATGATTTTGGGATGTGGCACTGAATATTTGTTAAATGTTAATCTTAATAAGGATAGATTTAGTTTTAGCATGCAACAGAGAGAAAAATAGAGTACTAATTAATAAAACTGGTACAAAACAAACATTCCCAGTCATAAAATTGCTTGGTTAATTGTGTAAAACTTTGAGAGTGCATTAAGAAATGTAAAAAAGTACAATTTAAAAAACAACATAACAATATAAAATGTTTTATTTTACCTCCAGGCACACACATACTAGAACCTTATCAGTTGGCATGTATGTAAAGTGTTATTTTATAAAAGATGAGAATAAGTTTTAGAAGAAATGTAATTATAGAAATCACAGTTTTCACTACATTATCTTTAACCTACATCCTTTGTACTCTTCCCTATACAGTCTTATAATTTATCATATAATTTTTTTACATCTAGGTCTTATTAAGGAATTGTTTTAAATTCAGCACTACTATTAAATAAGCATTAAATATTGCATTTAAATTTCCTTTAACCCTTTGAGCCCCTAGCTTGTGAATGGAGCAGTTGAATCTGCATTATTTTATATATTTATAAAACTTTGGATAACTGTACATTTTAATTATAAAATAATATGTTCTTCCGGTGGACACACACATAGTACGAATAGATCAAAAGCAGCAAAATACCTGATTATATGTGCAACTCACAAAGAATCTACCCATTTTGTCAGCTTGGAGCCGAGCCGTTCACTATTTGCTTTAGGTCTGCCTTCCCCTTCAACTCTGCCACAGACGTGAACTCTCCTTGAGTTCGCCACAGACAGGGGAACTCTTCATGAGTTGCACATAAAGCCCACTGTTTAAGACAGGATTCGAACCCTTGATCCAAGCACTACCCCCTGGGGAGACTTTGCCAAACACCGCTCAGCCCTCAGGATAGCTACTGAGTGTCTTATTACAAGCTAGATGCACTAGTTCCGATTTTGTCGTCTACCAGGTTGTAACACAAGACATGTGAGACTCAGACTATATATAATGCTTATAACAGTGCAATTGATAATACCCTAACTAACCATGGGTTTAGATATCAGATTCAAATGCCACTA
This sequence comes from Allygus modestus, assembly GCA_963675035.1. Taxonomy (NCBI): domain Eukaryota; kingdom Metazoa; phylum Arthropoda; class Insecta; order Hemiptera; family Cicadellidae; genus Allygus; species Allygus modestus. Next base: position 45,722,987 of record OY776115.1, on the reverse strand, counting down.
ATCAGCATTTGGTGCTCAAAGGGTAAATTAGTTAATTTGCACACATCTCTACAAGGTTTCAGCTGAATACTATACAGTACTGGACTAGATATTCTGGTCCTACTTTCATGCAAGTAAAACGATTTGAAAAAATATTACATGAGTTATAGTTCTTTTTCAAAAACAACCTATAATTTTTAAGATTCTCATGAATAGCTGAACTCTTTTTACTATGTGAGGTATTAAACTAAGTTGTTTATGGTAGTTTTGATCAGTCTCAATATTTAACATTTTATAATAAAACATATGTTTCACAGAATCTGAACTTTACTCAGGCAAAAAATACCAAAGCCGAAAGCCAAGGTAATAAATAATTTCTATAAAAGCTTAGTTTTTAAATCCTTAATACAATTTTACTGGCCAAGACACGTCTAGCTCAGTTTTTGGCAACATGTCTTAGTTTTTTATAAAAACAATTCATCTAAAAACATGTTACGATAAAAACTTCTCTAATTTGACTTTAGGCAAATCAACTATAATTCAAATAAGAGCTTTCTTAATTGTTGGAAATAAATTATAACCAACATATAAATAGAAAAAATGCACAACTTTTACTTTTAAAAATGCTCGATGGAAACATCATACTTATTTGGGGATTACAACAAAAAATTGTAAAACTGTTAAGAGTTTAAATGTGTATTGTATAAAAACCAAGTAGAGATTTCAGTAGATGAAGGGAGACTTGTAAAGGTTTAAAGCACTTTATGTACATTTTGCATATTAAAATTCCATAAAGCAACCTTCAAATGCAATTTTTCATTAGTTTAAATAGAAACTGATAAACAGTGCATTAAAAATATATACTTTTACATTATTAATCGTATACCAGTCATGCTTATTAATAATTTAAATTATGTTTAACAATTATGTTGTTCATATTTACGTTGTTTATTTTGTTAGCTATTAATTATCAAGAAATTGTCTAAGCTTGTCACAACCACCCAAAAGTCAAAATGACAAAGATAATATATCTATGCATTGAAATCCTCATTGGACCTTAATGAAATATAATTATCTCAGATTTTCAGGTTCGTAATACAACAGATACTTGAAATATTGGCTGATAGTTTACGTATATCTTATAAGCGGTAATTTATACCAACAAATTTAAAAATCCAGTATCAGATGAAAATTGGCATACAGATAACACTCGTTTTCATATAAATATTGATTAACATATAAAGGACAACTGTTTACCATTTAATGTTAGCAACATATGGTGACGTTCCATCATAACAGCTTTTATTAGGTAACATTATCTAAAAATAATTATGTGGAACATTTGATGTTTTTATCAACATTAACGTTTTTGCTTCCTGTAATGCATTTCACGAATTCATTCATCTTGGATAAGAAGAAATTAGTGCTTGATGTCATTGTCATAGTTAATGCATAGTTTTATGTTCCATCAAGAATTACAAAAAAGCCTTAAAGGAAAGGAAGTGGTAGCTCAGTCAAACAAACGTGACAGGCGGGCTATAGAATTAGAACAGGGTGTTTACTGACATTTCATTTTGGAATTCCAGTATATTACCAATAAAATGTTTGCCAAAATTCTAGTATTACTCGGCAACATTAAATTTAAATAGGAAGGGAATAATATTAATGTCATTACGGTAATATTTTACTATGGTTCAAAAGAGGACAATTAAGTAATTATTCTATAAAACTGTGGATATAATTATTAACTCATTTATCCATCAACAAAATTCACACAAAAAAGTATGTAAGAAAATATAAGCAGTTTATTTTAAATTTAAAAAGTAAACAAAAATGAAATTCCTACTTGGAACTCGGAATTAACTATCAAACGTTTATTTTTTTTATAAGATCGGTAATCAGTCTTATTTTAGTAAAATTACAGTACACAATATGAAACTTCAGTATTTCCAGTATACAATAAAAATTCCAGAATTTACCAGTATCAGTAGACAACCTGTAAAAACCTTTTTTTAGTATTATTTACAGGTGAGATTAACTACTTATATTTATTAGATCAAGAGAATGAAAAGGCCAACTTCAAATTTATACAAGCGGTACAAGTTGGCACAATATTGCTTTGGTATCGCCAGAATAGAATAACGTTTAACTCTTACGGAGCCAGTTCACTGGTATCCCGAGAAACATCTATTCTGCCCCAGAATCTGAGATAATTATTATATTTCATATTTTTACTACCTTCAGCCTACTAATGAATATCAAACACTCAAACACAAAATTCGAACACATGACAAGTGCTGACAAGTATAGAGCTCACTAAACACACATACATGCATCACTTAAACTAGTAACAAAGTGAATGAAGAAATCCACAACTTACCGTAGTATCCAAATGCTTGGGCTGCGACACCAAAACAAACACAATGTGTTAGAAAGTTTAACAACAAAGATAACAAGAAGACAACATTTAAATTGATTATACTGTAAATATTGAAATTTCAATGCATACTGAACTTAGATGATCTAAATATATTGGAAAATTAAAATTGTGCAGGTATTGAAAAGTTCATGCAATCTTTCACCAACAACATATTTAAGTTCCAATACTTTAGAACGTTCAAAACATAAATTCCCAGGCTTAAAGAGATACGGATTTGTGGCTTGTAAAAATATAAAAATTACATTTCTTTCAATATTATCATCAAATGCAGATATAAGATAGTTAAATATGTTCAAAGTGGAAAAAAATTGTTTTATTTCAACAAATAGCCTAGTTTGTCCAGTTAAATTTTAATTATAGCTTTCATTGTCTTGTATTAAATTAGTTTAAGATTTATTTATTACATTTATGTTACAGTTTTACTTGTTACATTTCTTTTACATGCTACGGCATAAACAGAGATGGACTGTTTAATCAATACCTCCTCACAGTTTAACATAAGCAAAATGTCCATAACTATAAAGTTTATTTTATTTTGTAAGTTACTTTTCAGCCTTTATTGGACCAATTAAACATGTAGAAACAGTTAGTGAGATTAATAAGGGCAAGGTATTTTTTTAATTACTAAGATAGATTTGCATTGATGAAGAAAGAATAAAAAACAAAATCAACAGTGTATGACAAAATATAGCTTTATTTTAGCACCATTAGTTGAAACCAATTTTTTAACAATAATGATAGATCACTAATCACATCTCACAAATTACGATTATATTCAGATTAAATGTTGTTTTACAGTATTGAAAAATGCATATGCTGATGAAGCCAATGAAGGAATTCACTAACCATGAAAGGTGAATATTGAATATTTTATCAGAGTTTGGTTACATTGTACTTTTTCCATATTAATATTTCTGTTTTATAAATGCATATAACTTTGCACCTAAAAACCTGGGTTAATTTATGTTCTAGAATCATACAAACTTAAGATTTAACAATAAATAATACCATTAAATACAATTTGGTATTTATATAAAATCTTGTTAGACTTAATATAAAAAGATTACTTCTGACTGTAAAAATATGGCGTACCGTACTATTAAACTACTATGACATTTAATAAATCAATCTATAAAATAGTCAAGTAACGTGCAATAAACCAATAAAAGAAGTTTAATTACAAAATTATTCCCAGCTACATGACATAAAAATTAATAATAAAGTAATATGTTATAAGTTATAATCCATGCAAAGCATAAAGTGTATTCTTACAAACTATTAACTTAAAAAACTTGCTTTTATTTCTAGAGTGAAAAATATTATGGGCAAGTTTAGAAAGTAATGCAACTAAACATATGTTCATGCTTAATTCCTAGCAAGTGTGATGAGAAAGACATTTGCTTTGTTTAATGTTTGAGTTTAAAAGTTATCTTTGCAGCCTCATGCAGTCATTTTAGACGACACTCTGACTTAAGGCAAGGAGTGAGAAGAAACCATGCTGCATGCGTGGTGCATACTAGTGGATGGGTGTGGCAAATTCACAGAATTCAAATTTGTGAATTCATGTAAACAAATCATATGAATACAATCAATTCACCAATCTGGCCTAAGATCAAAGTAATGCCCGCTTGGTGTATGAAACCAGAAGTGATAAAGTCTATTGTATTTACCGTGTAATAACCTAATGACGAATAAATATTCTCTATTGTCTATTCACCAGTTTTAGAAATTAAAATGGATCCTAAAATTCAACTGCCAAGGAGAGAAAGGTAAATGAGCTGCACAAAATTAAAATGTCTTATCGAGCTCCAAAAAACAATACAAATGTATCTTCCTTATGCAAAAGGATATTTATTTTATGGAGACTAGGTTTTATCTCAAATATCAAGTTTACAGAGTGACTTTTATTTACTTTTTTGTAATACTGATCTTGTGATCTTGCAATGAAATCAGTGAACCACTGTTGTAACTTAATAACACACATAGGTTTATAATAAAATATTATACTTACCTTTACAATAAAAAAATTCTCTTAACAAAAAAAAACTGCTCTTAACTGAAGACCTGCCTTTAGTAAATATATACAGGAATTTAGATTTTTAGAAAATACTTTTGTCACTGTAAAGGTAAGCCATCTTTTAATGAAAACCTGTGTGTATTTTTAAGTCATGCAACATTTTTGACAAGCATTTAAATGGTTTACTGATTTCATCGCAAGATCACAAGATCAGTGTTATGAAAAAAGTAGATATTCATTCTGTCTTAGGTCAGTTAAAATAGACCATCCTTGCTGGATTTTGTTTGGATTTCACTTGTAGTTTGACACAAATACTCGTACATATATATAAAACTTAAAATATGCAGAAAAGTAATAACCTTATAGTGTAAAGATGTGATTAAATAACAATTATTTACTTTGCTTTACTTAAAAATGTAGGTTTGATTTAATTTGTTGCAAATATGTATTAGATGTAAGAAAAGACACTTGACACTATTCAATGTATACTCTGTGTACTGCCTATGAATAAAGAATTTTGAATTGAATATCTTAAGCAAAGGTGATATATTTCAACCAACTCGGATTCTTCTGTATATCTCCACTGATAATGAGTCTTCAGATTTCAAATCGATTTGGAAGAAAATAATTTTTGGATTGTTAAGGTAAATCTGGTCTTTGAATATAATAACTAAACAATCTAGAGACCACAGGTTTAACCATGCCACAGGTTTAAATTTTTGTTACATTATGTTGTCTGATTTTATATAAGAAACTGGATATCCAAATAATAATAAGCTGGAAATAAACTAAGTATTAAGTAAAACTTTTATATTACAAGTATATCCTGTGTGATTTAATGGTGTGTAACCATTAAAAATCCAGTTTAAAACATAACAACCTACTCATAAAATCTCCCATGTTATTCTTATGGGAAAAAGGCTTTTGGCTTTTCCTCTGTTTATTTTAATGTAAACTTCACATTTACTTTTACCAATCAGTTCAGTTCCGCAATTATTGTAGTAACAAGCATTCGGTATATTGTAGTGACAATATTTAAACAACAAAATCTACTACAGAATGTGGTTAAATAATGCAAAAGAACATACCGAAAAGTTAGAGGGGTAAATGAAAAATAGGAGGGGGGAGGAGACAGGAAACGGCAAAATACGTAAAGAGTAAAAGAAGGAGACGAAGAGAAGGAAATTAAAGAGCGAATGCGATAGATGAGGAGAAAGCGAAGCCAAGTGTGTAAATCGACCCACCTTTCCTGGGCCTCCACCAGTCCTCAAAGTAGCCTTTAAGTGGGGAGGATGAATCAGATCCTTTTAGTGGCATACACACACACACCCGCCAATTCAACTTACTTCTCTGATTCTTTATAGTTTAAATCTCACAGCAACAACAACCTTTACGTTTATGATTTCAAGAATATTTTAGCAGATTTAAAAAACAAGGGACTGGAGGATTACTAAAATTGTTATTTGATCAATTATTAAAGACATTAAAGATTACCTTTCCTTCTCAGCTACAAAAATCTTGAAACATACAATGTTTAATCAAAACAATTAATTTCTATAAAGAAGAACAAATCAACTTCATTAACTTTAAACTCACGAGTAATTAAGACACCAAAATCTGTCCAAGTGACTTTTCCAGCGTACTTAAATTAGATATGAAAACGTTAACTTGTTTGTAAAAACTATTCGACTTGATTTTGGTACAGATATTTTTTTATCTTGCCAGTCTATGTTAAAATTTAATTAGTATAAAAGCCCATGGAACCTTATAAAACTATTTGAGTTTTATATTTGTCTCAGAATGTTAGGTCCAGTATAAAATTACAAATTAATAAAAAAAAGAAACAGAGGTAAGTTGAATTGGGTAAATATATTAGTAAAACAAAGCACTAAAATGAAGTGGCTTTAGAATTATTAATGGTAATCAAGTATTTCCTTCATGGTACTTAAAGTAGGTCATTACCAAAAACACCCTTGGGGCCTAACCTTTATTTTGGTAATAATTTAGGAGCCTTATAAGTATTAACAATAAATTCAGATTAAAATTTGAATTATGGTATGGGTGGGCAAGTATAGGGTTTATAAATCAAGTCAATTGAGTAATTTTGAAACAGCAACTTGAATTTTGAGTCAAGCAGATCAAAGTAAAAAAAAACTGAATTTTGTATAGCTTTTATAATACCATGAACAAATAACACAAACAAAATTTGCATAATTTTAGATCTAAATAAATTTATATAAAACAAACATTTAAATTAATTAGGACATATTATTAGGACTTGTTGAAACATGACCTTATCTAATTTTTATTCAACTAGGCTATTAACAAGGCTATTAGTAATAATGTGAACAGAAAACAAAGAGGTTACTGTTCGGCTAACAAAAAACACAGAAAACTTCCAAATATCATTGTCAGCTGCGCTGTTGCCTGGCAGTGTTGCCTACGCCAGAAATTGTGTAATAAAGATGGGATTTCAGTAACGTGGTTCCTTGGTTCTGTTTGATGTTACGAAAATGTTTATATTTTACCTAGGGCTGCATAGTATTAATAATTTTAAAACCACTTCACTCTACAATTAATCAATCAAAACTACTTCTAAATGTTCTACAATGAAAATAGGTTTACGAAACTGTGATCAAGGCAAATTCATAAGGTAAAATTAAAATGTTAGTACTTCTACCAAACAAACACGAATTACCACTGAAAATATTATTTCTTCATAACTTTACTTATATCAAACACTTCTAGAAAAAAGGTTTCTCAAGTTAAAGAGAACAATGCAAATATTACAAATCTGGATATAAATTTGTTAATTTTGTTATGCCATATTTTGTGCTACAATGAAAATTACTAAACAATTTTCCTCGGCAAGAAATACCTGAATCTGTCTGTCATCAAGAGCTTCTCGCTACAAACTTGATTGTATCTGTGATTATTACAAACCAGTGATTACAGATAATCTGCGAATCTATAACTATAACTATATGATTTGCGGACCTTGCACATTCTGTTTGTGACAGACAAATCATTAACAATTATTACTTTGCAGTTATCAGGTGATTCAGAGAATCTAGCAGCAACAAAAGCTATGTTGATGGAACAAATGTGTTAAACTTTTAAAAGAAGTGCTGGACAATATTATAACTCTTGAATATTGAACGTGTTGAAGTTTTTACAAATAAAATACATCTATCACTGACAAACGGGACAAAAAAGTTCAAACTATGTCATTGTTCCCAAATATATAGAGAATTAATAAATAACCCCTTAAACCAGCTGAAAACGATTTTTTGAAGTAACAAACGCAATCTGCAAACTTGTATGGGTTTACAAATAAATCAACTGTTATATAACATTGATTGAAACAAACAAAACATTGGCTGCATCACTAAAACAGTTTGTTATAGTCCTCCCAGGCAAATAACATTTAACCAAAACGAAAGACTCCATTTTTAACAGAGTAAAATGATGAATATTTTGTTCAACAGAGTTTATTCATGAAATATATTTAATGATTTATGTGAATAAATAATGACGTTAAATGAATGAAAAAAAGGTTAATTAATAAACATAATTCTTTAAGAGGCTTTTATATCCAGAAGACTGAATAAATTGTGAATATTATTCTTGTTTTAATAATTCTGGAAGTTATTAACAAAATTACAATATGCCAGATCCAATAACCCTTATTATGAGATGCATTTATTTGTAGAATTATTTGTATTTGTAGAATTGAATTTGTAGTCAAATTTGAAACTTGAAATTTGTTTGTTAAACAAGTAGACCTAACCCAAGATCGCAAAGTAAATAATATTTGTAAATTAGGTATAAGAATCTGCCTACAGATTAGGCTACGTATGGTCCAATTAAAATATGAGGTAAGAGAAGTATGTATGTTTGACGAGGCATTGTTATCAATTTGTCAAGCTTTTAAGGGTTTTCTCACCTTAAATTAAAATTATATGGAAAACTGTTGCAGTTGCAAAGTTACTTAAAACATGTCATTGAAATGATATAGAACAGTTGGGGGAGGAGAAATAATCATTAAAGAGTATGATAAAGATGATATCTGACATGACGAAATAACCTCTAGTGTGTTCTCAGCTGTAATTTAATTAATAGAAGAAATAATAATGATCGATAATCTAATAACCTGCGTGAACATTCACTTACCATCCCGCTCAGTCCCGGAAGCGGTGGTGGTCTGCGTCTGTTTGGTGTAGGTGACGATCTCCTTGGGTGGGATACTGGTACACTGCACACTGACAACACTCAGCTGCGGCTTCTTGCGACTGGAAACAAACCCAGAATATGGTTAGAGGAGAGCTGACGAATTGGGTATAAGAACGTATCTTCTAAATGGTCACAACAATTTGGAAAACCTTATATACTATCTTATTTTAAAACTGCGCGGTTCAATAGGTCAACTAAGTGATAAACCCCGAATTAGTGGGACAAATTATGATTACGGTACATTAGATTTATAATTTTTAAACTTCAAGTCAAGATCAAGTATAAAGCTCAATAGAAAACTTCAATTTTTGAGTACTCACAGAGAGGTTATTTATTAGAAGCAGGGGGTTTTCAATCAAACAAGACACTGATAATATTGACAAGTTTGCTGGAAAAAAGTAAATTCTTAAATAAAACGTTTCTTTCAATATGTATTCTACTTTCATATTTTTGCATATCTGTAGTAGCTATACGTTTTGTTTGATTTTAGGGAATTTCCTCTATAGGGAAGAAGCTATTACCGTAGGTCTCATGAGTCCGAGACCATGATAACTTTTTGTTTTGAGGTCCCCAGATGCCAAAAACACTATTTGTTCAAATTTATATATATGTATATATATATATATATATATTTATATATGTGTCCGTTAACACGATAACTTAAGTAAAAAACGTCCGATTTTGATGAAATTTGGCTCAAATGTGTAAAATAACATTCATGACTTTAAGTTCGAAAACCAGAAAAATCTGACCATGGGAAGGGGGGTTTATGGGGGTTTTAAATTGTCCAAAAATCAGTTTTTTGCATTTTTCACCCTAAAATTTTTAAAAAACTTAATTTTGGTTTTGACCGTGTTATAGAGCTTAAAAAAACAAATAATATAGTATTTTGAATTATTAACCTAGGTTAAGTTGTTGCGGAGAAAATCCAAAAAACCTACTCATAAAATCTCCCATGTTATTCTTATGGGAAAAAGGCTTTTGGCTTTTCCTCTGTTTATTTTAATGTAAACTTCACATTTACTTTTACCAATCAGTTCAGTTCCGCAAAACAATCATTTTGGTGTTTAAATTGTGATTCTACGCCGAACCGAGGCAGAGATATTCAAAGTGCTAAACACAGTATGTTGTCCAATGTTATCTTTATGGAGAATAAATAAAATTTGATATCTCGATTATTTATGAATGGATGTTGATGAAACTTGGTATGTGGCTTCACGTAGTACTGGTATATTGATATTTGTAGAACAAATTTATTTTTTGTTGATTATTCCCGTAGCAGCAAACCTGCGTACTCAGCCCCCATGTTATTCTTATGGAGTATAAGTAAAATGTAATGACTGCCATAATAATGAACATAAATTAACCCTTTGGATACCAACTTCCGATATATCGGAAGTTGGTATTTTATGCTAAAAAGACGAACTGCCGATATATCGGAAGTTTAACAAATTGATTATTTTAAAAGTATTAATTGTTCCTTACTTCATAACAATGTGTTATATCTGTCTAAAAACGTCTAACTTTATGAAAATACATCCCTTTAGTCACAAAAATTGGTTAAAGTGTTTTATTTTCACTTAAAAACGACAACAGTGCTGATCGATCGCTTGTTGTCCGCCGGCCGGCTGTCTGCTACTGCGTAGTTAGTTACGAGCCGTGTTTTGGTTGCGTGTTTGTTTACGTTCGTTGTTTTATTTGAAAACATTGTTTAGTATGTTTACAGTAATTTATATGTAGTGTGGCTTTACTAAAACGTGAAATGAGTGACCCTTTGAGGACAAGTGAAGTAGACAGATTGTTAGATCTCGAGTTTAGTGATCCGGACGATGATAACCTTAGCGGTGCTGATGAAATTGACGGCAATGATTATTATAGTTCTCCGTCTGAAATTGTGGACGACACTGACGAAGACCCTGACTACAACCCAGATGAGGAAAGTACGTCTAGAGGACCTTTCAGGCTATTCCAAAGAGGTAGGAATAGGTTACAAAGTAACTTCAATGAAGTTAGTGAACAGCCTAGGCCTAACCTCTCATCTAGGGCTATGTCTCCAGAAATGGATGTTTCTGAAGCTGAGGCAGTTCCCACAGGCAATAACAGAGACACTGAAGATGATCCAGATGACCCTGACTCTGATTATGTGGAAAGACAAGTAAATAGGGACAGGCCCCATGGTAGAAGGGGAAGAGGTAGAGGCAGACCTTCTAGGAGGAGGGGAAGGGGTGTAGGTCGGCCTAGAGGAGGTAGAGGTAGGCCTAGAGGTGAAAATGTAGGCAATGATGAACTGCCCCTCATTGAAATAGATGAAGATAGTCCATGGGAGGAAATTGATGATGAAAATGACCTAAGTTACCTTCCCTTAGATTCAGAGCAAACTTTTAGTTTCCACGAGTTGCCTGGTCCAAAGCATTGTCCGCCAACTAACTCTAACCCAATAGCCTACTTCAATCTCTTTTTTACAGGGGTCTTTGTAACTTTACTTGTCAAAGAAACAAACAGATTTGCCAAAAATTACTTGGACAGGAACTTGCATAATTTGTCATTAGGAAATAAGTTTAGGACATGGAAAGATGTTACTGTAAAAGAAATGCGTGCATTTCTGGCTGTTATTCTGAACATGGGGCTGATTAGAAAACCTATGATAAAGGCGTACTGGTCCACAACAAGTTCCCAAGCAACACCTTGGTTCAATAAAATGTTTTCTCGGAACAGGTTTGAGAGTATCTACTCATTCTTTCACCTTGTTGATAACGCATCGCTTCCTAAGGTCAATGAACCTGGATACGACCCTTGTGCCAAATTTGAGCCTATTATGAGCCACGCCAATAATGTGTTTAGGTTTTACTATACTCCTAATGAATTTCTATCTGTTGATGAAAGCCTTGTGGGGACAAAAAATCACACACAACTTATGCAGTATCTTCCCAATAAACATCACCATCGCTGGGGTGTAAAACTTTGGATGATTTGTGACTCCGTGACTAATTACTGTTTGGGGTTCACTTGCTATAAGGGGGAAAAAAATCAAGATAGGCAAGAAAGAGCTGATATCAAGGAATTAGGGTTAGGTTATGTTGTTGTGAAAAAAACTGATGGAAATGGGGAATTACCTAAGAAAGGGCTACCACGTAATATGTGACAATTTTTTTTCTAGTGTTCCTCTAGTAAAGTATCTGTTTGGAGAAGGAACTTACTATACTGGCACGATCAGAAGAACAAGGAAACATCTTCCACCTCAAGTGAAACAAAAATTTGCTTTAGGCCAGAAGAATTATTTTAGGAAAGAGTATTTATTATTGTTAGCTTATAAAATGAAAAAGACACAAAGAGGTCCTGTTATACTCATTTCATCAAAAGCCGAGGCAAAGGACGTTGAAAAACGGAGATCACTGAGACGGGGGCACCTTGAAGTAATGAAAAAACCCATGATAATTAGGCAATATAGTGATTATATGGGGGGAATCGATACATCTGATATGATGTTATATTCTTATCTCGATGAACGAAGAACGGTCAAATATTGGAAGAAGGTAGTCTGGAACATATTTGGTCGCATGGTTTTGAATAGTTATATTCTATACAAATTGAACACCACAGAAAAACCTATGAACAGGTACCAGTATATAGTTTCTATAATAGATAATATTGCAGAGGAATGGCTTGGTCAAAATCAACAAGATCCTGAAGGTGGAGGAGATGCGCCTCCAGTACGAGGGGAAGGATTATTCAAACTGCCTTTCAATAGGGAGAGGTGCTGTGTAGTTTGCAGCAAAAAAAGTCTACAAGAAGGTGGAAAAATGAAGAAATCAAGAACAGCATGCAAGAAGTGTTGCAAGAACAGCATGCAACAGCATGGGTTGTGCTACACTTACCACTCCTGCTAAAACAGTAATGCCTACGCCTCGGAAATATGTAAATAGTGTAAATATTATAACAGTGTTAGTGTTTCACTTGAAGACTAATGTTTTCTCATTATTAGTGGTTAGGTATATGGTCTATAAGTGGTTTTCAATTAATATTTCATTCTAATTTTTGAACTGTGATGGTGAATGTTATAAGTCGGTGATAGGCCAAGTGAAAACTCTTCTACGATTTCACAACATCCTCGTTTGGTGAGTTTTATATATTTCATAAAATAAATTGCTACTATTACTTTCAGAGTAATTTACTTCATTTATATGGTATTTGTTGTAGAAATATGCATGACTAAGTGTTTCAAAATAATTGTAGAGGGAAAATAAGTCATATGTCTTGAATCGGTAATTTTACATGCAACTGTAATATTCTTATAAAAAGTGTATAATACTTATAATACATTTTTTACTGGGCTAGTTATTTGTTTACTTATACATAAATAAATGGCTAACACAAAAATGAGGCGTTCAGGTCCCAAATATTTTTTGGGTGTCAAATAAATTGCAGAAAAAAATAAAAAAATTTTTTTTATATATTTTTTAACATTACATACACTATAACTCTGTAATATTTTTTTTTTATATTTTTGGTATTCAAAAATAAAAAGGAATCAAAAATTAAAAAAATTGATGCAAATTCCATCACTGTAGGTTGATTTTTTATGAAGTTATAGCATTTATTCTAAAACATTGCAAAAACTGCCAAAATTACCCCGGTCCCAAGCAGCATGGCATATATATTTGGGCCGGTCTCCAAAGGGTTAATAAAACTTGGTATGTAGCTTTACTTGGTTGAGCTAACCAAGTAAAGCTATTATCAATATTTATAATATATATAAATTTATAATATATTTATATAATTATATAAAAACCCATTTTTTTGTTCCTTGTTGCAGCAAACCTGCTTTCTCAGCCCCCATGTTATTCTTATGGAGAATAATTAGAATGTTATATAGTGCTTATTTATGATTGAACATTGATGAAACTTGGTATGTGGCTTCGCCTAGTTAAATTCTATTTATATTTGTATAAAAACCAATTGTTTGTGTTCCTTGTTTCAGCAAACCTACGTACTCATTACCAATGTTATTCTTATGGAGAATAATTAAAACCGCTTATATATGAATATATTTTTATGAAACTTGGTATGCAGCTTTATGTGATATTAAAACATATAATATGCATTGGAAATTCGCTGAGTACGCAGGTTTGCTGTGACAGGGGTATTTAATTGTTAAACTAATCTTGACAATGTGTTCAACAATACACTGTTTAAAAGGTAAACATGTGTTTATGTTTTGTTATTCCCTTATCCAACAATGAATATAGGAGTTTGCTTTGCTCAATCTTGATACCACAGTACAAATAGTTTTTTAATTTTTTTATATATATTATTAATAACTGCTATTAAAAATACTGTGAACTAACTCAATTTCTAAATGGTAGTTTGCTCTAAGAAAAAGGGATCAAACCAGTCGCTAACCGCTGGTTAAGGGATTTAACCAACAGTTTCTGGATTCACGCGAGCAATGTTCGATTGAGCATCAGGCAGATTTTGAAACCGACATGGCTAATGGTCCTCGCAGCCAACATTTTCCCAGGGCCCTGCAATTGCTTGGGCCTGAATTGGTTGAACGACTAAATTTAATAAGCAATATGGCAAATGCAACATAACAAACAGTAGTTTTAGTTTGGCTTTGCATCTCTTTCCAAGCTTCAAGAGAAGCTATGAACTGATTGAAAAATGCAACAAAGAAGTTCTCATAAACATACCAAAAACTAGAGATGGTTGTAATATTTAGAGATGTTTTCAGCGTGCAGAAAACAATTTAACGGATATCAACAAGCAAGATGAATTAAGACTACTTCAAAATTTACTAGACGAATGTCATAACTCTCCAGGAGGATGTGGGGTATCTACTCACCTCACACTGTAAATGGGGACAGTGCTGGTGAGGCTAGTGTCTGGAGTTGCGTTGTTGCTGTTATGTTCAGGCGTCCCTGTAGAAGTCACACTAGGCAGACTAGACAGAACATCTGAAAAAGTTTATTCATTGACAATTGATAATGCTGTTGGCATATAAAAAAATCCCTTAAGTGAAAAGTTAAAAGCTATTCCTTAGTATAACTTAAAAAATAACAGGGACAGATATAATTGATACTTGAACAGAAAAAAACATCAACACTTTTACTGCGCGAGGGACGCCAGCGTCACATCGCGGTCTCGCAGCGCATGTGCGTAGGATGCCAGCTTTCCAACAAGTCTGCTTAGAAACAATGATTCAGTGTGAGCTCAGGCTCAGCCGGAGGAGGACGATATTTTTTGAGCGTGAAGCTCAGAATGTTAGTTTTATTTTGGTGTAGGTTGGTAGTAAATTTCCCCCAATATCCCGGCTGTCACAGGACTTCCCCACATTCTTTTTCGTCCCACTTAGCCCCTCTAGATGGCAACCCTGGTTGACTACTGCTATCTGGATTGTGCTGCGACCTGTTGGCATTTTGTGGAACTACCTCCAGTTGTGTTGTGACACAGTACAGCACCGTACAGTGTTTTTGTCAATCGTTAGCCGGGAATTAAAAATGTGACCGCGCCTATCGGAACACTTGCCGCATGCCCCGCAGCAAACGTGTTAATAATCGATATCATGTTAGAAGTTACACAATAAAGACCAAATTCTATCTTGGTCCTGGGCTTAAGTATCACCATGCTGGTCAAGCTAACAGCTCACCGTTTCATAAGAAATTTGCTAATAAATTATTTTTCTTCATATAACAGCTGGCTTTTCGTTGACTTATATTAATTTTAATTAGTTGAGGATCACCTGTGAGTTTATCCATTTTGCCTACAGATGATAGTGTTAAATATTTACCTCTCCTATAGGCCTATTAGATTTCTTTAAAGAAAACCTCAACTGCCCGTCGCCATCGGCCAATAGGTCTGTGCGGCAACGTTCAGACAGCGAGGGTAAATAGTCACATAGGCAAGCCAGTGGTGACCGCTCATGAAAAAGTATCTACCTCTGAGCTACCCCGATTCTGTGTATACAGAAATTTCTCACTAGGTACTTAAATTAGTTTGGTTCTTCCTTTGTAATGTTAACTGCTAGCCTAGCAGTTCTTAATTTTTTTTATTTGAAAAAGAGTCAAAACACAAGATACACAAATGAATAGAAAACGCAAAAATATAAAAAATGTACCACATAGCAATATACAAACCATATCATTGGTTAGTATGAATATAATTAGGCCTGGCCAAAAATATATGCAAAAAACACTGCACAAAAACTAACTTCTTAAAAGAAATCAATTGTAATCATGCAAAAAAACGGGGACAAGCCATTGGGGCGATTCGGCTTTGAGATAACGGTAGTCTCTCACCGGGTCCCGTTTAGCGTTAAGCATTTAGCGCGTTAAAAGTAGAACGAACATTAAGGTAATAAACACGTTAAAAGATTAGTAAACAGATGATTGTCATAAAAAATATAACCTAATTCATACATCGATCGATATGAGTAATTATAACATGATATAACATTATTTTACCAGATAACTTTTTAATCACAGTTAGTGTATTAAAGTGTCTAGTTTAAATTTGTTGTTTTATAATACATTTTACGTCATATAATGTACCAGGCATTATATCCATAGTTATATATGTTAGCTATAAGTAAATGTAACACAACAAAGCTAATCTGTTAATGACACCGAACGTTTTCATTGGCAAACAAGGTTGTCATTCATCATCGTTGCCCCAACACCAAATTGGCCGAACGTATGATTCCCCAAAAAACATATTCAGCTATAAAAAGTAACAATTTCACTCTGAATTTTCCAAAAGAAGTTTTAGTAGCCTATTAATGCCTGTTTGTATAATAAATGGCAATATATTTTCCATTTAACCTTCTGGTATTCAAACTAACTTCCAGTTATATTAAATAACTTTAAGCGATTTATATGTAATGAATTATTGAAAAGGTACACAGATAGGTTTTACAATTAAATTGTATTTTGTAGCATCTTAAAGTGTTCATACATCAATCATCCAGCAATACTGTAGCCTGATAATAGATGTTCTATATTATAACAGAATTTATATAGTACTTAAAGGCCTTTGCAAATATTAATTCATGGACCTTGGTAAGTATTACCGGTATCTAAAGATATCTTATAGATCACTTAGTTGGTTAGTTACATGTAATAAAACTACAGTTAGTTGTTTAATCTCATCTTGCATTAGTAAAAATATTAAAAACATTCTAAGTATAAAAGAACTCCGTCACTCTGCCAACTTACTAAGCTGTTCAACAACAAATATTCCTGCATCTGAAAAAAAGTAAACTAATAAGATAGTTGGAGCTTATAAATTGAGGTCTTGAATGATGTCAAGTATTTTAAATTATAATATTAAACATTTATGGCTTTAACTTTAGGTGAATGCATGGAGATTTTACAGGAGACAAAATTATTACTAAGTTAAACAAATGCGCATACATACCTGATACAGGAGCAACACCGAGAGATGACAACATATCATCAAGTTCCTTCCTCTGGTCCTTTTCCACATGGGCGCTGCGAAGGGCTGCTTCTTCTGCCTGGATAAAAAATATGTATAAGTTAGGGCTAGGCTAAAAAAAACGTTATATCACTTGCAAACTAAAGCACCCTATGCTTGGATATATTTTGCAACACCCGATCAATTTGCAACAGACTGACATTGAATTCTCCATTGAGGACAAAAGAGCTTTATGAGATAAGAAAAAGAAATAGGCTATATAGGGCTTAGCATTTCTTGGAACCTGATGGTCGTTTTGGTAATTTGCTTCCCAGAAAGTTATTAGTAGACTACGAATAATTTACTTTTTAGGAAACCATAATTGGATTTCTAGCATAATTTATTCTTCCAGTTGGTTAGGCAATAGACTGGATACCCTGGAAGAATATGGGATGTACAAGGTCTGCTAAAAAAATAACCATGATAATTTAATTTTAAATGACAAACTGCAATTTTAATCTCACTTCATATTCAATAATATTTTAAATCGGAAGAGTGAACCAAAGGCAGGATAGCGAAGTTCAGCTAATAACGCCACCACGCCAGGAACGATGCAGGAATAACCTCCAGTCGGCAACTTGCTCAGATCGCAGTATGTCAGCCGGTACCGTGGAACGTGTGTGCGACAGGCCTGTTCGCTGTACTTTTCGTTTAATGTTCGATGTTCGTGTTGTGTATTTTAAGTGTGACAACGCTGCTTCAGCTGAAATTCAATGTATTGTGTATGTGAGGATGCATTATAATGCCGAAAAGATCATAACGCAAGTTACAATTTGTTGGAGCTATTGACGGAAGGTAAACCCTTATTTAGTTTAGTAAAAATTACTTATTACCAAAACTGTGTAACCTTTAAAGATGTAAGAACAAGAGTTTTTGAAGATATCTTTAAAGGCAATATGATTATATACAATTTAATGACTTACATCTTTTTGTTCTTTTTCTCTTCTCCTGCGTTCCTTTTCTTCTCTGATGGCTTGGAGTTTAGCCTTTTTCTTCTCAAGTTCAGCCTTACGGTCCGACATATTGAAAGCTAAATTTGTACTAGGCTTATTCCTTTTTCAGCATAAGACTTCCTCCCTTTATAGGCGAGCTAAAACAGGATATGTACCTACAAACAAATAAATATAAATTAATACCAAAAGCCTGAAAATTACTACCCTTTTATATGATCAGCACTTTCTAGCTGGCCTACATTTTTCAGTGCTGCTTGTTTCAGATCTTTTTGATTACATTTCAAACTGAAAAACCCCTATCGCAGCAAACCTGCATACACACGTTTTTGGATTTTCTCCGCAACCACTTAAAATAGCTTAATGATTGAAAATACTATATTATTTATTTTGTTAAGCTCTATAAATTGCTCAAAACTAAAATTGAGAGTTTTACCAATTTTAGGGTGAAAAATGCAAACAACTGATTTTTGGAAAATTGTAAACCCCCTTCACATGGTCCGATCTTTCTGGTTTTTTGACTTAAAGTCAGG
Source organism: Allygus modestus (assembly GCA_963675035.1). Lineage (NCBI taxonomy): Eukaryota > Metazoa > Arthropoda > Insecta > Hemiptera > Cicadellidae > Allygus > Allygus modestus. Next base: position 45,704,366 of record OY776115.1, on the reverse strand, counting down.
AATGTTATTTTACATGTTTTGTGCCTAGTTTAATCGAAATCGGACATTTCTTTCAGAAGTTATCGTGTTAACAGACAGATATATGTATATATAAATTGCAATGAATAAGTTAGTGTTTTTGGCATCTGGGGACCTCAAAACAAAAAGTTACTATGGTCTCGGGCTTAACTCTTACCATGCCACCTACGATAATAGATACTTCTCTATAGGGGATATTCGCTAAAAGAACAAGGGCATTGAATTATTAATTTACTTTCCCGGTGCTTAAGTTAAGTAATAAACGTGGTAAGATACTATTTCTTCTAAACACTTTAAGTTATAGAAATTTAAAAATACACCCGTCGCAGCAAATCTGCGTACTCAGCGAATTTCCGATGCACATTTTAGCGAATTAACCCTATAGGGAAGAAGCTATTACCGTAGGTCTCATGGTAAGACTTAGGCCCGAGACCATGATAACTTTTCACTTTGAGGTCCCCAGATGCCAAAAACACCATTAGTTCAAATTTTTATATATGTATATATATATAATTTATATATATATATATTTATATATATATATATATATATATGTGTGTGTCTGTAAGCACGATAACTCTCGTAAAAATGGTCCGATCTTAATGAAATTTGGTACAAATGTGTAAAGTACCATTTATTTGAACGAGTTCGAAAACCAGATGAATCGCACCATCCGAAGGGGGGTTTTTGGGGGGTTTTGTACCCCAAAAATGTGTTTGCACTTGCACATCACAGAGATTTTACCGGTATCACTGCCAAAGCATTATATTAAACATGTTTTTGAGACCTTTTATAGGTAGTCTAAATTTGTTTATGATTCTAATCAACTTGGCTAAATAAAATATATATTTTATTACAAACAAAACACTTTGTATGGTTGAGATGGCCATACCTCTATACCTACAACCACAAAATTTGGCATGTAGACTCTTTCTATAACGTAGGTAACCACTAAAAAGGATTTTACGAGATTCCCATAGGGCTCCACTATATATATATGATTAGGCTAGCTATATATATATATATATATATATATATATATATATATATATATATATGGATATATATATATATATAGGCTAACTAACGACTTAAGGCGGCCCACACTTCTCGCAAACAGGCCTGAACATTCGGCCGAATGTTCACTGAACATTCCGACCGGTATATAGTCAAAAGTTCATGCAGCTCCCACACTTTCTTACGAATATTCCGAACATTCAGAGTTTGGCCGAATGTTTCAGTAATAAGTTTTAAAAGACACTTCAGAAGGGTAGACTAGAGGTCTTTCCTACAACGTATTGTAGAAGATCTAATTTTGATATTTAAGTTCTTATACAAAAATATATATGAGAAACTGCAGTGCAGGTAAATAAGATGATAAAACTTTGGCAAATCACTGAAGGAATCCTAACTTATATGTTAGGAGATGTATGAGATGGCCTATTACCCCAGGAGGCAGGCTGGCGTAAACCAGACGCCAATTACCTCAAAAGACTTGTAACATTTTCTATTGATTAATCAGGAGATGACCATGGGAGAAAGGAGGTATAAGTAAGCCCTAATACTCTTTAAACTATGGCAATAGTTTTCTTTTAGGAGAACAGTGATTAGGTTAAGTTAGGTTTTTTATTCATAAATAACGGAACATACCGGTAACATAACCTAATTACCGCAGTGCGCTGTACAAGTTGGCACTCCACACAAATCATTAGAGGTCGCTCTTGGAAAAACATCTAAACTTAGGCTATCTAAGTTATAGGCCTTATCTATAAATTCGAAAAACTGATCATCCCCCAGGCCAAACCTACAACCACAAAATTTGACACGTATCAGTTACTCTTTCCATAACGTAGGCAATCAATGAGAAAGGATTTTAACTCTTATAACAAAACATCAGTCTATAAGGCTGGTAGACATTTTGCTTTTTAATTATGTTGATCCTGAATCAGTTAAAATAATCATCTCTACAGTACCTTTCAAAAACCTTCCTATAAGCAACATATTCAATTTATGTTAACATTTCATGAATTTATTTTGCAAGAATCTATTTTTTTAAGTCGGCTAGACAGACCGACTTTTTTAAGTATATGGACATTGAGCATATGGAAAGAGACCAACGTTTCGGTTCATGTAACTCCAGACTTTACTACTTTTTTTATTAATTAATGTATAATCAAATATTGTTCCAACAATAAGGTACTGTTATTCTTTAACATTTAAAGAGTATTATGGAGAGATTTGATTTTCCAATGGAGTTTAAAAAAAGTTAAAGTGGAAAAATAATAAGATAGCATGACGTTTCGGTTTATGCTATAAAAGTCATGTTTCGTTATAAGTGATAAGACATTCCCATAGGGATCCGCCCCACAGAGAGTCAAAGTTCCAATCCAGTGTTATTCTTACGGACATTCACTAAAAATACAAAAACTGATCATCCCCTGGGCCAAACCTTTACCCCTACAACCACGAAATTTGGCATGTAGACTCTTTCCATAACGTAGGTAACCACTAAGAAAGGATTTACAAAAATTCCCATTGGACTCCGCTCCACGGAGAGTTAAAGTTCTAATCCCCAGTGTTATTCTTATTGACATTCAATAGGCTACGTATAAAAAACTATCATCCCCCCAGGCCATAGCTCTATACCTACAACCACAAAATTTGGCATGTAGACTCTTTCTATAACGTAGGTAACCACTAAAAAAGGATTTTACGAGATTCCCATAGGGCTCCACTCCACAGGGAGTCAAAGTTCTAATCTAGACATTCACTTTGGTTTGCGCTTATGAAAATTTGAACAGCCGATCATGATTCGTAGTAGTTTCATAGATTAACCACAGAATGCAGCACACATAACAGGTTTTATTACCAAGTGAAACCGGGTTCGAAGGGAGCTGGGGGAGTATGAAATATAAAGTAAATGGTAATATCAAGTAAGCTACTTCAAAACTATAATTCAATTGTTAGGTATTTTTTAAGTTAGTAACTTATGTAATTAAAAATCGGTTGAAAAAAATTGAATCACTTATGAAACTGCAGCCCCTCCAAGAATCAATAAAAGCTGGTTCTAGTAAAACGTTTTTCTTCAACTAGGCCCTTGGCTACACCAAATGTGAAGGTGGTTTCCTCAATGCAAAGGTTGGTCTCTGAGCTGGTCAGAGATCTTGCACACAGGATTGACATTTGGGTCTGACAAGATCTGTTTATATCCTCCAAAAAGAGCCCCTTTACCTCGATTCTAAGAAAGGAAATGTTACGCAGTGCTCGAAGCCAATGTGTGGAGTTAATAATGCTTTCATGAGCTAACACGACTATCCATGTGCACTGCAGAGTGATAGAGCAAAATATTAAAAGCGTATTTAAGATTTATTTCAAGATCAGGAACCCTTGGTTGAAATATAAAATTATTAGAAACATTGGTACATGCACTTTAAAAACCAATCAAACTACCGAGGTGTACAAAGGATTAACTTATTTCACTTTCAAGACTACAAAATGCTACATGAAATTATTTTATAACAAATATGTCTTGATTTGATATAATTTAGAGATATAAATTAATAATTATTCATACCAAGCAACATTAAGAAGTTACGATACTTTTACGAACATCAAAGTAAATCACTCAGCTTGCTTACGCCATGACAGTCGACAGACAATACGATACGACCACCATGACACCATGACACATGACAGTTGTGCAGATGTGTATTTCTTGCAGTTAAGCCGTTGAACAGTGTTGCCAACCACTTTTTACCAAATTACCCTAAATCTTCGGTAATTGTCAAATACCGTCGAAATCGAAAGATTGCGTAAAGACTAAACAGTGTTAGTTGGAATAGGGGGGAAATGTGTTTACAATTTTGATAGGTTTGAGGAGCGCTTGGCTTCGCTATTGTAGCATGTTAAAGGTCAGAAAAAAGAATTAAAATATAAATTGCACGCCATTGCCAGCCAGTATTTTGTTTCCTTGCGAGATCTAAGGGATTTTTCTCAGAATTTCTTTCGCTGCTTAATTAATCACAGTATAAAAATCACTAATAGCTGAATAAATTTCGTTTGCAGCCAAAAACAACTAGATCTTCGTATTTTTCAACCTACGTCTTTTTCAGAGGATTGGGTAGGCTGAGACAAAGTTACTATAATCTCCCATGTCTCTATTTTCGTTATTTCAATTTATCTTAGCCTCTAGATTGCTTAAAATTTATATATTACTGCCTTACACCTTAGTAATCCTAGTCAGGCGCTGATCCACAGGGGGGAATGGGGGAAATGCCCCCCCCCCCAAGGCAAAAGGTTGGAGTTGCGCGCGCACCCCCGCACCAGCGCTACGTCTGCTCGGCAGCGAAATCACGACTTGTAGTCTGATTGTGATTGATGCGTTGTCAGTCAGACTTATATGCCTGTAATGCTACTACAGGGTGTCCATGCACAGACCTGAAATTCCAGGAATATCGGATAATTATACGGGAATTTCGGCGAAAATTCGTTAAGTTGGTTTAAAACTCCTTTTTCGGCCGTTCTCGTTAATGCGACAGGTTGTCGTTTCCAGTCAATAAAACACGTTTTGGTTGTCATTTTATTCAACTAATAAGAAACGTTGCCGATCGTCATTTTCGGGCCATTAAATTAATTCATGTTTTTGACCCATTCGACACGAAAAAATTGGCGTTCATTGGCGAAAGAACGCGGTCTAATCGCTGATAGTATTCATAAAAATACGTTCCGGTTGTCGTTCAGGCCTATAAAACAGGACCCGGCTTAATTTTTTGCTGGGAAAATGTGGTCAGATTGCCAATTTTTATGATTAATCACGGTTAGATTGTGATTTTTTGCATATTATTGAGGCTCGGTCGTCATTTTGGGTTAATAAACACCAAACGGCCGTCGATTTCGGACTTAAAAATGCGAGGCACGGTTGTTTTCGGCAATTAAATAGAATGCTGTGAAATTGCCTGTTTTGTTTTATAACATATTTTTTAATCAGTAATTTGTTCCTGTAAAACGCAGTCTGGCAGTCTTTTTCGGCTGGTAAAATGTGGCCCTTAATTTTATTGTGGGTGATGTATTTGCCCTACAAATCGCAGTATGGGTTGTTAGTCGGTCAATTGCCTTTTTCGGACGCTAAAACGAGGTTATATCGATATTTCCGTGGATAATATGCGGCTCTCTTGCCGCTTCATCAATAAAACGCGGTCCAGTCAATTACTGTAAACCTAAAAATTCAGTCATTTTGGTGATTTTGACCACCTAAGTTGCGGCAAAATTTTGTTAGCTATAAAACACGGCCAAATATCTCTGATTTTCCGCGATAAACTGCGTTTCTTACGTCGTTTTTGGTATATAAAACACTACCCGGCTTTATTTATTGTCGAGAAAATGCGGTCCGATTGCCGTTTTTGAGCAATTATAGGTACATTTCCGGCATAAAATACGGTTTGTACTTAATTTTCGGTCAATATAACAACTTTGCGGTCGTAGGTTTTGGCTAGTCATATATGCTGTAAAATTACCAATTTTGGCTGGATAACACACACGGTAAATTTTCGGTAAATTTTTCTATAAAAACACAGTTTTACCGGCGGTTTTATGCACGTTTTCAAGCCAAAAATGCGGCCCGATTGACGTTTTATATGGCAAAATGAGAATATATTGCTATTTTAGGCCGATAATATGTATCTCGGGTGTCTTTTAAAATCGTTTAAAATCGCTGTATCTTGGGCGATCAAATTTTTTTCGATCATATATAGTTTCGGTAAAATCTTCGTTTTTGAGATAACATACTTTGATACTTCCACTGGCCTTTAAATTGCGATTTGGGTATAAACTATTGCGGTTTTTGTCCGATAAACTACGTTCATTTGTTGCTTTCGGTGTAAAAGTTATGGCAACCATGAAATGCGGTCAAATTGCCATTTTTAATCTGAAAAAAATAGGTAAAATTGCTGATTTTAGTCCATGATACAGTCGTCTTTTTAGGCCGATAATACACATTTTGGTCAATAAAACTGTGTTCGGCTAGTTTTTACGGGCGATAAAATTATTTAAATGGAAATTTTAACAAATTTCTGGGGGACGACTCCCGGACCCCCCACACCATACCATCCCCCAAACCCCCGGCATCGCCCCCCCAATGTGACTCCCTGGATCTGCCCCTGATCCTAGTTTTCTATTATGATTCCAAAATCAATTTCGGATCCGAAGATCCATCATCAGTTAGGAATCAAGGAAAGACCAAGTTGATTTGAAGTATTTATCCAAAGGGATTTCGTTGATGGTGTGGATGTAGATACTGTACATAAAATTGACTCATATGTGACACTTAAAACATTTACCACAAACTGAAAGCATACATTTATAACACAAACCATGTTTTTTGTGTTGTAAAATGGATCCGTCATATAAAATCAAACAATATGAAATATGTATATATGGATGTGGTAAATTAAACTGATTTCAGAGTATATTAGATCTTGAGTAGCTTATTCTCCAAAGCAGTGACATTTGGCAATTTTACAATAGCAGGGTTGGTAACTAGTCACTTTTCTTAGGATATAAGTCACTTTTGGTCACATTTTTTTGGATTTGGTCACTTTTTTGTAGAATAGTAAAGGAAAAAAATTAAGTAATGTATATTGAATGGCACGAGAGTGTAACATTTTCTTGGAGAGGTTTGGATGGCTGTTAGGGGAGGAGGAGGCCATTTTGCTGTTGTCATATGAATAAGTTTTATTTGTTAAATCACAAAATTATATCCTATGAGCGACCTTGAAACTAATATTAATTTTAACTATTGTAGTTCTGAATATAATATTTGTCCTAGTTTTCAATATTTTTCACACCTAAAGCACAATAGCTTCTAGTTTTCACATCCTATAACATCCAAGTGTTTTACCTCAACACACACACAGTCTCCCTTGGTTGTATAAAGCTTTACAATGTTAGTGAAGGAGCCCGAGTTACTGAACTGAAATGGTTATTGAAGTGTGTTGCAAGTAACTATTCTGCTAAATAATGCGAAAGCATCTCAGAACTTTTTCAAGAAATTTTCCCTTGTGAGAGCTCTTCTACATTTTCTCTCAGTCGAACAAAATTTAGTTACTTACTGATGCTTTTGGCCCTTATTTTAAGGGTGAAATTCATAAAAATGTTGGAAATAACTATTGTTTCACTATTATTTGATGAAACTACAAATGTTGGAAATAGGAAGGTGCTAGAAACTATGATCCAGTATTGGTCAAGCAGTCAGAATAGAATTGTTTGTCATCATTTGGAATATTTTTTTACTGTGAAGGCTGAAAAGGCTGAAGCCTTCCCAATAAAAATATTTTTTGATATTTTTGATAAAATCTGTGAGAATCTAACCAAAGTCATTGACAATTTACAACCTGGTCAGAAACTATTAATGATGGAAGCTAAACAAAGGTTGGACAAAGCACTAAAGAATAACTTAGATGAAATTAGAATAGCAAACACTATGTTGGAAGGGGCATTAGCTGTTCAAAAAAAAGGAAGGAAACAGAAAAATCCTCTTACGTTTCAAAAGCGCAAATCAAGTTTATAACACAATTCATCACCAAAAAACAAAAGATCGATTGAACTATTTATTTAGGTTTTAAGTGGTAGTTAAGTATATACTCTAATGTTAACATACTAATTTTATTCAGAATAATATAGATTTCAAGGAGTACATATTTTGGAATCTAAGTAAACTATTAAAGTAAAAAGTAATAAATCAAAAACATTGGAAATAATTACTTAGGTATATTATACTGCATCAGTGTACAAGCGTTAAGTTCTAATTTATTGTTTAGTAACAATATTGTATGGTTTAAAAAAATAGGAGAAAAAGAGACAAGGGGAGGTTAAGATCAACTTCCTCTTTTTTCTCCATTTAATCTAAAAAAATAAGAGATATTGGTCACTTTTTGACTATTTGGTCACTTTTATCACTTTTTGAAGCCTCTGGACTGTTACCATACCTGCTACAGTGATCGAGTAGAACCTGTGTGTGTGTTAAGACCTCGATCAGGTCAGAAAAACGTATCCATTTTACCAACATAGTCTGGTGCAGGAATAGGTTTGAGGAGCCATTTTTGAGCCTTTTTGGTAGTATTTCCTCAATAAGTATAACATGGCAACTTTTGAGGCCATTGGAACGGAGCTCTGAGACTTGGGGGGAACATATTTAACAAACATTTTTCAAGTAATAGAAGAAGTCAGTGGGGTGGAGCTCAGATGTTGGGATAAAAGAATCAGAAGTCTTTTCGTCCCTCAACAACGTGGTTTATTGGTCCGGGAGCATATTTTAGGAACCGTTTTCAAGCCATTTAATAAACATTTTTTATCTCTAAGAATAATAACATGAAAAATTTTGGTGCCAGTGAAGCAGTCTTGAGGTCTGGGGGAAAAACAAAATAAGTACCTAAAATTGTTTGGTTCCCTACTATGTGAAATGGTCCACGAGTAGCTTTTAGGAGCCTTTTTCACAATCATCTGGAGTACTCTTTTTTCCGTGTGAATAACATGGTGACATTTTGGCCAGAGCCCTAAGTTTGCTGGGGGGACGTATTCAAAGTTGGGGCTTCAATTAAGAGATATGGTTTTTTAAACAAATCCAAAGAACCATCACGTCAAAATTTGAGGTCGGGAAGTGATATAAGAAGCAAGTGGGGTGGAGCCCTGAGTTCAGGAAAAAATTATCCAACGTTTGTTATCGCCCAAACAACCGGGTATGGTCAAGAAACAGATTTGAAGAGCCTCTCGCACAATCTTCTTGAGTACTCTTTTCTCAGCAAGGATAACAATAAGGCAACGTTTTAGCCAGGGGACGGAGCCTTAAGTCGGTGGGGAAGAAGTTGGGCATTATTAAAGTTTGAGACAAACTTTAAGACCAATTGGGCCTTTTGGGCATTTTAAAAGACTTGGCACATGTAGGAATCCCAAATAACATTCTGATATGCAATATGTTTAAGTTTTGTCACGAAAACTCCTTTAAATTTGGATTTCCCATTGATTACATGGGTTCCAAAATTATCATTTAAATATACTGTAGATTGAAAATAGTTCTGAATGGCGTTTGAAATAAAACACAGCATATCAATATAATAAAAATGTAATACTAAATTTCAGACTCAAAAATACATTTCATAATTAACATAATATGATACATTTACAAAACTGACTTCAATACCGGTTTCACTGGTATCATAATTTAAGAAAACTTGACATAGTATTACTATTTTACATCTATTAAAATAATTATGCACTGTCTCTCATTATATTTTGGTTAAACCAAAACAAACACAGGAAAAATAATAGGTATTACTGCTTTAGTTTCTCGTTATTCAGACAAAGCAAAGGACAATATAATTTATCTGTCAATAATAAAGTCTTTTTCAATATCACACTATGTTTAAAAGTGTTTGGCCACTGTACAAGAAACAAATCAATTACAGTGAAATTGTGGGATGTAAATAAAAAACATCTTACAACACTTCAAAATATATTTACTCTTATGCTGTTTGATTGTTCTCTCACTGGCACTAATGATGATAATTGGTGTGACCGGTCAAAATCAACTGCATTGAACCATCTTTTTTATATATTTACTGTCTTGTAAGTGAATAGAATGTAAGATTAAATATATTTTGTAGTGTTGAAAGATGTTTTTGATTTACATCCCATTATTTATAACTACACGTACCATGCTAATAAAAAAGTTGTTTACTGGAATTGTAACACCATCGAATATGCTGTAGGTCATAATTTGTCAACAATAACTAAATATTCCTAAAGCACAATACAATCGTAAACCGAACTCTGCTTAACTGAACCGGATATCGAACTGGAATAGCTGGACCAGGCAGAAGAGTTGTATTCATTTAACAGAGCGGAGTCCTACCTTGAAACATTCTACTCCTTGGATTGCTCAACCTTCCCCACAATCTTTGCCCATTGCTGAATGCAAATGTTGTAGGCTCAGGCTACGGTTTCCTAGACACAAAATAGATGCGCTGCGCCGGCGCATCTAAGATGCAGCATACTTGTTATGGATATGGACTATCGTATATGCAGTTTCCTAGGATCCGTAAAAAATGTGTGTGCATCTAATACTTGTGTACCAACATCAGCGTATTTGACTGACGAGCTACGTTATGTAACAATCGTCTTTTATTATGGAGAGCAAACAAATTTCATGCAGATGGAACTTTTCGAGAAACCACAACAATGAACTTGTTGAAATTGTGTCGAGCCATGAGATGTTGTGGAACCCCACTGACCAGACTACCAAAGTGAAGAACAATGTGTAAAATGATGACTGTATCACTGTATCTTCTCTTGTTCATTTCACTGCAGTGACCAACCAGCACGACTATTGAACCTTTAGCAGCCAAAATATCCATATTACAAACTATAAAACATTCACCTCATTATAAACATCAATAACAATCTTTTACAATAACAATCTAATCCATGTATGGTCGCAAATCCGCAAATGGACACCAAAACTTTGTGCGTTTTACGCATTCATGGAAACCACTTGAACTTCTGCTGCATAACAGCTTTAAAAAAATGACAGCCCATCTAAGCCACAGCACTTCTACTATGCGACTAGGAAACCGCAGCCTTAGTCAAGTCAGTGAATTTGAACTGGACTTGGAAGTCCAATTATCGTGTGGGCTAAATCATCGGCCCTACTGTGTTATTTTAAAGTGTTTGTTTTGCAGTAGGTTACAGTACACTTTATACAATGTCTACCGAGAGAAAATGTGTTTTAATGAATATCAGTAACAATGAATTTACTAAACACCCGGAGATGTTTTGCAAATCAAATAAATTGAGTAATAAGTTAGTTTGATTAAAATAGAATGGCAGTTGATGTTCGTTAACTTCAAAATTAACTGCCATTCTATTAACCCTTCCCAAGCGGCAACTGAGGGGCGCAGCCCTACTCTGTACGCTACATATTTTTTGGGCAGAAAGTGTACGACTAAAATAAACTAAAAAATAGACTAATAGTATAAAGTAACTGTAAATAACAAGGAAACAACCATACAATACATACATTCAATTTACATGTCTGGCATATATATTCGTCATACGCTTGCAAGTTTCAAATTGAGTTGTGTTCATATACATCTAAAGCTTGCAAACGAAAATTACCCTTAATGTATATATACGTCCAACGCTTGGGAAGGGTTAAAGTTTGATTAAGGCTACAAAGCATAGCCGACAAACTACCTATTTTGTGTGTTCATTATGCGTTCTTTCAATCGTCAGTCCTTCAATAAGGTGGGTTGCATCCATCTTCATAATTTTAATCAAATGTTTAAGCCTTGTGCATCCTCCTTAAACATAACCTTACAATATTACCTGTGACTATATAAGATAAATGCTTACATTTCATAATTATTAATATTTCATTTGTCACTTAAAACATTTAACACAATTACAAACACATTTGTTTTATATAATAATAATGTTGTAGGAATAGGGTGTTAAAGAGAGCATATAATTATATTGATTGTCACCCTAAGAAACCGATTAATCCTCATCGATTGCTAATTCTGCTAATTGCTGTTTATTTACGTCAGGGCATTCTTTACTGTAAACAAATGTACTCCAGGGGTGCCCCACTGGGAAAATTGATAGGTCATATAACACTATAAACTTTATTTTGGGCAGATTTTTTCACCTTAGCAAGGAAATTTGTATTTTATTTTATTTTTTGGGGGGGGGACATTTTTAAAATCCCTTTATTTTAAATTAGAAAGTATGGAATTGTACAATTGATGGCAATATTTTTTTTATATTTTTATAGCAAAACAACAACAAAAAACAGCATTTAGAGTTTAATTTACGTGAACTCCCAACGTCTGATCTTGGTTAGGTAAATTCTTCCATTCAACGTTGCTATTTATCACATAGTAATATTTATTTTTCTGCTGTTTGTATCATTTCAGACTTGACAACATTTGTAGATTTTATAAATTGCAACTTTTGTCCTTGTACATTTTAGAAATTGCAAATTTTGCCCATCAGTATCCCCATATTTGTAGTAATAACATCTTTAAACATAGTTACAACACAATAAATAATCATCTGTATCAATATCCAGCACACCGCTTGACTAAATTTGAAAAAAGCCCTTTCTACATGGGCCTCAAAATTTATAATAAAATCCCACAGTCTCTTAAAGGACTATCTGTTGAAAAATTCTCCAAACAAATTAAGTATATTTTACTCAAAAAGTTGTACTATAGCACACATGAATTTTTAAATGATAATCTTCAGTAATCTTTTTTACAGATGTATATATACTTTTATTCGTTAGTATAGTTTATATTTCTCTTGACAGTGCACTTGTTTGCTTTACAATTGTAATACGAAACATTATATGCAATAAAGGATTTGATTTGATATAACTTTTTTTGTAATAGACACTCACATGTATTTTCTGTATAAAGCTACTCAAAAGATAGGAGTTAGTTAGCAAGTCAGAAGCTACTTTTAGCGAACTTCCCCTCTTTAGGAGATATGCTATTACCGAAGGTGGCATGGTAAGACCTAGGCCTGGGACCATAACTTGTTCTGAGGTCCCCAAATGGCAAAAACACCATCTGTCCAAAACTATATAAATATAAGACCGTGGGTGTGATAACTTTTGTAAAAATGCCTGATTTTGATCAAATTGGTAGAAACGCAAATTGATCGACATTTAATATTTTAAGTTTCAAAACCAGACAGATCGCCCCATCCGAAGTAGGATTTTTTTTTTTTTTTGGGGGGGGTTGACCCCAATAATTTTTTTTTACATTTTTACCTATAATCTTTATAAAGATATAACTTTGGTTTTCATGATTTGATTCAGATTTAAAAATTAACATAGTAGTTTTCATTTGCTGAATGAAAAGTCACCTAGTACCATCATCGGCCCCCCATTCATTCTATTCATTAATTAAAACAACAAAAATAATATAGTCTTTTAAATTATTGCCCTATGTCAATTGCAGTAAGTTGTCCAGTTTTATTCATATGGAGATTAAGTAAAATTGTACATCTCGCTTATTTATGAATGTGTATGACATTTGGTATGTGGTTCACCTGGTTCTATTGATATTTTCATAAATAACCATTATATTGTGCTATTTTTGCAGCAAACCTGCTTACTCAGCCCCAATGTTATTCTTACTGAGAATAATTTGAATGTTATATATAGCTTATTTGTGATTGGATATTGATGAAACTTGGTTTAGGCTATGCTTTGACTGGCAGTCAGTGACAAGTGTTATATTTAGTTAACATATATTCACTGATCGTTATAAGACCAATCGTAGCCTATTTATTGAATATTTTTAGCAAAAAAAATGGCGTTATAATTTCAAATTTATGTATCGAATAACAAAATAAACAAATTAATAATAAATGTAACAGTTATCGTTTTAAGATTGGGATTTGTTTTACCCACTGTACAAGCAGGATGCAAATGGTTTGTGCATAAATAACCCTCATTAACATTAATTAACCACATTAGATGGGCAATGACTCTTACCCGTGGCTTAAACCCCCCCCCCTCCAGGGGTAGTAAGGATCAAGTAAGGGAGTTCGGGGAATGGGCATCTATACCTGAATCTACCTGGGTATCTATGTACTCTATACCTGAATACGTACACTTCGATACTAATCTTTATCTAGGTGCAATTCTAATAAGAATTTAATACCCTGTCACAATAAATAATAATAGTCATAATAATAATAATAATAGTGGGTATTTGCATTGAAATTTTTTTTAAATGGCATAAGCATTAACTAATCCTTACACCAAAAATTCACGAGAAATATAATGAATATGCTTGGAGCAGGTAGGAATCAATGATCTCTATTGCACAAGCCATTTTTCACGCCTTGGAAAGCTTCGAGAGGATTTATGCCCTCAGTCAATTTAGGGTACAAAGTCTCCGGCTTTCATCTTTCCCCAATCTGGCAAAAGAACCACTTACACTAATATTCCATTACAATGAGTGCTCAACAACCAGAATATTTACATAGTGCACCTTTCAAAAATCATATTGATTTTTAACCAGTTTCATTATTATCATCCTCTTCCTTCTCAACCTTGATTTCAGCTCTTTTAAAATTCTGATCTTCTGTTTTGATGTCTATTACTGCTTTTCCTTCACACTTGACTTTAGATTCTCTCTTGACTTTCTTAGTAGAGACTTTTTCCTTATCTGGCCTTTTCTTCTTTCCACGACAACAAGTTTTCTCATACACCCGACGCATAGCTGCCACCTGTGAACAAAACTTGTTAACACTCAAATTAATAAAAATAACTTAAACAAAACTAGATAATATCTATAATATTATAAAGAAGAGGTAGTTTCTGTCTGTCTGTGTATCTGTCTGCTGTTCCGGGTAAATGCAAAAACTACTGAACAGGCTGGGCTGAAACTTTACACAAAGGTATATCTTGAATCCGTGCAACACATAGGCCTATTTACTTCCTTAACCCTTTGCGATCGGAATGCATATTTGCCGCTATTCCTCAGCGGTCGCGCGGCCAGCTCTACTGGCCGCCGCCATTAGCGCGCGGAAGTCGGATTTTTTCCACAGCAGTTGTCCTTTGCGATCGGACGGCCAGCGGTGCTGGCCAACATGAAATCCAACGAACGCTCGGGCGTCCAGCAGGACTGGCCGACAACAATGTTTTCGTTTGTAATATTCCAACTGTGGTATAATGCCTGTCGAGTGCTGCAACCTAGTGAGGAATTGTTAAACTAAACGATCAGCAGGCTTGCAACATTATATCGTAAGAATTGTGGTGTAAACAACTAAAATAAACACCTGTTGTTCTGGCACAAGTGCTGTAATAATCATCATTGTTTTGGTTCAGTTTTATGTGATTTTAACTGTGTTTTGGTGATTTTCTCGAGAGATTTGAGTTTATTTGTATTTTTAATTAAGTTTTAAGTTTGAATGTACATGATTATAAGAACAATTGTATTTTACGTATAGGCCTACACTTATATTATAATTAGGCCTACAATAAAATTGTTTTATCCCGTATAAACATTTATTAGTAAGAATGGGGTTATGGTTTTTCCTCCCATATATTTAACTAAGTAATAATGAACGATCGTTAAAGATAAGACAAATTGAGAGACGTTTTATTAAAATTTAAATCCCCTATGCTAACATTGAAGGTTTTCAGTGAAAATAATTCCGAGCTGCGGTGAGCAAGCCGCCATGATAAATGCCGAGGTGACGCGTAGTGGGACGTGGCCAGTACAGCTGGCCGTCCGACCGTCAGAACCGAGTTAGTACGGAAAGAATTCCGACTGGCTGCCGACTGCGTTGTGGCCACTCCTGCTGGCCCTCCGATGGCAAAGGGTTAAAATCCCCTCGGGCTACGCCCCGTGAAGTCTTAAATTTCAATGTTTACATTTCAGAAAAAAGTAAACATTCAGAAACTGTAATGCGAACAGCTGTGGATACTTTCATTTGACAGCTTAACCCTCTGACCGCCGTAAGCCTATATATAGGCTTTGGGCAAAATTGCGTTGACCAAAACTGTAAAAAAATTAACAATATACCATCAGAACTAACAGAATAGCTAAAGTTTATGTACTTAGGTACAAAACAGCAAAAAGTAGTTTGAACATAAAAAACTCAAAAATCAGTAACCAAGTGTTGTTTCCAAATAAATTATGCACAGTTTTGTTTGCAATTAAATTCAGGACAAAATAATATTGTAGATAAGCAGCATAAAATATTTATTTATATACTTTTGGGGTTCAAACTTTAAAAAAAGTTAAATGTAATTTTTATATTTTTTATTGCGTTTTATTTACTTATATTAGAGGAAACTTTTTTCTTTATTAGTTGCCGCTTTCATCGCGAAAAGAATGGTACAAAAAACATCGCTATAAACATCAAATAATTCTTCCTTACCGACCGGCAGCGTGCGAAGGCTCGGCCTCCAGTCAACGGATCGGTACTGTCTAGTGTGATTTACAACACCTAGAATGACGGGTTCACTGTCACTGGCGGCTTCTCGCACGCCCCGCATACAAGGGACTAAACCCAAAATTCTTGTCAAGACTGTTTGGTGTGAAGTCTGATCAAATATGTTGCAACTTCGTCTAAATCTTATGTCTGATAATAATTACTAGTAACAATATTAAGTTATAAGAAATACATTAGACATTTATTTATTAATTTCTCTGGTTCAAATTTGTTTTGTAGTATCAGTTTTGTAGCCACCGCCTTATATCGATTTAAAGAAAGTGTAAATATATTCTTAAGTGTTGTAAGACGTCTTTTATTATATCCCGTAAGAAAATTTCATAAGCTTTAAGAATATCACTTTTCACTATTATAGTCGAGTTTAGCAATTTTCATTAACACAATTTGTGATCTATTTTCTATAGACCGTTGTATTTTTTGTTCCAACGGACTTTGTTGCTATAGTCAGGATAAAAAACACTAGTAACTTGTAGAGGTTATAACTTCTAACCTTCTGTTTAGCCTGCATTTTATCTACGGTTTACTGGAAAATTAATTAATAATGACTCCTTAAGCTACAAACCGAGCTAAGTTATTGCTAATAAGCTCTACGATTATCGAAAGAAAGTGACTGGCAGAGCGGCCGTGCGGCAACCTCATAACGTCGAGAAAAGATAACATTCCAATAAACGTTATTTAAATAGCCAGTTAAACACTTTTGTAGTAAATTTGCCAAAGATTTCGCACCTTATTCCGATGAGTTTATATTGATAGTTTTATTTTTAAAAACCCTAATTGAGAAATTTTAAATTTAAATTCATGCTTTTTAAAATATAACTATCCATATTAACTCATCGGAATGAAATAACAAATATTTGAAAAAATTGCTCTAAACATGTTTAACTGACTATTTTAATAACGTTTATCGGAGATTTCTACCCATTTGTTTTACTTTCCACGAGGTTATGAAATAGAATGTTCGGTCGCTCCGCCAGTCACTTTCTTTTGATAATCAGACAATAATCTTGTTATCATTTCAGTGGTTTGTGTATCTGTATTTATCTCATAACATATGTTACTGCTGTAAGCCCTGTCCACAATGGTGCGCTCAGGCCTAAAAATCGGATGAGAAATAACAGAGGAATTTTCTTAACTAAAATCGGCTTAGCGTAGTATGTTAATTATCTAATGAACAGTCAAAGCCAAAATTCAAAATTGTAAAAACATTTGAATAAGGTCACTTGAGGTTAATTGCGTCAAACCCTATTCCCATGATTTATTCTCGTTGGTTTTCGAATTCATGACAGTAAATTTTCTTTTACTTAATTAGATATTTCCCCTCGAGAAAACCTGTCTATAAATTATTTTTAACCCAGAAATTACAACTTTTGAAGGTAATCGTTGCAGCCGTTCTTGAGATCAGAGTTGCAAGCAAGCAACCAACAAACTCAGCAAGTAAATCTTACTCATATTTAGAGTGTACGATTTAACAGCTGTTGAAACATTAACAAAAAACAAGCCTTGCAAATGTGTACAATGTTAATCAATTAAGTCTTTATTGGATAAAAAATAATACTCAATTGCTAATTTCCAGTTATACACACAACACGTGTAAATGGAAATTGATATTAAATATTTATATTTATGTCCATTTTGTTACATACGTTTTAATAGTTTATTTACAACTTTCCCAGTATATTTTTCGTATTTTCTAAGTCTTCTAAAAATGATAGATCCTTTTATGGTTATTTAAAAATTCTATCGAGTCTGAAATCCGATTACAATGGTTTTCTTACATCCAACTCTACACTGACGGCTCTAAAGCTGACGAACGAAGACTTGTATGTTGTTGTATGTATGATAAAACCAACTATAAGCTTATATCATTCAGATTAAATAATCACTATTCGAGTAATTATGTTGAAGCTCTAGCTATTTTTACTGCCACGAAGTACATAGAAACGTTACCACCAAGTAAAATAATAATAATTCTATCTGATTCCAAAAGTATTATTCATGCCAAATCTGCACAAATCGAATATGAAATCAGACTACAGTTTACAAAATTATTAAATTTGAAGTACAAGTAATTTTGTTTAGGATACCTTCTCGCATTGGCATAAAAGGGAACGAGTTACCGGATTCTTTTGATAAAGATGCTTTACATTAAAACAATATTAATAACTCGTTTCTACCTTGTTTCAATTACACAAATTCGTTCGTCACCAAGAAAGCTAATGTACAATGGGAAGAGGACTGGGAGGCTGCATCAGTTAGGCCTACAAAGCCTAAGTTTGAGTCAGCAGAGTTTTTGGACTGAAACCTCAAATTACGACTCCGACTTGGTTTCCAAAATTCAAGACATCAAGATCAAAAATTCCAAATCATTTCACGTCTTAGAATCGGTCAGTGCATTGTTCCGGAACATTTACACGGACTCGAAATTATATATTACTCTCTTCTGGTGAAGTCTGGTGTCGTGGAAAAAGCGGCCAGCGAAATAAGCGACCTGTGAGGTCAACACTTCAGTGAAGTTAGTGACCAGCGAAATAAGCGACCATTATGGAATTTTATCTGCACCTAAGAGGGCAACACTTCCTGTGACATACTGATTTCCCACACTTTTCCCAGGTTTGGACTGGCTAAATGACTGACAGACATTTCTAATTTTATGAATAGTTTTCCGGCGCGTAGCTCAGTGAGCTGTATACAATCTGGAGTTTGTCATAATGCCTTGCAGTTTATGACAAAAACCGTGCCGTGTTTGAAAAGCAGCTGGAAACACAATATCTCCCCTCTACAGTACCAACATAGCAAAACGAACACCATGTACTAAGGTGTCATTATCGTTTTGTAAAAAAAAACAGCATAGCAGTAAGAACAGATGTTACAGACATTAAATAATAAATGATTACTGAAATGACAGACAGTATGTCATGAGGAGCCATGTAAATTCAAAAATATGAGGAAAAATGTACTGGATTTCGAGCAGTAGGTGATAATGGTTTCAAGAGGAGAATAAAATCTGCCGCGCAAAATCGGTTGCGGAAACGGGATCTTTGGTCGGTAAGCGACGTTGCTGCCATCTATCGGAGTGACGGTGAACCAGTTGCAGTCTGTGGGCCTACTCGTTTTGTAAGACTTCTAAAAAGTCTTATTTTGGAACAGTTTCACATTTTAAAACCGAAAAAATACTCAGGCCAAACATTAACAATAACATGACTGCTATTATGACGTTTTCAAATTTAATCTATATCAAACGTGTCATTTTATAAATTTTTTCAAAAGTACACAACTCCTTATGGGAAAAAATAAACTTAGTTTACATGTTTTAGGTGTTATTTTTTAAAATAATACATTTTGATTCTAAGGTCATACGGCTAATAACTATCAGATTGTTTGGCCTGCGATCATTTTTGCATTTAAAGGCGGGCATTCAATAAAATAATACATTTATAGTAGCACCCCATGTTAAAAGACGACCGGAGCCGGCGGCTGGCGGAGCTAGGTCCGGCCCCCTCTTAATATTTGTGGTTAATTTTTCGACAGATTTTGTGACTTGCTTATTTATTCATTCTTAATATTTTGTTGTCTTCTTTTTATACAATTTTTGATACTTGCTTATTTAAAATCCTTTTCAGTTTTCCTGATCCCATGGTGTTACCTCGCTGTCCAGTATGGTCCACTCCTGCAGGCGGCGGGTGAGCGTCGGATCGTTGAGTCGTGAATACTCCGGGATCTCCAGACCCAGCCGTTCCATCAGGAGCACCATGATGTCGTCCACATACGCGTGGATCAGCAGATCGGCCTTGCGATCCTGCGACAGGCAGACAACTATTGGCACAGGAGTGATTTGGAGGGGGGGGAG
The DNA here is from genome assembly GCA_963675035.1 of Allygus modestus. Lineage (NCBI taxonomy): Eukaryota > Metazoa > Arthropoda > Insecta > Hemiptera > Cicadellidae > Allygus > Allygus modestus. The sequence goes on along the minus strand of OY776115.1, from coordinate 45,684,472 downwards.
TTGCCTCCCCAATAATTTGGAGAGGATATTATTTGAATATATGAAAAGTTACTATAACAATCATGTTGCTCCCCTATAGGCCGGTCAAAATCGACACAAAAAATCGCTAAATTCGCAAAACATTATGTATCACTGATTTTGTAGTATGTTGTTTGGACCCAAATTTGCAATTCATGAAAAAGTTGTGGAAAAACTTTTACACACGAAAAACCGCAAAATTTTCGGTCTTGTTTCAGATTCTGCTCTATATCGCCTAATCCAAGCATTTTTCGTTGAAAGCTACTCTATAGGGTTTTTAAGAGTATTAAATTTGTGACGAATTAAGCCAAACCGAAGCCCTTTAGGTCAATTGGTTACCGAATTACGGCACTTTGAAAATAGGCCACTATTTCAAAAAATTGAAAATTTTAGTTTTATACATTCTTTGGACCGAAATTGCGTCGAAACCAATGATCCTACGAGTAGAATTTGAACAATGTAATTTGTAGGCAATTTAATTAGCTTTAAATTAAGTGCAGAGCGTATGTAAGCCTCGTTGTTCTCTTACAATCTCAAAAAAGGTGAAATCACATTTTTCTTGAAATGATGCATAACCTTTCATATCTTTTGTTTTTTGGTTTGGTAATGAAAAAGAAAGCATGTAATCATATAAAACACGGTGAAATGTATTTTATATAAACATAAGTAATGAAAAGTACAGTAACTTAATCAACCAATCAAATTAGACACATAGTCAAACTCGTCGCCTTGTTTTTGATGGCCCTGGGCCGTCACTTTTGTTGCTCATCATTATCAATCCTTGCTGATTAGGAAACCCCAGTATAGCTGCTAGGCACATCTTCCACAAGCGGGAATATTGCGCCAGTTACTGGAAGGGTAGGATATAGTAGGAAAGGAAAGGGTGGGATGGGCAGGGGCGGTAACAGGGAGGGGGTCAAGGGGGACAGCTATACCGGGCCCTGAGCTCAGGGGTTCAGTAATTCTCTGAGCAAAATATTGAATAATAAAAATAATATTTTATTTAACATTGTTAAAATACCCCCGTCGCAGCAAATCTGCGTACTCAGCGAATTTCCAATGCATTATATGTTTCTCACTACTACATAAAGCCACTTACCAAGTTTGACAAAAATACATTCATAAATAAGTGATTTATAACATTTTATTTATTCCCCATAAGAATAACATTAGGACTGAGTACGCAGGTTTGCTGCAACGAGGAAGATAAGAAATGAGTTTTTATGCAATTATCAATATAACTGAACTAGGTGAAGTTACTTACCATGTTTTATTAATTTATGTTCATAATTAAGGGAGATATAAAACATTACTTATTCTCCATAAGAATAACATTAGGGCTGAGTATGCAGGTTAGCTGCTACGGGGACAACCAACAAAACATTTATTTTTTGTGCAAATATCAATATACCAGTACAACGTGAAGCCACATACTAACTTTCATCAATATACATTCATAAATAATCAAGATATCAAATTTTATTTAGTCTCCATAAGGATAACATTGGACAACGTACTGTGTTTAGCACTTTGAATAGCTCTGCAACGGTTGGACGTAGAATCACAATTTAACACCAAAATGATTGTTTTGTGGAGCTGAAGTGATTGGTAAAAGCAAATGTGAAGTTTAAAATAAGATTAACTGAGGATGAGCCAAAAACCTTTTTCCCATAAGAAATGGGTTAACATGGGAGATTTTATGAGCATGTTTTTTGGATTTTTTCCGCAACCACTTAACCTGGGTTAATAATTCAAAATACCATATTATTTGTTTTTTTTAAACTCTATAACATGGTCAAAACCAAAATTAAGTGTTTTAAAAATTTTAGGGTGAAAAATGCAAAAAACTGATTTTTGGAAAATTTAAAACCCCCATAAACCTCCCTTCCCATGGTCCGATTTTTCTGGTTTTCGAACTTAAAATCATAAATGTCAGTTTATATATATATATATATATATATATATATATATATATATATACATATATATAAATTTGAACGAATAGTGTTTTGGAGATCTGGGGACCTCAAAACAAAAAGTTGTCATGGTCTCGGGCTTACCATGGTTATCAAGTCTTACCATGAGACCTACGGTAATAGCTTCTTCCCTATAAGGGAAATTCGCTAAAATGAGCATTTAAACCAAACAAAGATAACAAGATTATAAAACCACAAACAAATTTGAAACTCAGTTAATTAAGGCATTTTTCTCCCAGCGGTTACCTCTGAATTTGGGAGGTTATTTATGACTGTTGTAGGGTCGCAATTCCCGTTCTGCTGCAACCTTAATGGAATTTTGATTTATGTAATACAACTTGTGTTATTTAATTATTATTAAAATATATAATCACAAGTTTAAAATTTGCTTAAAAAAGTCTGTTTCGTATATTTTTGCCCTTAAGGTCATCTCTCTTCTCATCTTTGCACTTGTTTGCATCTCTTTCTTATAATCAAGCATCATGCATGTGTGTTTCCAAATTTAAAAAATGGCAAGTGGTGTTCTAAAAGGGCTTTGGTGTTCAAGTTTGGGCTTAAGGGGTTAATTGGGGGGAGTGGAGGTGAAATTAAGGGGGCCCCATGGACCCGTCATGTCCAGGCCCCATCATTTCTGTTACTGCCCCTGGTAATGGGACGGCAGCCAAATTAATTCTTCAGAGGGCCAACTCCTGTGCCCCTGTGACAGCTGGGATGAGGCTCTTAAACAGGGGACCCACATTCTGCCCTCCAACTGGTCAACTCAACTAACAGGGTTTCCATATACAACAGCCAGGGACCATTCTCCATTCTCAGGTTGGCAGATTGGGGACCAAACCCGGAGGTTCTGTTCCGAGCCACTGCAAATGGAGGAACCAAAGGTGAAAGGGAAGTCTGTCATAATGGACAGCCAAAAGACTTACCATATGTAATGAAAACTTCATTTGCTAATCAAAATACTAAAACTAAGAGCTCCTACTAATATTATAAATGTGAAAGTTTGGATGCTTAGACTTCCATCATACAAAAACCTACTCGACCGATTAAGCTAAAGTTTTGCATGAACATAGCTTACATATTACATTAATGTATAGACCTGAAAATGTCTACATCCAACCTTAGAGCTCTGTAAATTCCAATGCAAATATTATGGGATGATATTGTTTAGAGAATTAGTTTCGCAGCAAAGTCGCGGGTAACGGCTAGTACTTATATATTTTTGCTGAGCTTATAACTTTGAAGTTTAAATATTATTATAAGAAAAAAGGCTTTCTGGCAGACTATTAAAAAGACTAATAAACCAAACTGTCTGAAATGAGAAGACACTCGGATTGATGTTGAGAAAAGATAAGTGGTCTCCATCTCCCTTACCAGGGGAGACGGTAGTTAAGTAAAATCTAATGAATTGTAGCATAACCTAGGCTACATATTATCCATTGGTAAGGCTTGTGTTAAGTCAAGAACAACCTTATATCGACTGAATGAATTTAATACTTACTCGGATTACCTAAATAAAAATACAACATACAAAATAACTGTTTGTAGGATCTAGGGGAAATAATATAAACCCTTTGCTGAAGAAATGCCCATGCCCAAAATGCCCATGTCAAAATTAGAAAACTTGTGTCTCTTTAAATATAACCAAATAACTAATAAATATAACTAGAGATGCAGCATCAGTCAATGATGCACCTTAATTTTAAGTATAAAGGCTAATCAAGTTAAAATAATGCATGTTTTTTATGGCAACATCTAAAAATACTTTTTATTAACAGTAATTATTTCAAAAGTTATATAAATATTTAATGAAAAGATTTATAATTTTAGCACTGAAAATACTAACCAGTTTTAATTATAAATAATGGTAATGCCCTTCTTATCCTTGAACTCGTTAGACCTAATATTTTTCCCGCTAGAGTTCAGCAGCAGGGTTTTGATTTAATTTAACAATTTATATGGCCAGTTTATCTGCTTAAAACAGTTATTGGGGGATAATCTATGACCATCCTATGATGGTTGTTTTAAAATAAAATTGTAACTATATTGTTCATTCGTATATAAATGTAGTTTAAGAATAATATTCCTAGGATTTCTATCCCAAAGCTGACTGACTGAGTATTCATTCCTAGCCTGTGCCTTTAAGAAAATCCATACTTTCATCACAAAGTTGTTGTTAAGCTCATCTCAATACAATATACTAGAGATGAGCGAGTGCTCGAAATTTCGAGTTAGAGCCGAGTGAGGCACTGAAACTCAAAAGTTTCCAGCGAGTTTACTCCCGCCGTTTACCCGCGCTACCAAGGGTCGTCCGCGGCCGCGTGTCATGTGTAAATTCAAATTTAGTGTGAACACATTGTGAGGTGTTAAGAGCTGTGATGTGGATTTTAGTGTTTTATTAATAAATAAGTAAGTTGTGGCTTATACATTTGTGTTTTTATACCAAAATGGAGGATTTACCTTCAGATTGAGTTGTATGAACACTATCTGTATAGTCCACTTTTAGGTAAACCTAACCTTGCCATTTTTTAAAGTAAAATATCAATCTAATAGGTAAGCATAAGAAGTTTGTCCTTGTTTTTTGTTCCATAATAATTGGTATTGAGTCAATCCATTAATTGTTAAAACTAACAATCCATTAAAAGGCTAAACTGTCCTTTGGAATGGAGCTGTTTTTAAAGACAAGTGATTAGTTTTGGCCTTGTTTAAGTTTCTTTGCTGATTTTTTAAATAATTTGTAATATTTTAAAACTTTATCCAAGACATGGCTTCAATTTCATCAATTGATTTGCGAGGGACTTTCAAACACATATTTATGTTGGTATTAACTGATTGTTCTTATTAGGACTGCTAGTGTTAAAATTAATGCTAAGATATGTTAGTAAATACATTTTGTGTGGTAAGTAAGTAGCTAATGTTTTACCATATAGTAGGCCTTTTAAATATTAAAATAAAGTTTATAAGTGAAGGCCTAAATGTAATTTTATATTCACCATTTTGTAGAAGTAAAGCGCTGAGCACTAATGGCTTTAATTCTGTAAAAACTACTTATAGATAAAACTAATCTACTGAAAAAAATTTAACAACAACACTTATAAAAGCTATCCCAAATTTTTTTAAACTAATAAAGTCCCTGCGATTTATTTTGGCTTTGAAACTCGTTTTGTGATGTCCTGTCAAAGTTGCCCCCGTTTTGGGGTTCAATGTAGGACTTTAGGAAGTCATTCCAGAGTGCTAAACATTTTCACGTTTAAAATCTATAGCTAAATACAAATACATTTCTACTCACAATCGCACACGTACAAATACACATACAGAAACCCCACATCGAGTAACCCCAAAGGATTATATGGTAAATATTTTATAAGTTTTCAGAGAGAATCCAGAAACATATTAGGCACTTAAAATAAAATACCGTTTTGTGGAAAGGTTCATTAAGGGAAGTAATGAATTGGGTGATCATGCATGTTTTTAAGAAAGCTTTAAACTTCAATCAGTGCTTAGATTGAGCAAGAAAATGAAACTAAATAATAGATTTTTAAATAAATTATTTTAAAAATTATTTATAAGCCAAAATTATAAGTATACAAATATACTTCTTTGAACATCGAATTTGTTATCAGGTAAGCCCACTGAAAATTGTCTCTTTGTTGAGGGCTTGAATTAAATCTTGTATGGCAAACTTTTTCCTCCAGTTTTTAGAATCATAAAATGTCATAATGGATGATTACCAGAACTTTCCAAACAAAATTCACTGACTTAAGTTTTTAGACCAGATTCTATAAAATTCCAGGTAGGTATTCCAGGTAGGTAAAACCATCTTCTACCACACAAAAACTAAGGAGCAGGGTCTGTTTTATCCTTTTTATAATACAAATGGTCCAAATGTACTAAGTCTTGTCATGCTATGTCCATAGGCGTAATTTGGGGGTGGCAAGGGGGGCAGTTGCCCCCCCAATAATTTTTAGGAAATATTATTGTAATATTTGAAAAGTCATAATAACCACGATCATGACCATTTTTGCCCCTCCAATCAAAATACTGAAATTACGCTTATGGCTATGTCTACGTGAGACATCAGGATTCAGTTAGCTTGATAATTTGACCAGAACTTGTGCCTATTGAAGGTGGTGCCAGCCAATTTACTCACGTGTTTGGTAGGCTGCAAGTTGCATATGACCACTCGCCCACTGTTGTACTTCTTGGTGTGCAGAGGCAAGTTCCCACTGGGAAGAATCTGAAGGGTTGAGCCCAAACAAATGCACAGATCCGCCACACTGGAAATGAAGTTCATTTTTATGTTCATATAAGTCACTGAATTTTGTATTAGTTAAATAATTCAAAATTAGAGAATATATGGTTAAATATCAGATTTTTAAACACAATGTTAATTTATAATATTAACAGATTATTCTTTCGAATCAAATTCTAATAATCCTGCTGCTCGAAATTGAGTTGATGATCTTCTCGTTTCTGAATCTTCAACAACCACACACACAAACACATCGCATTGCACTGCGGTATTCTAGTAATGCACTGTTTAAAATTTTTAGATTGTTTTAACCAGTGGTGGATTTAAGAAATTGCCACCTAAGGGCTATTAGGAAATCTGCCCCCCCCATAATCTTTGCCCTTTTCGCCGCCCAGGTTTACCCACATGTTATATATCTTGTTTAGTTATTTCGTGGCAGTATCTAAAGAAGTTACGAATTTACTGAATAAATAAGTTTAAGAAATTTCTGTTATTTCCTAGTTGACAAAACCGGTAAAATAAATGTATAATTGACTTGATTCACATAAACACAGTTCAATAACATTCAATTTACTCAATAAAAATCAACCCTTGAGACAAATGTTGGTGTTAAAAGGAGTGAAGCAGTACTACTTTTAACAAGAAAATCCTTCAGCTAAGGCCTAAAAATCCCTCCTCATACTTCATCAAACATTTATTTTTACACCAACGCATTGACTACTGAAAATAATAATGAGATCGCACGCAGCACGCTGACGTGAGGGAAGTGAATTTCCGCATTAAAACCTTTAAAAAGTCTAATAATGGGTTTAAAACAACACTGGTAACATTTTTTTGGAAAATTTAAAAATTTGATTTTTTGGCTATTCTGATGCTCCTGGTTATATTTAAATTGACTATTAGGATGGCAATGTTGTATATTATATAGTTAAGAGGAGATACAGTCGGGATAACAAGTTGGTGTAGGGGTATTGGGGGTGATAAAACTACATCAAGATATGAAAAACAGCCTTTTCCAGAGTAAAATCCTCATAAGACAACGTACTGTGTTAAGACAATTAACATTTTCTTTAATAACTCGGTAAATACTTATGTTAGAATGATGAGGGAAGACTTAAAATTTTTTGCATTTTATGTACAATAATTTAATATGCAATAATGTTACATTCGGGGCTTTTCTGACTCTTTTTAAGCCCAAAAACTCAAAATTTGAAAATTTAAAATCCCTCAAAAAGGAGGTTAGAGTTGTCTGATTGTTTTGCCAAACGAACTTGTCCAACTGTTTACAGAAGGGAAGGTACCGTCCAAATTTCAAGTGAATCAGACAAATATTAGTACGAACACACACACATATATATATATATATATATATATATAAATATGTATATATATATAAACTTACGGGATGTAATAAAAGACGTCTTACAACACTTCAGATATATTTACACTTATACTGATTCATATACAGATGGTAAACATATATGAAAGATGGTACTAGGCTATCAATTTCGACCAGTCACCCCAGTTAAGTTCAGTTCTCTCATTGGCCTGATGATGACTGGGGTGACTGGTCGAAATCGATAGCCTAGTACCATCTTTTATATATGTTTACCGTCTGTATATGAATCAGTATAAGTGTAAATATATCTGAAGTGTTGTAAGACATCTTCTATTACATCGCGTAAGTAATAACAACACGTAATATGCTAATAAAAAAGTTGTTTATATATATAAAGTTTGTAGCGACCCCTCAAAACGTGTTCAGGGGGTCACGTTAGGAAATTCTATGGTGGTCCCTGGCTTAAGTTTCACCGTCGTCATTTTGTAATTTATACTTTTATGCAAAGCAATTTTTATATGTTTTAGACGATCAAAATATAAAATTAATTAAGTAGGCCTAATCTTCATAAAACTCTACATATTTTCAAACACTTCTTCTAGTTTCACTCCATGATGTTGTTGATCCAATGCATTAAAATATAATACCAACAGGAGTCACTAGGCCTGCTCTCTGACAAAAAAACCTTCAAAAAGCGTGCCGTCATATTTGGTATTTTGTCCAGTTGTGGTGTCAACTTGTTGGTGGGTCGGTGTCATTCAACGTACAAGGCAGCTTGTTTTCAACACTATTCCCAAAGCCATATTACAACAGTTTTTTCATCTAACTCAAACAATAAAATTCGAGATAAACAATAAAATTACATCTAAAATATTTCTCAAGATTATAAAGTTAAGTTTAACATCATGATTCGCCTAAAATGTGACAAGATATTAATTTATAGACTTCGAATATCACAGTTTTTCATTTAATGAAATGGGAGATTTTTACACCGTCCCACCCAATATATAAATATAGTGGTCTCGCCTGGAGTAAAACTGCAGCCTACATGCTGACCAAGGTCCATACATACTTTGTAAAGGTTTGCTCAGTCGGTTTATTTAAGGTTTTCTAGTTAACCGGAAGAGACCTCGTAAAAACAGCTGTAAGGTCACGTGATAACCAATCCAATCTGCAGTGTTGCTGGAAATACGATATTTATCGTAGGAGTACCATATTTTCCTCATCATTGTAATTAAAATAAACATTATTTAACTAATTACATAATTTTATCGGCTGTTATTTTATGAAACAAATTATTGTTTTGATTTATCTGTATTATTAGATTAGTGGGTTATGTGTTTAAACGTTCTTTCTGCATGTCCAGTGACAATTTAAAAATAGCTATCCCATTATTATCCCCTGTAAGGTTGGCAATACTTATACTATGTTGTTGATTTATGCATCAGCTGGACGCCCTCATAAGACATCTGTCCTGCGAACATTACTCTTTATGAAAATGATCACATGCCTGAGCTGAAAGCACATGGTGGGCATGCTTGGCATGCATATGCTTGGCAACACCCAATAAAATCATCTCTTCAAAAATTATGTTAGTCTTTCTTTGTCTTTGGTCAGATGTTTTGTAAAAAAAAATACTTCAGAATGAACGATTATGTGTGGTAGCCTTTAATGGTAAATATTCGTTGGCTGAAATAACTTTCTTTGTTGCCTTGAGTTTGAAAATGAATCGACAATATCTTTGTAGTCTAAATTTTGTTATTGTCATCTCAAATTCGATTGTTGCAACATTTCTCAGCCGTGTGCCTTAGTCATTATTGATATTATATAAAAAAGTCATTTTAATGCTATGCGAATGTACGGGTAAACTTGGAAGTCTGTGAGTTGGACATAGTCATAGTGGTGCAGTGGCTGATGAGCGGAGGGGAGAAGTTGAATTAACAGTAGTTCGTGGCTTGCTGCCCTTTTTCTATAGCGTAATCATCTTGTCGCTAGTATGGATGAATGACAAATGCATTATGAATGTTTTGAGGAACTGTAGTGTGAGGGACTGCAAGCATAATACATTAGTCTCTGATCACTACCTTTACCTTTAAAAGGGCGGCACACCGTCATTGTCATCCGCTTTAGTCAAAATGTTTCCCGTTTCAACCTTTCTTTTGTAAACAACTTATTAATTTTTCTGTAAATTTGCCGCCCTGGGCTACAGACCCTATAAACCCCCCCCCCCCCTAAATCCGCCACTGGTTTTAACCACTCAAAACATTTTTCAAAGCTTGATTGAACATGTGAAATTCACATTTAAAATGATATAGTTTTAAAAATAAATGCAACACATGTGCGCACCTTCTTTTTACTATAAACAAGAGTTTCTGACAGTAAAACATAAACTAATTACTACATAACTAACCTCTACACTTTAGTAAAGTTACTCTTACGATTAGAGGGAAATGACTGAAAAGCGGGATAATAATTGAGCCTAGAGTATACAGCTGATCAGGAGAGAGAGTTTATTCACTGAAATTCATCATCAAAACTATTAAAAATGTAGCATGTCAAAAAATAATACAGGCTAATTAAAAACACAACATTCTGAAAACCTAAAACCTCTTGTAATTGCACATAATTTTATCTTGTAGTCACTTTATTAATATAATATAACGTCTGTGATATCTCTTCTGACTCTTGTGCTGTGTTTTATTAATGTTTCAATAGCTGTTAAATAGCTGTGAATCGTTTATCACATACAATTCACAGATTCATGAAAAAGTGCATTACTTGCCTAGAAAATACATTAATTTAAAATATACGTTCCAAAGAACTAAACACCATTAAATTTTTTTTGTAATAGTGTAAGTACAAGTACTAATCGTACAAGTCGTAATATTGAAAATTCGTAATCGTAATATTAAAATTTGTAATATTGAAAAACTAATATTTTTACAATGGTAATGCAAAACCTACATCTAACATTAGAGTCTTTTGATTCCAATGTCTCAGACTGAAGTGGACAATTCTGTCAGCCAATGTTACAATGTTACATGAAGGTGGTGAAGGCTGATTCAGAGGAGGAACGTGTGTGTGTTTATTTGACTCTCACATATAAGCTGGCAGTCAAACTTGACACTTGATAAAACAAAGTTGTCAATCAAAATGTAGGGGATATATGGGACATGAGAATGCCATAGACACAACTGATATCTCGTGAGATCAGCAACGCTCCTAGCTTCAGGTTGTGTAAGTACGTTTTGCTTTAACTCATCTAGCCTGTTCTAGACTGACTTTTTTCCACATTAGTAAAACATATCGACCCCAGACCACTGCTGATTGTTGTTGAGTAGCATGCAAGTTCTTTATTTTGACAAGTTAAAATTGTTGACTACCATATTTGATTCACATGTAAGGACGGAGTTGTGGTTTATTTAAATATGTTTTTCACACTAAATACAATACCAACATATGTTTTTAAAAATATTTGTTCTTAAAATTATGTTATTTTTTTAAATATCACAACCTTAAAACATGCCCCTCTTTTCTACATTGCATGACCACAAATCACCACCGATCACTGTTGAAAGGTATGCTTCGTTTTTACTAATACAAAAGAATCAGCTGCCACCTTGTAGCCCCCATATTGGAACGAGACTCAAAAAAATCTAAAGTAGGTTTTGTGATCCGTCATTTTTGATTTTATTTTGATGCTGAACACAATGCTGCAATTTGTTTTGAAATATCTGTCCTCCAGATTTTGGGACTTTAAAATTTATTTTTTGTATAAATATTTAGAGAACAAAAGAAAATATTAAAAAAAAAACTGCGGTATTAACGGGAAAAATTAAAAATATCCTTCAATTAAATGTACACCGCCTTTAAATAAAATAAATTATTTTATTTCAATATGGCAGATCCAAGATGGCAGCCAAAATTTTAAATTTATCAAAATTAAGTACATACTACCATTGATTTTGAATACAAAATAGATATCCCAAGACTAGTTAATTTTTGAAGCCGGAAAAATGAACCAACTGGTCCACTAATCAGACAACTACATCAGCTGCGTATGAAACAAAAATAACAAAACCATTTTTCATATAAAAAGAATCCCGTTTTATCCCTTTGAATCACATTAAAAAATCCCTTATCATCCCGTTTTTAATCTGAGACCACAGATTGCACTAGATTGCAGAATCAAATATTTTTCTATTTACTTTTACTAGCTGCTCTCTTTTAATTGTATATATGTTTATATTTACCTATTTTTCGTGCTAGAATTAAATTATTTAAACATGTTCTACTCTTTCAAATACCATTTTATCTCTTTAAACATCCATATTATGATCGATTTTAACGGAAGCAATCAATAACATAAAAGAGTAGTTAGAATTTTATCTCTATATACAAATTTTGTCCAGCTAGACTAGTCAAATAACCAACAACGCGAAACGAGTAGTGTAAGGGGTGGAGAAGGAGTTACCTTCATACTGGTTTTCTTAGAGTAAGAAACAACGCACATACTATTACTTCGTTCTACTGCTTCTAAGGCTCCGTTCTAGCTAGGCGACGAGAATTCTGTCGGCGATATGACCGATATCACTCCTGCCGACGACGAAAACGGTGTCCAAACTATTCAAAACAACAAATTATAACGGTGACGACGCGATATGTTCTCCATTTTACATATTAATGGTATTGCATCACACACCCAACTAGGACACGCTCACGCCCAAGTGCCCAAGTGGAATTTAAGTGGTGGAATTAAGTAAGGGGGGATTCAAAGTACTTCAAAGTAAGGTAGTCTGGGATCTGTGGGCTTCTAGGCTCAACCTGTGGTGTGTAGGCCTATCCACTTACAGCCTATTGCCAAGGTCAACAATCTTTTTTATGTATGTGGTATTAGGTTTTAGTATACGTTTAGCAAATCCCGCAAATTGAAACATTCGTTGCCAGAGCCTTTTCTTGAGATGGTGTAGCACTAGTTTCATGGTATATTTTTCGGGTTACAGATCGGCCATAAGCTCGGTTCATCTATTCTGGTATTCAAAATCAATGGTAGTACTAAATAGCACGGTACGACATGGGTACTAGAAATGGCAAATATTTTACTTGTTAATTCCAACATGGCTAGGCCAGCGACATTGATGTGATTCATTGTGCGTTCTGTGATGTTTATAAAATAATAATAATAGGTGCGGACAAGGCTAAACGATATTAAAAAAAAATGGGAATGCCCGCTTGTGCCAAGGTGCTTTGTTCGTAAGCAAACTAGCAGACGTAATGCCAATTTCCAAAATATCCCACTTTACCCCACAAGCAGTGAAATATCCTATATATGGGATAAAAATCCCTTAAGTGTAAACACTGCTGGTAGCGCTCTGGCGGCATCTCACATCAAACTCGAGCAGCGCAGACAATCCCGAGGCACGCTCGGCCCGTTAGCCAGGTTTATAGGATGTATAATCAATGATAATACTTAGCAATGATTGGTAGTTTATAGTTTAAGGCTATTATCTGATATTTATAATGTGCTTAGTTAAGTAGAAAAGATGGAGGTGTTTCTAAACTTAGGGCATATGAAACTCAATTTTGAAAAAGTATGAATATCTTGAGAATGAACAAAGATATTTAAAAATGGATTGCAGCTTTGTGTTTATCATGACCAAAATTTTAAATAATGGATCAAAACACCACTTTTACATCTGAAACAAATTTAATACAATATGGTGAATCCGAGTTGGCGACTGAAAATTTGAACATGGTCAAAATAAAGAACATTCTACCCAACAGGAGGTCCCGGGTAGATATTTTAGCAAATGTAAATAAATAAACGGTAACAGAAAACTGACACATAGTACCTCCTTTTTAGCCTATGTTAATCAATACATTCCTTTATACATACTAAATAAATATAGAGTACAAAGTACAGTAGCATAAATAGAAAATTGTCTAGTAAATAATAGTAAATAATTTGTTTATGTATTTTCACTAAAATCCTTTATTAGAACAGTGTATTTGCTACACACAGTGGTTTTAAGACGAGAAATCCCCATCCTCCAACCAGGGTTGGATGGCAATATATTCTGAACACCCTCTAGTAGTCAGTAATAACATACCTACCAAGTTTTAATAAAACTGATCAGCAAATAAGAGAAAAACAAATTGTAATTGCGGAAAAATTTCAGTTTTCTCCGCAACCATTAGTCGTGGAATAACAGTTCACAACCATTAGTCGTGGAATAACAGTTAAAACTAATATTTTATTTTATTGATTTGTTGTGCTTTGAATTTTGGAACCATTTAAGCCTTATAATTTCTGAATTTGAATTTTTCCAGAAATGTGGGTAGTGTCATTTTATCAGAGACCTAAAACACTATAAATCACTACCAACAAAATTATGGCTTAACAAAATTGTTCAGGCCTTTTTTGAGTAATTTGGATTTTTAAGGTTTTTTGGTGTTTTTTTTTTTAAGATAATCACCGTTCAAAATATAAATAAAAAAATAAAAAAACTCTGGAGATATTGTAAATAAGTACCTCGATACAAAATGTTATCAACATCAGGCCACTGGGATAGTCTCTATGTAGGTCTGTACACTTCCATACAGAGAGACATCTAAAAAAACAAATTTTGGGATTTGGGGGCACCATAATGAATATTTCCACCGATAACTTAAATTCAAATATTTTCTCCTTATATGTACAGGCAGAGAAAGTAAAAAATAGGAGTGGGGGCTTTCAAACTCACCCTGCACAGTCCAGTCATATTAGTAAAAAAAACACATTACCTGGAAATAATTTCCTAAATGGAGATAGTTCCTCCACAATATTATTGGATAATCTAGTTTTTAAATTATAAAGTAAATAAATCAAAACAAATATCTCATAGGTCTTTTAAGCCTTAGCAACTTTTAAAATTAAAGTTACTTCTAAGAAAAATAAATGTTGACTATAAAATTTATTTTTAAGATGAATATTGTTGCAGGTACAAATATGGTGACCTTCAAGTATTTTTGGGTAATACTCCTGATGAATGTTGCCAACTCAAAGTCGGAAAAGTACAACATAAACAGCCTTGTAGATTCGTTGATACAGAATGCAAAGGAGTCTATACTGTCGAAAAACAATGGCCAAATAAATATTCCCGACATGGAAGAACACTTTCGCAAAAAGGTTGCCTTTATGAGCGTAAGTGGAGGTGTAAAAGCAACTGAGGGTATTTTCAAAAATCTCGCCACACTGCAAAGAACAGGTGAAGCGACTTTGAATTTGAATGAAAAAGTAGCAAAGCTGCGATTGCCTTTGGGCCTGAAAGATATGGAGATATATTTTAACCACTGCAGAGTTTGGGTGGGAAAAATTTTCAGTATGTCTCAAACACTTCAAGTGACAGTGGGAACTAATTCAATTGATGGACAAATATCAGTGTTTGACGACGGAGAGAGTTGTAAGGCCACTCTTGATCACATTACAATAAATGAATTGAAGGATTTGGATGTAAAAATAAAAGTAAAGGGAGGTCCAGATTTTCTTAATGGAATATTGGGTAATTTAGGAAATTGGGTCGTAAACCATATCAGAAAAAATATAAAAGAAGCAGCAGAAAAAGAACTGAAAGAACAGGTGTCCAAAGAAATGCAAAAGCATAATTTATGTGATATTTTTAACTAAGTGAATCAATTAATACATTTGTAAAAAATTCAGAACCAAACAAAATAAAATGAATAAAAAATTGTAACATTATTATTGCTTGACCTTTCTCTTATGGTTACTATATGGCTTTATGGCTCTTATGGTCTCTTTCATGGTTACTTTATTTAGAATACTAAGCAGTAAGATTGGTTTTAATTTTAAAATACTCAGAATTAAATACAAGAAAGTAAATGAAAAAAGTAGCCAACTAAAGTTAGGCCGGGAACAAGTGTCCTGTGCGAGAATATTTTGCGCATATAGGGGTGGTAGGGGATAACTTCCCCCACTACACCGTAACCATCGAAGACTCTCCCTCTTAAGACCCGTGCCCCTCAAATAAAACTTACAAAATTTGAAACTATTTATTAAATGATACAATTTAAATGTTCAGTCAAACAGTTGCACTATTTTTTACAGTGCATGTTTTGAATCTGCCTTGAGGCATCCACATTAATCTTTGTATTAACTGAACGCAGAAATAGCGGCGTCACTATTATTATTGTAATTGTATAATAGTATAAACACAATTTGATCACTATAGCGATCGCCCATTGGTCGAAATTCAACCAAAACTTATTCTACGAATAATGAATATGTTTTGCGTGAATGTCTTACCATATCCTGCAGAGACAGTTAAACAAACAACATTTGAACCAGTGTCATGTTGCTGAATGTTACAAATACCTAATTCAATTAGTTTATCATCCTTTCTCTCCATACATCCCCTCCCTTCTCCCTCTCCCTCTCTCATACACAAAAGTATCGTATTATAATGTTACTATAAATATTTATTCTTCCCTTCGATATTAACATACCGTTACCTACACACAATAATTATGAACGGTTATAGAATAAGAAAATAAATAGCTATACATTCCCTATTCCGTGCTGGAGATCAACCTCATAACTTCTTGTATGTGGTATTTTGTCTTTTTTTGGCATTCCAGAAGAATGATTTAAGTATTATGCCTAAAAACCTGATCTTGCTAATGTGCCAGCATTGTTATTATATAAAAATATAATAAAACATTTATTATATAGAACATTGCTATAAAATATACCATTCAATTGATAACTGCTCTTCTATAAGATTAGCACTGAAACTTTGAAGACCTGTGGAGCGTAGCCCTGAGGGCCGATGTCAATTATAAGGGGTTTCTGCAAACTACTCTCGACACTATCTTTCATGAATTTCATGAATTTACCTTTTATATATGTGAATTTCTCTTACAATGTTACGACACGTTACACAAGTGTCACATACGTGTTACACACGTTTTGTTGCGACGAAAGAAAACAAAAATGAATATTTTCATACAATGCATAGTTAGGTATATAATAATTGTATATGATAAAATGACTTGAAAGCATGACATTAACTTATGAGTAATTATAATTTATATAAAAATTGTTTATGAATAATTAACTTTTTTTGTATCAAAATAAACATATAGAAAGAAAGCTTTAAATGTTTGTGTTAATTGTCATCAGACCCCACTAAATTAAATCATAAACATTGTCATTAAATACGTCCTTACCTGCCGCCATGAACTCTGGTTATTGAGAACCGTATTTATCAAAACAACTATTAGATATTTGAGAATCCCCAAGTTTTCAGACTCTTTATAAATATATACAGAGTCACTAGCCATAATCACCACTACCCCTAAACACCCATACACAAGATAAAGGGTGGCAGAAGCGCGGACTACTACACATATGACAAACCACATGGCACACACAGCGGCCTTACAATGTAGTGGTCGTCCAGCGATGAGAGACGAGCTCACTCAGAACTAGTGCATTAGCCCAGTCAGATATCGTGCGGACCCGTCATCAGGCAGCACGGGCCGACCCGCATGTTGGGAGTTGACGGCATATAGTACGGTCGGAAGTTATACGTCTAGATGTGCAGATGTGCAAACTGGCTTTAGATTCTCGATTTAGACCTTAGGGCTCTGCCCCAAGGGAATTCCAAGTCCCTAAGTTATTCATATGGAGGAGAGTTTTATTTGGTTAATGTCACATGTGTTTTTTCTTAATTAAATTAAATAAACAGCTGTTATAAGGCTTACATCTAACTACAGTCTGTCATTGTTTTAGTGAATTTCCCCTATAGGGATGAAGCTATTACCATAGGTGGCATGGGAAGAGTTAAGCCCGAGACCATGATAACTTTTTGTTTTGAGGTCCCCAGATGCCAAAAACACTATTCGTTCAAATATATATATATATATATATATATCTAGATATGTGTCCGTCAACACGATAACTTTAGTAAAAAGATCAGATTTTGATAAAATTTGGCATAAACGTGTAAAGCAACATTCATGACTTTATGTTTGCATTCCAGAAAAATCGGAACACAAGTGTTTTATGGAGATTTACAATTTTCCAAAAATCAGTTTTTTGCTTTTTCACCCTCAAAATTTTAAAACACTTAATTTTGGTTTTGCCCATTTAATAGAACTTACAAAAACAAATAGTATAGTGTTTTAATCATCAACTTAGTTTAACCCTTTGCGGTCGAATGGCGAGTATAAGGTCGCCGCGCGCCATTTTCCCGAACGCTCGAATGGCGACCTATACTCGCCGTGACGTTTAGCCCGTATGAAGTGCGCTAAAACTAAATATAATGTAATGATTTAATGTTTATTTGCTTCTTATATATTCCTTATTACTTTTAACGTTTATTTTATCTACTCCATAGATTATTTTGTTCTGAAATAAATGTTATTACTCCATGAACTATACTTCACAATTCGCGGTGTCTTGTGTCATCTGCAAGCGTCTGATAGTTCCAGCTCTGATTGTTGTCTGTGGTGTTTAGGTTATGTTTACTTTTTTGTTTAGTTAAAATTATGACTAATAAAATTAGTGATGACGATATTTTTGAATGTTTTTTGTGTGTTCATTTGACTTACAAATAAATATAAATGGGTTTTTACTCTCGTAATCTGTCATATATAGTACATATGTACTAAAAATATATGGAAGAAAAAATAAAACAGGTATACGTTTTTATTTTTATTTCATCAATATACAGTATGTAATCAAAGTGCCTTAAAAATAAACCCTCATAAATGCATTTTAAAATTAATTTGGGTAATTAAATGTAATAATAGTGAAATCTATACAAAATAGCCAAAATTAATTCCATCTCAGGGTGTCTGGGTGATTTAATTTAATCGACCTCAAAGGGTTAAGTGGTTGCATAGAAAAAAAAAAAAACATGCTCATAAAAACCACCATGTTAATTTTATGGTTAAAAAGGTTTTTGCTTTTTCTCAGTTAATTTTAATATCAGCTCAACATCAGTTCATCTCAACAAAACAATCAATTTGGTGTTTAAATTGTGATTCTACGTCCACACAGTACGTTGTCCAATGTTATCCTTATGGAGAATAATTTGAATTTGATATCTCGATTATTTATGAATATGTATTGATGAAACTTGGCATGTGGCTTCACCTAGTACTGGTATATTTGCACAAACAAAATTTTTGTTTATTTTCCCCGTAGCAGCAAACCTGCATCCTCAGCCCTAATGTTATCCTTATAGAGAATAAGTACAGTTTTATATCTCCCTTAATTATGAATATAAATTAATAAAACTTGGTATGTAGCTTCACCTGGTTGAGTTATATTGATGATTGCATGGAAATATATTTTATCTCTTTTTGCAGCAAACCTGCGTACTCAGCCCCAATGTTATTCTTATGGAGAATAAATCAAATGCTATTTATCTCTTATTTATTCGTGTATTTTTATGAGACGTGGTGAGTGGCTTTATGTGGTAGTGAGAAACATATACATGCATTGGAAATCGCTGAGTACGCAGGTTTGCTGCGACGGGGGTGTTTTTTCCTATTTAACTATTTATTATTCTCACTTCTCAAAATGGGATGCACAAGATGCACATAGGAAATTCTAGTTTTGTTTATTTATTTAGTTACTTTTAACATTGTGTTTATTTCCAAAATGTTGTTGACCAGACAAAGACCAGCCGCAATGGCAATGGTCCAGATGTGACCACTGTTGTTACTTGCTATGTAAAGTTTGTTTCTCTTTGTATTTTTTTTGTTAATAAAACACTTATTAAATTTGTGTGGTGTGAAGTATTTAGTTGTACAACATTTTAGGAGTAGCACTACTACAGTAGTATTCCTGAGACATGAGGCATGAACTGAAAATATTAATAACACCAAATAACAATTTTCGAACAAGAAAAAATTAAATGATCATTTATAAAAAGATGAAACAAATCTAACTGTTGAAAAACTCTTCTGTGTGGGTTTCAAACTTTAAATTATCAATATTTTACTTCACTTGTCGGTACAATGAGAGAGCATTGGGAATTTTATGAATGCAGTAGCTTAGAAGTTATTACAATTCATCAAACATGTTGTATAAGCATATTAGTATATACAGTTGGTCTGCAGACAAATAGCGCAATTAAGTCAATGTTATAAAATGTTTCAACTCCACAAGGTTTCATTATTTTGATCATAACAGTCAATCTTACCACTTGATAAAACAAAGTTGTCAGTCAAAACTGAGGGATATGGGTCATGACAGTGCCTCATGGAATTAACCACACTTGGCTGCAGATTTTGTAAGTACATATTTCTTTAAACTCGTCATCACATTCTACGATGGAATGACGTTGATCTACTCAATGTTTATAGAATAAGGTCTTGATGTGTGGCTAATTGCTTTGACAGTGTGTTTGAGTGATTTATATCACATCTGCATAGTTCTGGACAACCTCACTAAGGCACAGACAGCTCAGGGAATTAATCCACAACACTATTCCATTAAATTGAAACTTTAAAATATATTTTTATATTGTTTACAATTGAGATGTATTTTAACTAAGAGGTAATTAAATGTGTTATGTTTTACCGATATATAAACACTTACTATGTTACCAACAAACTGGAAGGAAAACTTCAATACTTTACTTAAAACCCATGAAAATTTAAAGGGATACTTTACTGAAAGGCACAGTTTCAATAAGAGCAACTGCAAATGATTAATTTAAACTGATATTAAAAACTTTGAGCAATTGTCTGGACTATTTGTCCTGTGATAATACAGCAGGGTGCTTTCTACTGAAATTTGTAATTTGGTTTGTTTGTAATTTGGTTGCCTCTACTGTAATTTGGTTTTGGTTAATCCCAAAACAAATTACATACAAATTGTTACGCTTAGAGTGATATCATACTAAAGCATTCGGATTAACATAAGCGTATTTTAAACTTTCCAAAACATTAAATGTTCTAAAACTGGAAGGTGACAATTTAAAATCTTGAATGTTCAATGCAGGCTTATTATATGAAGGTGTATACATTTTGAATAAGTGACATCCTTTTTTTGTCATATTGTATATTATTTAATTAAACAGCTTTTCAAAAATATATCCAAATTATTACTTCCTTGATGAAATCAAGACCAAAATTGTGAAATTCATCTAAATTTACTAAATACTATGAATAATTATCATTATTACACAAAGACCCTTTTTGATGAACTTTGGCTCCAAATTAACTGAGGATTGCTGTTATGTTAGTGCCACTACGACCTTTTGTAAGTTGATATACAAATACAATTTTGTATTCTTAATTATAAAAAAATTCAAAGGAGCACAGTTGTGAAGCAATACATAATCTCAAAAGTCTTTTAACTCCTAACATATTATCAAATTAAAGTTAATTCTATATGGAAACTTATGAAAATGTGTTTGTCTTCAAGAAAGTACTGTTACAGAGGGAAATTATGACAACCTTCAACTATCAGTTCCTCCTCAAGTTGGTGATCCTCCTCAAGAACATTGCCAACTCAAGATCGGAAACGGACAACATAAACAATCTAGTAGATGCAATGATAGAACGTTCAAAGGAGTCTATACTGTTGAAAAACAATGGTAACATATTTATTATTGTCAAGGAAGGACACCTTAATAAAAAAAATCTATATATAACCTTAAACCGTTAGCCTGACATTCATCAACTACACACTTGAATGAAAGGTCTTAGTATGTGAATATTTTAGGACAAATTCTAGTTTGTTGATCAAATAGAGGTTAATTATTAACTAAAATTAAGAAATTAAGACATATTTAAATATTGTAAATTATACAGCTATACATTTGATTTGATATTATAACTAAAATCACATGGATAAGTGTAAGTGTGAAAGCAACTGAGGGCGTTTCCAAAACATCTTGCAAAAGAACAGGTTAATTAAGTTCAGATTTGCCTAGGAAATTGGGAAAATACAAATTAATTTTGGGCCTGAAACATATGGAAATACATTTTAACCACTGCAGAGTTTGGGTTTTTATAAGGCAAAAAACCTTCTTAAAAACATATTTTTTCCTTAGTTTGTTTTGGATTCCACTTAAAACAATTTAGTCGAATAACAAAACTGTTTTTTTAAGTGCTTGACTTTCACTGTCAAAATAGGAAAAAAATGTAGTATCTTGAATTTATTCAATCACAATTTATGGCATAAAAAGGTGAATGTGAGAAGGCAATTTGTCCTCTCTATATCAATATAAAAGGCACCAACACCCTCCTTAGAAAGTAGGGAACAAAATGAAAAGAAAATAAATAAAATGAAAAGAAACAAAATGATTATCAAGTAATCCTTTGAATCAAGTAGCAATTTATTTAGTATAAACAAATTCTCGGCTGTATGTATTGATTACCAAGGGGTTTAAGACTACAGTCAACCGTAAGAAAAAATCTGCTTCACTAGATCAAAATGCATTAATAATTAAATGTGTTATGTTTTACCGATATATAAACACTTACTATGTTACCAACAAACTGGAAGGAAAACTTCAATACTTTACTTAAAACTTAAAACCTATGAAAATTTAAAGGGATACTTTACTGAAAGGCACAGCTTCAATAAGAGCAACTGCAAATGATTAATTTAAACTGATATTAAAAACTTTGAGCAATTGTCTGGACTATTTGTCCTGTGATAATAGAGCAGGGTGCTTCTACTGAAATTTGTAATTTGGTTGCCTCTACTGTAATTTGGTTTTGGTTAATCCCAAAACAAATTACATACAAATTGTTACGCTCAGAGTGATTTCATACTAAAACATTCGGATTAACATAAGCGTATTTTAAACTTTCCAAAACATTAAATGTTCTAAAACTGGAAGGTGACAATTTAAAATCTTGAATGTTCAATGCAGGCTTATTATATGAAGGTGTATACATTTTGAATAAGTGACATCCTTTTTTTGTCATATTGTATATTATTTAATTAAACAGCTTTTCAAAAATAGATCCAAATTATCACTTCCTTGATGAAATCGAGACAAAAATTGTGAAATTCATCTAAGTTTACTAGATACTATGAATAATTATCATTATTACACAAAGACCCTTTTTGATGAACTTTGGCTCCAAATTAACTGAGGATTGCTGTTATGTTAGTCACATTGCTAAGACAGGAAAATTGGAGTTTTGCAGAGGTCCCTAGAACTACTGTTCGAAGGAACATTAATCATGTTAATAATACACTAAAATTTAAAACAAGAGTGTCAAAACTGGTAACTACAGTTTAGAAATTAAATTTGTGTTTCCAGTTATTGGTGTCTGAGAAAAAATGTTTATCGTAAAATTACAAATGCTTGTGAACATAGCTCTCATTGAAATATAAAACAATCGAGATTAAATAATTTCTTCAGCCGTATCATGAGATATCAACTTTGATTCTAAAGTGAAGGTCTTCAAACCGTAAAGTGTAGGAAATCCTTCAAGTCCTTGCATTATGCAGAGCAGCAGGGGGAAACTTAGGCATTCAAATTAAGAGGAGGCTCCACCCCTCTGCGTCTACCTGCTTCTCCCATAAGACCAATGTTAACTTTCAAAGTCCGTCCCTCCTCAACGGGTTATCCAAAATCGATTATTTATGGTTATTCAAAAATATATCTAAGTGATTTCAGTAAGCAGAATTTCGTTATCATAAATAGTTTGCACATAAATAAAACGTATATATTGAATATTTTGGAATTTTATTGATAGATTATTATTTGCGATATTGAAATTCTGCTCACTGAATTCGCTAGGTATATCTTTGCTCTTTAAAATGAGCCATACATCAACAATATTGAATAATACGTTGAAGAGGAACGGGCTTTGAAAGTTAACATTGGGCCTTATGGGCAAAGAAGGTAGAAACGCAAAAAGTTTCGTGACTGGAGAATCCTCTTAAGAAAAAATGTGTCAAGTTTTCTGTTTCCTTTTATTTCAACATGGCCTGACCAGGTTTTTGACCTAAACAATTAATAAGTAAATATACAAAATTATAACTTTTAATACTAAATTAAACGAATAAGTTAAAAGGTATTGAGTAAAGTGCCATTTTGTTGAAGATCTTCAACCCCCCTTACCGCCCATTTGGTTGATAAAATCTTTTTGATTTAATATTCTAAGAAAGGTGGTGCTGTTGTTTGTACACCAAGTTTCATCAAAGCAGGTGTAATCTATATATGTAATATTTTAATTTTTGAACATGAAAATAGCTTTGGTCACCATACTGTTACTGTGTGACTGTTTATTTATTTACAATTTATCACATACCATTATTTTGAATCATTGTTGATGCCATGAAAATACTAAATCTAAATTATAAAAAAATTAACTAGTGTATAGCTATTAAATAAACAGTATACTTCTTGATAAGTAATAATGAGATAAATGACACAAAGAGTAACCAAAGATGACAAACAATAATGTTGTGAATTAAGAGAAGTAATCATAAATACAATAATAATTTTAAGCTAGCAAAAATGTGTGTAGCTTCCTTTTAAAACATGCAAAATACATCAATTTTTAGATTATTTGACAGATTGTATTGTTATATAGTGTCAAAAGATAATATACCCGTTTTATTTGCACTGCAACTGATTGATGTGGAGTAAGGATTAACAAAAATAACGAATAAATAAAGATTTTGCTCCTCTCACCTGATTAATGTGGTTTCAACTTGATTACAATAAAAATCCCACAAACGGATTGTACTCTTTTATAAGGTGAACAAATACCTAGAAAACAATCGCCGTTAATCAGCATGGATATTCCTAACACACGATCTGTTTTTATCACCTTGACATGACAACTGTACTTTAGTCATGGCACTGAGACTGAGTAACTTAAGCTGAAACGTAAGTCAGTTCATGAAACATGTGTTTGCGCATTCAGTCCAGAATGTAGGTTTACCAATAAAATGTACATACAAATTTGAACTTGCTTTTGTTTTATTGAATTAGGCTATTATTTAAGTTCTGATAAAATGTTTAATTTTTTTCTATAGCAGTAAGAAAGCTTAATGATGCAAATAACTGTTCAGGTTCTTCGATTGATCAACTTATGTTGTTTGTATCAAAATGCAGCCGGAGTCTACGGCTGGACTGATAATTTGATTGAAGATGTTAGAAACAAACTCAAGAACACCGACAGTGAGTACATCCAAGTTCCTGATTTGAAACAAGAAGCGGTGAAACTTGTGGGGAAAATACCTGTGAAACTGAGGATTCTTGCCATAGACGGTGTTTTGGGTGAGCTGACCTCCCTGAAAAGGACAGGCGATGTTCAAATTTCAAACGCCAACGATGAGACGACAATTACCTTGCCACTGAGTCTCGGAAGAGTGGGGCTTCATTTTGAGAACTGCTTTATTACCGCTGGCTCTACTACAGCAACGGACATGTTAGAAGTGAAAGTGCCTCCCTACCAAAATGTTATGTTGAATGTTACGTTACTGAAACGTACTGATTTACACAGCTCTGCTGTGCAGCTCAAGGATATCGATATCCAACAAGTCAGGAATGTGGAAATTATATTGACCGAATACTGTGTTAGTGATGTTAATGAAGAACTCTATAACTGGGTCATCGACTACTTAAATATTGCTGTACAAACTAATGTTAAATTTAAATTTGTAGAAGTGTTTACACAAATTTTGGAAAAATACTAAAGGAACCAAAAATAAATGTAAGATTGTTGTTATTTCAATGTTGTAAATATTGTACAGTAATATAAAATTATCAAATAAATCTGTGTGGCCTCTCTTATCTCCTGGTAAATATCAAATTATAGATACAAAATATATTTTTTTAGAGTACAAAAGGGCGAGTTTAATTAACTTAAAGTAATAATTGCACTTTGTTTCTGTGAATACACAACATTGATTTTGATTACATATAAAAATTGATATACTGAGACCATTGACTATTTATCTGATAAATCAAAATAAATCTTACATATTATTAATGCATCATATTTCAAACATCTATTTTAAACAAAATATCCCTTTGCAGCAAACCTGTGTACACAGCAAACTTAAAAAGCATAAATATGAATCTCACTACTACATGCTTACTAAGTTTCATCAAAATATATATTTATAAGAATAAAATTAGGACTGAGTGCCTAGGTTTACTGCAACAGGGTCTACAAAAATGAGTTTTTTATGCAAACACCAATGAACCGCGACCAGATGAGTACACAGGTTTTCTGCCATTAGGACTCCAAAAAATGGGATTTTTATGCAAATATAATAAACCACAATGTTCATAAATGAGATATAAAATATCAATTGTTCTCTATAATTATATTATTCTGACATTGTGACAGTGAGGTATTATAACAGCATTAGTCACACGGGCAAGCCAGTGATGACCGCTCGTGACAAAGTATCATAGTAGTCAGTTGGGATCGAACCGTCGCTTGACCACGTCAGGCTTGCGAGGCTAGCGCTCTACCTATGAGCTGTGTCCGGTGAGAGTGGTACCTGAGAAGGCCGCTCTTACCATAATTTGTAAACCGTAAGTACTTGTGTACCTGGTGAAATAATAATAAAGTGTGAAGAAATGGTTCAGAAGTATAGCGTATATGACAGTTTTTTTTAGCGAGTTTCCCCTATAGGGAAGAAGCTATTACCCTATGTGGCATATTAAGACTTAAGCCCGAGACCATGATAAATTTTTGTTTTGAGGTCCCCAAATGCCAAAAACACTATTCGTCCAAATTTATATATATGTGTGTCCGTTACCGTGATAACTTTCGAAAGAAACGCCCAATTTTGATTCAATTTGGTACAAATGAGTAGATTAAAATTTCAGACTTTAAGATTGAAAACCAGATCGATTGGATTATGGGAAGGAGGTTTTATAGGGGTTTAGAATTTTCCAAAAATCATTTTTTTTTCTCCCAAAAATTTAAAAAACACTCAATTTCAGTTAAAGCTATTTTATAGAGCTTAAAAAAAAATAATTTGGTATTTTGAATGATTAACCTAGGTTAAGTGGTTGTAGAGAAAGGCCAAAAATCGCGTCCATAAAATTTCCCATGTTAATCTTATGGGAAAAAGGTTTTTGGATTTTCCACAAAAAATTTTAATAAAACTTCACATTTATTTTTACCAATCAGTTTAGCTCTACAAAACAATCATTTTGGTGTTTTAATTGTTGTTCTACGTCCAACCGTTGCAGGGATATTTAAAGTGCTAAACATAGTACGTTGCCCAATATTATCCTTATGGAGAATAAATATAATTTGATATCTCGATTGTTTATGAATGTATATTGATGAATTTTGGTATGTGGCTTCAACTAGTTGTGGTATATTGATATTTGCACAAAAATGGTTTTTTGTTGATTTTCCCTGAGCAGAAAATCTGCATACTTGGCCCCCATGTTATTCATATGGAGAATAAGTAAAGTTTTATATCTCCCTTAGTTATGAACCTAAATTAATAAAACTTGGTATGTAGCTTCACCTGGTTCAGTTGTATTGATAATTGAAAAAATACCCCCCGTCGCAGCAAACCTGCGTACTCAGCGAATTTCCAATGCATTGATATGTTTCTCACTAGTACATAAAGCCACTCACCAAGTTTGACAAAAATACATTCATAAATAAGTGATTTATTACATTTTATTTATTCCCCATAAGATAACATTAGGACTGAGTACGCAGGTTTGTGGCAACGAGGAAGATAAGAAATGAGTTTTTATGCAATTATCAATGTAACTGAACCAGGTGAAGCTACTTACCATGTTTTATTAATTTATGTTCATAATTAAGGGAGATAGAAAACTTTACTTATTCTCCATAAGAATAACATTAGGGCTGAGTATGCAGGTTAGCTGCTACGGGGACAATCAACAAAACATTTATTTTTTGTGCAATTATCAATATACCAGTACAACATGAAGCCACATACCAAATTTCATCAATATACATTCATAAATAATCAAGATATCAAATTTTATTTATTCTCCATAAGGATAACATTGGACAACGTACTGTGTTTAGCACTTTGAATATCTCTGCAACGGTTTGACGTAGAATCACAATTTAAACACCAAAATGATTGTTTTGTGGAGCTGAAGTAATTGGTAAAAGAAAATGTGAAGTTTAAAGTAAAATTAACTGAGGAAAAGCCAAAAACCTTTTTCCCATAAGATTAACATGGGAGATTTTATGAGCATGTTTTTTAGATTTTTTCCGCAACCACTTAACCTAGGTTAATAATTCAAAATACCATATTATTTGTTTTTTTAAGCTCTATAACATGGTCTAAACCTAAATTAATTGTTTTAAAAATTTTAGGGTAAAAAATGCAAAAAACTGATTTTTGGAAAATTTAAAACCCCCATAAACCCCCCTTCCCATAGTCCGATTTTTCTGGTTTTCGAACTTAAAGTCATAAATGTCAGTTTACACATTTGAGCCAAATTTCATCGAAATCGGACGTTTTTTACTCAAGTTATCGCATTCACGGACACACATATATATATATATATATATATATATATATATATATATATATATATAGAGATAGATATATATATATACATATATATAAATTTGAACGAATAGTGTTTTGGACATCTGGGGACCTCAAAACAAAAAGTTATCATGGTCTCGGGCTTAAGTCTTACCATGAGACCTACGGTAATAGCTTCTTCCCTATAGGGGAAATTCGCTAATACACATTTTATCTTCCCCGTTGCAGCAAACCTGCGTACTCAATTATAATGTGATTCTTATGGAGAATAAATAAAATGCTATACATCACTTATTTATGAATGTATTTTTGTGAAACTTGGTAAGTAGTTCTAATTAGTAGTGAGACACATGTATATGCATTGGAAATTCGCTGAGTACGCAGGTTTGCTGCGACGGGGATATTTTGACTAATACAGAAAAGTTAACAGTAAATAATGCCACTTGATAAAATCAAGATTTATGATTTTTTTACAGTCAGCAGGCATACAAGTGTGATGCATTAGATACTGTCAAATTTCCGTAATTTACACTGCATGCAAATTCACAATTAAGTTAATTAGTTAATTAAGTTTATTAATTAATTGTAATTGTATAAACTAATCAAATTAAAATTACCCTAAGCCAAGGCCATAAAGAATGTTCGTAATATACTCTACTAATGGAAATTGACGTAATTAAATTGAAAACTAAACAATCACCATTTACAAAATATTGATTTTAGATTAAAAACACAGACAAAACAACAATAAAGCACTTTGACAGAAATCTAATATACAGTTAATGATGTGCCAGTGGTTAAACTTTAATTAATACCGGTAGTACACAAAACAAAGCTGTCAATAAAAATTCAGTGAATATTTGGCACAAGATAGTGCCTTAGACACAACGCACATCTCTTGAGATCAGGCCGACTTCTAGTATTAGATTGTGTAAGTTCGCATTGCTTGGAACTATATTACCACATTCCGTACCTATTGTAGTTTGATAATAAATGGTAAAAATATTAACTGATGACAAACAATTATCTACTGTAAGTATTCAGCCATATTTTAAATTTTCTTAGTTTCAAATAATAAGCATTTTAAATTTAAATTGCAAAATATCGAAATAGGTATAATTTATGTCATCAGCTTAGATTTGAATTCATTGCAATGTGTATATTTTGCTCTAAATACATTCTCATTTGAATTAAGGAATAGTTCTCTAGGGTGGTTGCAACTGAATAATACCCCCGTCGCAGCAAACCTGCGTACTCAGCGAATTTCCAATGTCTTAATACCACATAAAGCCGAATACCAAGTTTCATAAAAATATATTCTCAAATAAGCGATAAATACAATTTTAATTATTCTCTATAAGAATAACATTAGGGATGATTATGCAGGTTTGCTGCAACAAAGAACACAAAATAATGGGTTTTTATGCAAATATCAATAGAACTCATCTAAGTAAAGTCACATACCAACCAAGTTTCATTCATATACATTTGTAAATAAGCGATATATAACATTTGAATTATTCTCCATAAGAATAACATGGGGACCAAGTACCTAGGTTTGCTGCTACGGGAACCATAAGTGAAAATTTTGTTTTTTGTGCAAACAACAACAAACCACAACCATGTGAAGCCATATACCAAGTTTAATCAGTTTATATTCATAAATAAGCGAGATATAAAATTTATTTTTCTCTATAAAAATAGCATTAGACAACGTACTGTGTTTAGCACTTGCAATATCTCAGTAACCAATTGACGTAGAGCAATTATCAAAATACCAAATTGTTTGTTTTTTAAGCTGGATTCAATGGTATAACTAAATATTAATTTAAATAAAAATTAATGTGAAAACCACAAAAAACCCATTTTTGGGTTACAAAGCACCCCAAAAACCCCCCTTTGAATGGTGCGATTCGTCTGGTTTTTAAACTCATTCAAATAGATGCTACTTTACACGTCTGTACCAAATTTCATCAAGATTGGACTGTTTTTACGAGCGTTATCGTGCTTACGGTCACATAAATAAATAAATAAATATATATATCACATAAATAAATAAATAAATATATATATATATATATAAATATATACAAAATTTGAATGAATGGTGTTTTTGGCAACTGGGGGCCTCAAAATTAAAAGTTATCATGATCTCGGGCTTAAGTGTTAACATTCCACCTACGGTAATAGCTTCTTTCCTATAGGGGAAATTCGCTAAAAAACGAGTTCGCACGCAGCACGCTGACATGGGGGAAGTAAATTTCCACATAATAAAATTTTAAAACTCGAAATCAGTGTAAAAACATACATTTATTCAAATTTTTATTGAAATCTGAAAACATTGATTTTTTGGCTGTTCTGATGCTCCTGGTTTCATTTACCTGCAATGCTGGGAATACAATTTTGCGCATTATAAGGTCAGGAGAATGTCCAGTCAGGCTTGAAAGTTGGGGTGAGGTTGCTGGGGAATAAAAGTACACCAGAAAATGAATAACAGGCTTTTCCAAAACCCCTATAAGACAACGTACTGTGTTTGTCGATATACTTTTTCTATAAGTCGTTAAATATACATGGTAGAATAACGAGAGAGGGCTTAAAAGTTTCGCCTCACTAATTCCCATCTTTTGATATGTGTTAATTTTATATCCGGTGCTTTTCTGATCCTTTTTGGGCCCGAAAACAATAAATTTGAAAGATAAAACCCCTAAAAAGGAGTTTAGAGTTTTCCGATTGTTTTGCCCAACGATCTTGTCCAACTGATTATAGAAAGGAACGTTCCTACCAAATCTGAAGTAAATCGGACAAAAAATGTGACCACTACATAGTGGGCCAGAATCTCTTGTAACCTGGCGAAAATTGTAAAATATGACCAACGTAGATTAGGCCTAGAAAGCATATAGGGAGATAAGGGAATGTCTGGAGAACTCTACAGTAACAGTAGATAAGACCTAAGATATCATGTTCAGCGATATGGATGTACGAAATTGTTCATTCCAATATATTCAGTGGTGGTCTTGTGTTCAGTGGTGGTCTTGTATTCAGTGGTGTGACTTGTGTTCTACAATTATAGTCAACTTTTTTAAGTTTATACTGTCAATATATGTATATGTGTAGTGTATTCCTTGTGTGTGATTGTACAATGGAGCTTATACTGAAAGGTAAGAATAACATTATCTATGTATTTGTCAGGTGCAATCCTTACTTATAAAACATACACAAATCTTTTTAACTTACCATTCAAAATTACTTTTTTAAATAAATATTAAATATTTAAGTAGTCTTCTGAAAGGTTCACTCTGAGTCCCAGCTACAATATGCGTATGATAATATTCATCCTTATATAAGGTAAAAGGAACAGTGTAATTTAGTTCCCCCCTTGAAATTATCCAAAGTTTTTTCAAACACCCCCAAAAACCCCCCAAAAACCCCTGCCCAAAAACTGATTTCTTTTATGATGAGTCTAATAGCATTAGACTCAATATAAAACTAATATTGATTGCAAAAAATTCATTATTTAACGACACTGAATTCAGGGCATTGTAACTTACTCTCTTTTACTACGTAATAGAATTATTCTCTATATTTATAAATGTTTGAGGAGACATCACGTTTTTATTAGACATAATATATTATTATTATTTGAAAAGCTTTTCCGGCATGTTGCAGACTTTAATTGGATGAATATGGATAATAAACTGTCCTACAATAATCTCATACAGTAAAAAATAACTGTGAACATCACTTATTGTATAATTATAGTATATTATTGTTTAAAATAAACTATACTGGTGAAAGTAATAAGAAATCTATTGCTACGAGTTCTTGGAAATCCCGTTAGTTGAATACATCATGCTAATTTAATATTTATACTTATATTTATTTATTTGCTGTATATCTAATCAACTTCAAAGATAACTTAATGTTTATCAAAATATTTCCTTCAGGTACTGAACTACAATAATCTCATGCAGTAAAAATTAAATTTGATGTTAAATATTTGCCTGTTAAATATTTCCAGGTAATAAACAATCATACACTCGACAAGAGCTGTTTCAACTGTTGATGAGCTACGGCCAAACAGCAGTAGACAAATCCAAATGTTTAAAACATGATATATTGGCATCATTAGAAGATGAAAAAATGTTAAAAACTTATCAAGGTCATGTTACTCCCTTTGCAAGTTGATCCATCATCCTTCAAATTTGGCTCCTCAACTTTGCATGGTTGCACATATATAGACTGTCCTTTCACAAATGGCAGGCAAAAGAATATAAGACAAAGATAAGTTAGCGAAAAGAAAAGCCGAAGTTCAGAAAGAACTTAGAAATTTTCTTCTTATACTATGTATAGGCAGAGAAAGTAAAAAATAGGAGTGGGGACTTTCAAACTCACCCTGCATAGTCCAGTCATATTAGTAAAAAAATAGGAGTGGGGACTTTCAAACTCACCCTGCATAGTCCAGTCATATTAGTAAAAAAATAGGAGTGGGGACTTTCAAACTCACCCTGCATAGTCCAGTCATATTAGTAAAAAAATAGGAGTGGGGACTTTCAAACTCACCCTGCATAGTCCAGTCATATTAGTAAAAAAAGAGGAGTGGGGACTTTCAAACTCACCCTGCATAGTCCAGTCATATTAGTAAAAAAATAGGAGTGGGGACTTTCAAACTCACCCTGCATAGTCCAGTCATATTAGTAAAAAAATAGGAGTGGGGACTTTCAAACTCACCCTGCATAGTCCAGTCATATTAGTAAAAAAATACCCCCGTCACAGCAAACCTGTAAACTCAGCGAATTTCCAATGCATGCATATGTTTTTCACTACCACATAAAGCCACTTACCAAGTTTCATAAAAATACATGAATAAATAAGTGATCTATAGCATTTTATTTATTCTCCATAAGAATGACATTAGGGCTGAGTACGCAGTCTTGCTGCAGCAAGGAACACAAAATATTTGTTTTTATGCAATCATCAATGTAACTTAACCAGGTAAAGCTAAATACTAAGTTTTATTAATTCATTTTCATAATTAAGGGAGATATAAAACATTACTTATTCTCCATAAGAATAACATGGGGGCTGAGAATGCAGGTTTGCTGCTACTGGGATAATCAACAAAATATCAATTGTTCGTGCAAATATCAATATATCAGTACCACGTGAAGCCACATACCAAGTTTCATCAATATACATTCATTAATAATCGAGATATCAAATTGTATTTATTTTCCATAAGGATAACACTGGACAACGTACTGTGTTTAGCACTTTGAATATCTCAGTAATAATTGGACGTAGAATCACAATTTAAAAACCAAAATGATTGTTTTGTAGAGCTGAATTGATTGGTAAAAGCAAATGTGAAGTTTACATTAAAATGAACTGAGAAAAAGCCAAAAACCTTTTTCCCATAAGATTAACATGGGAGATTTTATGAGCAGGTCTTTGGGATTTTCTCCGCAACCACTTAATCTAGGTTAAAAATTTAAAATACTATGTTTTTTTTTTGTTTTAAGCTCTATAAAATGCTTAAAACCAAAATTGAGAGTTTTAAAAATTTTAGAGTAAAAAGTACAAATAACGGATTTTTGGAAAATTTAAAACCCCCATAAACCCCCCTTCCCATGGTCTGATTTTTCTGGTTTTCGAAGTCATGAATATCACTTTACACCTTTGAGCCAAATTTTATCGAAATCGGACGTTTTTTACTCAAGTTATCATGTTAACGGACACACACACACACACACACACACACACACACACACACACACACACACTTATATCCTATATATATTTATATATATATATA
The DNA here is from genome assembly GCA_963675035.1 of Allygus modestus. Classification (NCBI taxonomy): domain Eukaryota; kingdom Metazoa; phylum Arthropoda; class Insecta; order Hemiptera; family Cicadellidae; genus Allygus; species Allygus modestus. The sequence continues at coordinate 45,650,575 of OY776115.1, read as the reverse complement.
TATATATAAATTTGAACGAATAGTGTTTCTGACATCTGGGGACCTCAAAACAAAAAGTTATCATGGTCTCGGGCTTAAGTCTTACCATGAGACATACGGTAGAGTAGTGATGGTCAAAACCAGAAATTTCGAATCTCGAAACCGAAACCGAAACTTACAAAATCGAATCTCGAAACTCAAATCGCGAAACCCTATTTACTTGCCTGGGTATGGTTATGAAAAATAAATCCAGAAAAATTAATTAAAACTAATTATATATTTTGGTTAGAGTTGTTCTTTCAGAAATAAAAAATCAATAATCCAAAAAAGGTGAAGGTAGACGACCGATGACAGTAGGCTTTTGACCTTTGCATTATTGATTGAAACACGGGCGTGATTTCTGTTAAAAAAACAACAATAAAGACACAAAAAATCTCAGCAGTTTTGAGTTTTGATTCTCGAAACTCACCGATCGAATCTCGAAACCGAAACTTTTCCAAAGTTTTGGTGGTTTTGAGATTCAAGTTTTGGTTTTGACACATCACTACGGTAGAGCTTCTTCCCTATAGGGGAAATTCGCTAAAACACATTAACTGGAAATAATTTCCTAAACGGAGATGGTTTCTCCTCAACATTATTAGATAACCTTATTTTTAAAATTACAATGTAAATAAATAAAAACAAATATCTCAAAGGTCTTTTTAAGTCTTAGCAACTTTTAAAATTAAAGTTACTTCTAAGGAAAATAAACGTTGACTACAAAATTTATTTTTTAAGATGAATATTGTTGCAGGTACAAAAATGGTGACCTTCAAGTATTTTTGGGTAATCCTCCTCATGAATATTGCCAACTCAAGGTCGGAAAAGTACAACATAAACAGCCTTGTAGATTCGTTGATACAGAGTACAAAGGAGTCTATACTGTCAAAAACCAACGGCCAAATAAATATTCCCGACATGGAAGAACACTTTCATAAAAATGTTGCCTTTATTACCGTAAGTGGAGGTGTAAAAGCGACTGAGGGCATTTTCAAAAATCTCGCCACACTACAAAGAACAGGTGAAGTGACTTTGAAATTGAATAAAAAAGTAGCAAAGCTGCGATTGCCTTTGGGCCTGAAAGATATGGAGATATATTTTAACCACTGCAGAGTTTGGGTGGGAACAATGTTCATTATGTCTCAAACACTTCAAGTGACAGTGGGAACTAATTCAATTGATGGACAAATATCAGTGTTTGACGACGGAGAGAGTTGTAAGGCCACTCTTGATCACATTGCAATAAATGAATTGAAGGATTTAGATATAAAAATAAAAGTAAAGGGAGGTCCAGATTTTCTTAATGGAATATTAGGAAATTTAGGAAATAGGGTCGTAAACTATTTCAGAAAAAATATAAAAGATGCAGCAGAAAAAAAACTGAAAGAGCAGGTGTCCAAAGCAATGAAAAAATATAATTTATGTGATCTTTTGCACTAAGTGAATCACTTAATACATGTGTAAAAAAATCAGAACCAAACAAAATAAAATGGATAAAAAATTGTAACATTATTATTGCTTGACCTTTCTCTTATAGTTACTATATGGCTTTATGGCTCTTATGGTCTCTTTTATGGTTACTTTATTTAGAATACTAAGCAGTAAGATTGTTTTTTATTAAAAAATTCTCAGAATTAAATACAAGAAAGTAAATGAAAAAAGTAGCCAACTAAAGTTGGGCCAGGAAGAAGTGCCCTGTGCGAGAATATTTTGCGCATGTAGGAGTGGTAGAGGATGTTTTCCCCCACTACACTGTAACCATCGTAGACCCTCCCTCTCAAGACCCGTGCCCCTCAAATAAAACTTACAAAATTTGAAACTATTTATTAAATGATACAATTTAAATGTTCAGTCAAACAGTTGCACTATTGTTTACAGTGCATGTTTTGAATCTGCCTTGAGGCATACACATTAAGCTTTGTATTAACTGAACTCAGAAACAGCGGCGTCACTATTATTATAAACACAATTTTATCACCATAGCAATCGCCCATTGGTCAAAAATCAACCAAAACTTAAACTACGAATAATGAATATGTTTTGCGTGAATGTCTTACCATATCCTGCAGAGACAGTTAAACAAACAACATTTGAACCAGTGTCATGTTGCTGAATGTTACAAATAATTAATTCAATTAGTTTATCATCCTTTCTCGCTATACTTCCCCTCCCTTCTCTTTCCCTCTCTCATACACAAAAGTATCGTATTATAATGTTATTATAAATATTTATTCTTCCCTTCGATATTAACATACCGTTACCTACACACAATAATTATAAACGGTTATAGAATAAGAAAATAAATAGCTATACATTCCCTATTCTGTGCTGGTGATCAACCTCATAACTTCTTGTATGTGGTATTTTGTCTTTTATTGGCATTCCAGAAGAATTATTTGAGCATTATACCTAAAAAACCTGATCTTGCTGTTGTGCCAGCATTGTTATTATATAAAACATTTATCATATAAAACATTGCTGTAAAATATACCATTCAATTGATAACTGCTTTTCCATAAGATTAGCAATGAAACTTTGAAGGCCTGTGGGGCTTAGCCCTGAGGGCCGATGTCAATTATAAGGGGTTTCTGCAAACTACACGACACTACCTTTCATGAATTTCATGAATTTACGTTTTATATATGTGAATTTCTCTTATGATGTACACACGTTTTGTTACGACGAAAGAAAACCAAAATGAATATTTTTATACAATGCATAGTTAGGTATGTAATGATTGTATATAATAAAATTACTTGAAAACATGACATTAACTTATGAGAAATTATAATTTGTATAAAAATTTTTTAAGAATAATTAACTTTCTTTGTATCGAAATAAACATATCAAAAGAAAGCTTTAAATGTTTGTGTTAATTGTCATCAGACCCCACTAAATTAAATCATAAGCATAAGGTGAGGACGTATTTAATGACTTAATTAATGCTTATGATTTAATTTAGTGGGGTCTGATGACAATTAAGTCATTAAATACGTCCTCACCTTCCGCCATGAACTCTGGTTATTGAGAATCGTATTTATCAAAGCAACTATTAGATATTTGAGACGCCCCAAGTTTTCAGACTCTTTATAAATATATACAGAGTCACTAGCCATAATCACCACTACCCCTAAACACCCATACACAAGATAAAGGGTGGCAGAAGCGCGGACTACTACACATATGACAAACCACATGGCACACACAGCGGCCTTACAATGTAGTGGTCGTCCAGCGACGAGAGATGAGCTCAGTCAGAAAGAGTGCATTAGCCCTAAGGCCTAAATCGAAAATCTACAGCCAATTTGCACATCTGCACATCTAGACGTATAACTTCCGACCGTACTATGTGCCGTCAACTCCCAACATGCGGGTCGGCCCGTGCTGCCTGATGACGGGTCCGCACGATATCTGACTGGGCTAATGCACTAGTTCACAAAATATTGATTTTAGATTAAAAACACAGACAAAACAACAATAAATCACTTTCTGACAGAAATCTAATATACAGTTAATGATGTGCCAGTGGTTAAACTTTAATTAATACCGGTAGTACACAAAACAAAGCTGTCAATAAAAATTCAGTGAATATTTGGCACAAGATAGTGCCTTAGACACAACGCACATCTCTTGAGATCAGGCCGACTTCTAGTATTAGATTGTGTAAGTTCGCATTGCTTGGAACTATATTACCACATTCCGTACCTATTGTAGTTTGATAATAAATGGTAAAAATATTAACTGATGACAAACAATTATCTACTGTAAGTATTCAGCCATATTTTAAATTTTCTTAGTTTCAAATAATAAGCATTTTAAATTTAAATTGCAAAATATCGAAATAGGTATAATTTATGTCATCAGCTTAGATTTGAATTCATTGCAATGTGTATATTTTGCTCTAAATACATTCTCATTTGAATTAAGGAATAGTTCTCTAGGGTGGTTGCAACTGAATAATACCCCCGTCGCAGCAAACCTGCGTACTCAGCGAATTTCCAATGTCTTAATACCACATAAAGCCGAATACCAAGTTTCATAAAAATATATTCTCAAATAAGCGATAAATACAATTTTAATTATTCTCTATAAGAATAACATTAGGGATGATTATGCAGGTTTGCTGCAACAAAGAACACAAAATAATGGGTTTTTATGCAAATATCAATAGAACTCATCTAAGTAAAGTCACATACCAAGTTTCATTCATATACATTTATAAATAAGCGATATATAACATTTGAATTATCCTCCATAAGAATAACATGGGGACCGAGTACCTAGGTTTTCTGCTACGGGAACCATAAGTGAAAATGTTGTTTTTTGTGCAAACAACAACAAACTACAACCATATGAAGCCATATACCAAGTTTAATCAGTTTATATTCATAAATAAGCGAGATCTAAAATTTATTTTTCTCTATAAGAATAGCATTAGACAACGTACTGTGTTCAGCACTTGCAATATCTCAGTAACCAATTGACGTAGAGCAATGATCAAAATACCAAACTGTTTGTTTTTAAGCTGGATTCAATGGTATAACTAAATATTAATTTAAATAAAAATTAATGTGAAAACCCCAAAAAACCCATTTTTGGGTTACAAAGCACCCCAAAAACCCTCCTTTGGATGGTGCGATTCGTCTGGTTTTTAAACTTGTTCAAATAAATGCTACTTTATACGTCTGTACCAAATTTAATCAAGATTGGACTTTTTTTACGAGCGTTATCGTGCTTACGGTCACATAAATAAATATATATATATATATATATATATACAAAATTTGAATGAATGGTGTTTTTGGCAACTGGGGGCCTCAAAATTAAAAGTTATCATGATCTCGGGCTTAAGTCTTACCATGCCACCTACGGTAATGGCTTCTTCCCTATAGGGGAAATTCGCTAAAAAACGAGTTCGCACGCAGCATGCTGACGTGGGAGAAGTAAATTTCCACATAATAAAATTTTAAAACTCGAAATCAGTGTAAAAACATACATTTATTCAAATTCTTATTGAAATCTGAAAACATTGATTTTTTGGCTGTTCTGATGCTTCTGGTTTCATTTACCTGCAATGCTGGGAATACAATTTTGCGCATTATAAGGTTAGGAGAATGTCCAGTCAGGCTTGAAAGTTGGTGTGAGGTTGCTGGGGATAATAAAAGTACACCAGAAAATGAATAACAGGCTTTTCTAAAACCCCTATAAGACAACGTACTGTGTTTGTCGATATACTTTTTCTATAAGTCGTTAAATATACATGGTAGAATAACGAGAGAGGGCTTAAAAGTTTCGCCTCACTAATTCCCATCTTTTGATATGTGTTAATTTTATATCCGGTGCTTTTCTGATCCTTTTTGGGCCCGAAAACAAGAAATTTGAAAGATAAAACCCCAAAAAAGGGGTTTAGAGTTTTCCGATTGTTTTGCCCAACGATCTTGTCCAACTGATTATAGAAAGGAACGTTCCTATCAAATCTGAAGTAAATCGGACAAAAAATGTGACCACTACATAGTGGGCCAGAATCTCTTGTAACCTGGCGAAAATTGTAAAATATGACCAACGTAGATTAGGCCTAGAAAGCATATAGGGAGATAAGGGAATGTCTGGAGAACTCTACAGTAACAGTAGATAAGACCTAAGATATCATGTTCAGCGATATTGATGTACGAAATTGTTCATTCCAATATATTCAGTGGTGGTCTTGTGTTCAGTGGTGGTCTTGTATTCAGTGGTGTGACTTGTGTTCTACAATTACAGTCAACTTTTTTAAGTTTATACTGTCAATATATGTATATGTGTAGTGTATTCCTTGTGTGTGATTGTACAATGGAGCTTATACTGAAAGGTAAGAATAACATTATCTATGTATTTGTCAGGTGCAATCCTTACTTATAAAACATACACAAATCTTTTTAACTTACCATTCAAAATTACTTTTTTAAATAAATATTAAATATTTAAGTAGTCTTCTAAAAGGTTCCCTCTGAGTCCCAGCTACAATATGCGTATGATAATATTCATCCTTATATAAGGGAAAAGGAACAGTGTAACTTAGTTCCCCCCTTGAAATTATCCAAAGTTTTTTCAAACATTGTAGCCCTGCCCAAAAACTGATTTCTTTTATGATGAGTCTAATAGCATTAGACTCAATATAAAACTAATAGTGATTGCAAAAAATTCATTATTTAACGACACTGAATTCAGGGCATTGTAACTTACTCTCTTTTACTACGTAATAGAATTATTCTCTATATTTATAAATGTTTGAGGAGACATCACGTTTTTATTAGACATTATATATTATTATTATTTGAAAAGCTTTTCCGGCATGTTGCAGACTTTAATTGGATGAATATGGATAATAAACTGTCCTACAATAATCTCATACAGTAAAAAATAACTGTGAACATCACTTATTGTATAATTATAGTATATTATTGTTTAAAATAAACTATACTGGTGAAAGTAATAATAAATCTATTGCTAAGAGTTCTTGGAAATCCCGTTAGTTGAATACATCATGCTAATTTAATATTTATACTTATATTTATTTATTTGCTGTATATCTAATCAACTTCAAAGATAACTTAATGTTTATCAAAATATTTCCTTCAGGTACTGAACTACAATAATCTCATGCAATAAAAATTAGATTTGATGTTAAATATTTACCTGTTAAATATTTCCAGGTAATAAACAATCATACACTCGACAAGAGCTGTTTCAACTGTTGATGAGCTACGACCAAACATCAGTAGACAAATCCAAATGTTTAAAACATGATATATTGGCATCATTAGAAGATGAAAAAATGTTAAAAACTTATCAAGGTCATGTTACTCCCTTTGCAAGTTGATCCATCATCCTTCGAATTTGGCTCCTCAACTTTGCATGGTTGCACATATATAGACTGTCCTTTCACAAATGGCAGGCAAAAGAATATAAGACAAAGATAAGTTAGCGAAAAGATAAGCCGAAGTTCAGAAAGAACTTAGAAATTTTCTTCTTATACTATGTATAGGCAGAGAAAGTAAAAGATAGGAGTGGGGACTTCATTGCTCTATGAAAATTGGTTACTGAGATATTGAAAGTGCTAAACACAGTACGTTGTCCAATGTTATTCTCATGGAGAAAAAGACAAATGTTAAATCTCGGTTATTTATGAACATAAACTGACTAAATTTGGTATATAGCTTCATCTGATTGTGGTTTGTTGTTGTTTGAACAAAAAAAATTTTTCGCCTATGGTTCCCTTAGCAGCAAACCTAGGTACTCGATCCCCATATTATTCTTATAGAGAATAATGAAAATATTATATATCGCTTATTTATGAATGAATATGGATGAAACTTGGTATGTGGCTTCACTTAGATGAGTTCTGTTGATATTTGCATGAAAACCCATTATTTTGTGTTCCTTGTTGCAGCAAACCTGCGTACTCATCCCTAATGTTATTCTTATGGATAATAATGAATATTTTAAATATAGCTTATTTATGAATATATTTCTTATGAATTCTGGTAAGACGCTTAATGTGTTATTAAGACATATATATTCATTAGAAATACGCTGAGTACGCAGGTTTGCTGCGACGGGGGTATTATATATGTGTCCGTAAGCACGATAACTCTCGTAAAAATGGTCCGATCTTAATGAAATTTGGTACAAATGTGTAAAGTACCATTTATTTGAACGAGTTTGAAAACTAGATGAATCGCACCATCCGAAGGGGGGTTTTGTACCCCAAAAAATGTGTTTTTTGGGGTTTTCACATGTAATTTTAATTTGAATCAAATTTTAATTTATACCACTGAATTCAGCTTAAAAAAAACAAACAATTTGGTATTTTGATCATTGCTCTACGTCAATTGGTTACTGAGATATTGAAAGTGCTAAACACAGTACGTTGTCTAATGTTATTCTTATGGAGAAAAAGAAAAATTGTATATCTCGCTTATTTATGAACATAAATTGGCCAAATTTGGTATATGGCTTGATCTGGTTGTGGTTTATTGTTGTTTGCACAAAAAAAATTTTTCGCCTATGGTTCCTGTAGCAGCAAACCTAGGTACTTGGTCCCTATGTTATTCTTATGGAAAATACCTAAAATGTTATATATCGCTTATTTATGAATGTATATGGATGCATTGCTTGGTATGCTTGGTATGTGACTTCACTAAGATGAGTTCTATTGATATTTGCATAAAAACCCATTATTTTGTGTGCCTTGTTGCAGCAAACCTGCGTACTCATCCCCAATGTTATTCTTATGGAGAATAATTAATATTTTAAATATCGCTTTTTTGTGAATACATTTCTTATGAATCCTGTTAAGTGTTTTAATGTGTTATGTTATATATTCATTGGAAATTCACTAAGTACGCAGGTTTGCTGCGACGGGGGTATTATAAGTTACTAGCTGATAGCCGCAGGCTTCGCCCTGCGAATGATTTATAAAAACTGTTACTGTTACATGTGTGTACTGCATTCTGTGGTTAGCCCATAGAACTATTACGAATCAAGATCAGCTATTTGTATTTTCATCAGCTCAAGCAAAATTGAATGTCCATAAGGGAACTTTACTACTCCATAAAGGAACTTTAAGGGTATTTCCATAAGGAAATGTCCATACATGGGAACTTTGTCGGGGTCTCTGGCGGAGCCCTAAGGTCAGATCAGGATGAAAAACATTTATTTTTCCTATTTTATGCCTAAAGAATCATTGTACAACATTTCAGCTCTCTCCCTACATGGGAAGGTGGAGAATTAGTGATGAGTGAGTCAGTCAGTCAGCCAGCCAGGGCTTTGCCTTTGATAGATATAGACACTACAAAAAAAAACAAAAAAAAAAACAAAAAAAAAAAACACTAGTCTTGAGTTAATTCTGGACCAAGATATGATCTATTTTTAGCTTTACTAATCATCTAAAAACTTACTTTTCGGTACAAGTCCACTTTGAATTGCATGACTGACCTATCCTAAAAATCAAATTAATTTGAAAATGTAATTCTTTAAGTTGTTTATATACTTAAAGAAAATAAATGGGAACACGTGTGGCATAGCTCACATCTGCTTCCTTTGCTTCCTAGCATCTTCCTTAATTACAGCGACATGTCAGAAACTAACTCTGTAAATGTTATTTTTTTCTAAAGTTGAATACCGTTTCAGGACAAAAATGGCAACCTTCAAATATCTTTGGGTGATCCTCCACATGAGTATTGCCAATTCGAGGTCAGAAAAGGAAAACGTGAACGGTTTCGTAGACGCAGTGATAGCAAGTGCAAAAGTCTCTATAATGTTGAAAAACAAAGGCCAAATAAATATTCCCGACATGGATGAACACTTTTACAAAAAAGTGGCTTTTATTAACATAAATGGAGGTATAAAAGCGACTGAGGGCATTTTTAAAAATCTCAACACACTACATAGAACACGTGATGTGACTTTGGATTGGACTGAGAAAGTAACAAAGCTTAGATTATTTTTGGGCCTGAATAATATGGAGATATATTTTAACCGATGCAGAGTTTGGGTGGGAACACTTTTCAGTTTGTCCGAAAAACTGCAAGTGAGAGTGGGATCTATTTCAGTTGAAGGACAAATATCAGTGTCTAATGACGGGGTGAGATGTAAGACCATTCTCGATCATATTAGATTAAACAAAATCAGGGATTTAAAAATAAATGTAAAGCACCGCCTGAGTTTTCTTAATGGAACATTGGAAAGATTAGAAAACTGGATCTTAAATCATTACAGAAAAAGTATAAAAGCAGCAGCAGAAAAAGAACTGCATGAGCACGTGTCCAAAGAAATGCAAAAGTACAATATATGTGATAGTAACTTTAAGTAAATATATATAAAGTGAGTATATTATTATAATTGTAGAATACCCCCGTCGCAGCAAACCTGCGTACTCAGCGAATTTCCAATATATATATATATATATACATTGTATATATATAGTATATATATATATATTAGTATATATATATTTAGTATATATATATAGTATGTATATATATATATACTATAGTTTTTAGTGAAATTATCTGAGGAAAATCTAAAAACCGGTTCCCATAATATTAACATGGGAAATTTTATGGACACATTTTTTGACTTTTCTCCACAACCACCTAGCTTAATGATTCAAAATACTATTTTTTTTATAAGCTCTATAAAATGGCTATAACCAAATCTAGTGTTTTTTTTAATTTTAGGGTAAAAAGTTCAAAAAACTGATTTTTGGAAAATTTTAAACCCCCATGAAACCCCCTTCCCATAGACCGATCGATCTGGTTTTCGAACTTAAAGTCATAAATGTTACTCTCCACATTTGTGCCAAATTTGATCAAAATCGGGTGCTTCTTTCAATAGTTATCGCGGTAACAGACACATAGGCTCTCTCTCTATATATATATATATATACACATATATAAATTTGAACGAATAGTGTTTTTTGGCATCTGGGGACCTCAAAACAAAAAGTTATCATGGTCTCGGGTTTAAGTCTTACCATGCCACCTACGGTAATAGTTTCTTCCCAATAGGGGAAATTCGCTAAAAATACTCAGAACTAAAAATACCCCCATCGCAGCAAACCTGCGTACTCAGCGAATTTCCAGTGCATATATATGGGTATCACTACTAGCTAGAGCCACTTACCAAGTTTCACAAAAATACATTAATAAATAAGTGATACATAGCATTTTATTTATTCACCATAAGAATAACATTAGGGCTGCTTAGGTTTGCTGCAACAAGGAAGATAATAAATGTGTTTTTTTGCAATTATCAATTTAACTCAACCAGGTGAAGCTACATACCAAGTTTTATTAATTTAGGTTCATAACTAAGGGAGATATAAAACTTTACTTATTATCCATATGAATAACATGGGGGCCGAGTATACAGTTTGCTGCTACCGGAAAAAATAAACAAAAAACTTTTTTTGCGCTAATATCAATATACCACAACTATTTGAAGCCACATACCAAGTTTCATCAATATACATACATAAATAATCAAAATATAACATTTTATTTATTCTCCATAAGGATAATATTGGACAACGTACTGTCATAGATTAAGCATACTCCTTAGAAGATATTGCATTGGCAAGAAGTCAGACGAAGACGGGTGAACAGTGGCGTGCTCCTGCGGGATTTTCTAGTACTAGCATAGAATTAGTGCCGACGGCATCAGCGCAGTGGCGCAGCTCGTGGCTACGTGAGGAACCAACGATCCGCAGGCTAGGAGGGGATACGACATCCGTGTGCGAGAGAGAGCGGGAGTACCTGTGCGATAGAGAGAGAGGGAGTGAGAAAGATAGGCGCCGCCAACGCGACACTGCCGTAGTGCCATGGCTCGTTCTCAGGGCGTCCGCCAGCCACCAGCCCCGGTGCCTTCGTGCCTTCCTTTCGTCAAATCGTAAAGCGGCTTCTCCCTTGATAAATGTTCTACGTTCGCTTGTGAAAATACACTTACAGTTTTAATTACAAATTAGTGTAATAGGTGTATAGTATGTATAACCGATATTTCATTACCAATGATTCAGTGAATTCATAACATACAATATTTCCTTATTAAAATCCCACTTAATTCTTTTTCACAATTTATTATTTTTTCCTTTTAATTTCGTCGGGGCGGAGAGGAAATCCTCATGGACACTCAAAAATCCGTATTCGAGAGTAGTGTCGGACTTTTACCGGTTAAAAAAACTTCGCGAAAAATTTAAAATTATTAAAATAAATAAAGTAATTTCTGTGATTTGAGTAATTAACTTTGAAAACCTTTATTAAGTTCAAATAAAATTTATGTTCTTTTTGAAAAAAAAATTGAGAAACATTAAGAAATTATACAGGTTTGAAATGAAAGAATATCAGTAATTATTATGAAACGTGATTTACTCATCAATTCAAAGCAAGGTTGTTATCTAATATTTATTTACGATATAGCGTATCACATTGATTTTGTGGCTGATTTTAAGATACACATCTGATTTTGAAAGGACTTGTACATTGTTAATAATTTTGTCCAATTACTAGCTTTGGTTAAGTTTTATTACTTTTAAACTTTTAAACAAATGATCTGGGCAAAGAAAACAATAGCCTACTTGTTTTGCAGTTTCGTTACTTTTTCTCAATGGTGGTGTAGGTGAGTAATCAAATTGGGGAAAGGGGTGTCAGGCTGTCTAAGGCTATTTTTAGCCAAATTCAGACCGCGAATTTCCCGCCAACACTGTGAGTGACTCATCTTCGCCAAGGTCACCACTACAACCCTAGCGTAAAAGTGACAACTGTTCGCGCACAAATTATGGATACTCGAGTTTACGGTATCACACCTACGAAACGGCCAGTCCGATTTTAACGAGAGACCTATCAAATGAACGGAAATATTGTCAAATTTTATATTACGGAGTTTCAAATCTTTACATTGCTTTTTTAAATTTATATAAGGAAAAGCAGTGTAAAATGTCGGTGTTTTTTTACAACGTGTGAGTAAATCTCAAATTTAAACGATTATTACAAAATATCAAGTAAACGTATCTGCTTAAAATTGTTGTGGCATATATAGGCCTAAGGGTTATTTAAAAACACTTTTGTCACGTTTCATGAAAGGAATTCATGACTACCTATATAATAAAAATAAGCTTAGTTGTAAACTTAATGTGTAATTCAAAAAATATATACAGGGTGTCACAAAAAGCGTGGTGTGATTCGCAGAATTTGATTCCACAAATGAAAATAAGTCAAAATTATCTACTACAATTGATTCAATTTCAGCTAAGTTTAGCCGTAATCCACCATTTTGTTAAACCATATGTTCATTCATAATTTTGATTAAATATTTAGCTACACATATTTACTTATGACTTTGTATTTCAGCTCCCCGATCTATTCCTTATTTATTCACACAAAATCAAATTATAGGTCTATTTGAATAGTTGTTAGGGAGGTATAACTTAAGTTTTTTAAGGATTTTAAACCTGAAAACATGTAACATTTAAATAAAATCTAATTTAACGATGTAATAAATAACTACTAGAATTAGAAGGAAAAATGTGTAAGTGATACAAATTTTAAAGGGAGAAGGGATTAATTAAAGGCAAAGTTATGTTTAAATAAAATCCAATACATATCGAGGTTATGACTCCTGTATTTTAACTTAGAAAATGGACAAATAAAGTATTTAGTGAGGAAGTTTTGATCACGACCACGTTATAACAAAACAATTATGTTTATTCTTGCATAAAATTTTACTATGTACAACAAATAAGTCTCATTTTATTTTTCATTTAATTTTATTACATATTCATTTATAATATTTAATATGTAATGTTTAATCATGAGTCAGATTACATCTCGATAAATGTTTTTTTTAAATAATAATTGAAAGCTGTGTTAAGTAACAATAACCTCAATATAATATGGAGTCAAATATATATTTATATAATTACTTTTTATAAAAATCTAAGTAAAATGATAAGCGATTATTCTGATGTGGTAGTACGGCGTGGGGCCGTGGTCCTCGACGACGGCGGCGGCGCGCGTAGAACTGAACATAGCCGTGATTTATATCGGATTATTGAAGAAACTAGTAGAAGCTCTATTGAAAATCTTTTCTAATAAATTTTGAAGATCAACTAATTAGCTACAACTTTCTCGCTGGAAGTTTGTTTTTACCTCAGGAATAAAAAACTTTCTCGCTTACTGAATTTTTTATGTCAAGTTCTTACAACCTTCTAATATTTTAATTATTACAAATTACACATAATTTTAAACTATAATATATTGATACTGTTAGATGCGGACGTTCATGCAGAAAACGAATATATAAGTTTCATTGTAGTTGTATTATTATTAAGAGGTACAGGAGCGTGTAAACGACAACGCGCTCACCGCTCGGGATTACTCAGATTTGCCGTGTCCTACACTTTTGGTCTGGCCTGACAATGCGCGGACCGTTTTCTGTCCATTTCACAAGCTCTCCATGGTTTCTACCTCCCTGGGTAACGACAACCGAGCCGCATGAACGAGAATGGCAAAAAAAGACGTTTTAAAACTAAATTAACGAATTTTCACCGGAATTCCTGTAAAATTATCCGATTTTCCAGGAATTTCCTGTCTGTGAACTCTCTGTAGTAGTATTACAGGAGGTAGATGAATCTGACTGACAACGCATCAATCAGACGACAAGTCGAGATGACGCTGCCGGGCAGACGTAGCACTGGCGCTGGTGCGGGGGTGTGCGCGCAACTCCAACCTTTTGCCTTGGGGGGGAAATTTCCCCCATTTCCCCCCCGTGGATCCGCGCCTGCGTTAGGAACTTCTATGGTGGTCCCGGGCTTAAGTTTCACCGTGCGGGTCATGCTAATAGTTCACTTTCCAAAGGAAATTCACTAATAAATGTGAACAGGTTAATGAATAACAATTAAATGTTATGAAAAATAGTTTTAATATTTTAATTTTGAAATTGATAATCTTACTGTAGTTTTAATACGCTAAATCTCATAAAGATGGTTGCAATCCATTTTTATTTTAATGTTAATAGCTGACCTGCATTTTATCACCTGTTAAAATTGTACTGTTGCTCATTTTTTCCTTATTGCAGTTCAGTGTTTCATGTATTTTATTCCTCATAAATGGTAAAGACTTCTTGACATTTCTGGACCACAACTAATTATGCTTATTGCTTATGAGGAATGAAGCAGGAAACAGTGAACAACAATGCGGACATAATTGAGGAACAGTGAATTTTTTATCATCTGAGATTATTAAGATTTCATAAATTTTGGACTTTCATAAATCACAGTGATTTCACAACCACTTTGGACTCGGTACTTGCTTTAAAAAAAAAACAGCATCCATTATTAAAATATGTTGCAACGACCAATGTTTAAATTTATGGTTCGCAAAATATAAAAAATAAATTAAATTTATTGGGAAAACTCAAAAACAATTAATATAATCATTAATTAGATTTATAAGGCAAGGTCGAACATATTCTTTCTCAGTCTTCACCTGTTAATAACTAGCGTATAATAATAATAACATTGTAATGTGAATGGGTCATGACATTCCTATGAAAATCGAAAGACGCTTGCGGCAGTTTCAGGCAGTACACCACCTCGGCGAGGCGCCTCGGCCGTTGGCGGTGGCGGGACGTGGTAACGGGCTTCGGTCGGTGCCCTCAGCGGAGTGTGTGTGTTGGGGGTTGGGAGATGGGAGATTTAAGAGGGGTTAGCGGAGGGGCTGTTAGGATGGGCGCGCGGCCGAAGGGGGAGAGGGGAAGGGCAGCGACAGCAGCGCGGCAACGTAGACGTCCCGAACTAGCTCCGCCGTCGCCTTGGACGTACAAGAAGACCGTGTACGCTTGTCCCATTACGATGGGTGATCTCCTAAGGAGTATGCTTAATCTATGGTACTGTGTTTAGCACTTTGAATATCACTGCAACGGTTGGACGTAAAACAACAATTAAAACGCCAAAATGATTGTTTTGTAGAGCTAAACTGATTGGTAGAAAGAAATGTGGAGTTTTTAGTGAAATTATCAGAGGAAAACCTAAAAACCGTATTCCCATAAGATTAACATGGGAAATTTTATAGACACATTTTTTGACTTTTCTCCAGAACCACTAAACCTAGCTTAATGATTAAAAATACTAAATTGTTTGTTTTTTTAAGCTCTATAAAATGGTTATAACAAAAATCTAGTGTTTTTAAATTTTAGGGTAAAAAGTTAAAAAAACTGATTTTTGGAAAATTTTAAACCCCCATAAAACCCCTTTCCCATAGACCGATCGATCTGGTTTTCAAACTTAAAGCCATAAATGTTACTCTCCACATTTGTGCCAAATTTCATCAAAATCGGGCGCTTCTTTCAAAAGTTATCGCGGTAACGGACACACACACATATATATATATATATATATATAAATTTGAACGAATAGTGTTTTGGCATCTGGGGACCTCAAAACAAAAAGTTATCATGGTCTCGGGCTTAAGTCTTACCATGCCACCTGCGGTAATAGCTTCTTCCCTATAGGGGAAATTCGCTAAAATAATATTATTGAAAAATACCAGTTTTATTCCTTGGCCTTCTTATTACAAATTTCATAATAGGACTAAGTATTATGGTTCAGTTAGTAAGTAGTATGGACTATTTAAAAAATATTAGATTCATCGCAAGGAATTTATATTAAAGCTTAAACAATAATAAATATAGAGACCAAGTTAGGACTAGACCTAGCTCATATTATCCTATATAATAATAGCGTGTATTGGCAACATGTAAACACTTATTCAGAGTAAACTACTGAACCAGTGTTGGGGAGTAGCACGCTACAAGTAGCAGCGCTACAGTAGCACGCTACAAGTAGCAGCGCTACAGTAGCGCGCTTTTTTTTAGTAGCGTCAGCTGTAGCTCCGCTACTTTCATAACATAACCTCAATCTCTGACCTTGATATTTTACAAAGTAAAAACTTGCAATAAAATA